>CM053626.1:86010929-86029055 GCA_028646595.1 Phalanger gymnotis
CCCCCATAGGTCTTGTTATATTCTTAAATGCCTCATGCTATTTCCTCAGTTCAGTTCGCTCTACCTTGTTCTACTCTTCTCTTGTTTTTGTTTTTGAACATTTTCAATGACTCAAATCTAAGCATTGTTTCTTAGAGACACATCTTTCACTTATGAAGTAAAATTCACAAAATCTGCCAGCCTGCTAGTTATAACATCTGCATTCATTAATTATCCTGTGGCTTCCAAAGAGTTATTGGATTTATCTTTTTGTGAGTTTTAGTGTCATTTTTCATTTTACAAAATACTTTTATTGTGCTACCTTAAGCAACTAGACTATACAAGCTAGACTGTTTAAATATGAAAAGGGTATTACTCTATATCTTTCAAGATTGATTTTGTTAACAAATGACCCCCAAGCCCATAAAGGGGCCTGAAATAAAACAGAGTATGATACACCAATTAAATGCGGTTATTTTCTGAGAAAAAGACTTGTAGGAGAGAGAAGATCCTACAGGGGAGCAGAAAGGTAGAGAGTTCTTCGGTTGCTCAAAGGGGAGAGAAAACGGGTGACATAATATAGTTTCTAGAGGCTTTTAGAGAGGGAGGAATGGCTTAAGGGAAAAGACATCTGTAGATACACTAAGCCAGGGAGTAAGGTGTTTGGAAAGTTCCAAGTCTGCATCTACTGTGCAAGGCTGCCTTGAGCTGTCTAAGGCTGGTCTGGTCTTTATAGTCATCTCCAAGTTCACCTAGAGTTCATTCTGCAAAAGATCACTGATATGTCAGGCAGCTCTGAGCCTCAGAAATACCTCTAACTGGCTGGTTGTTGTGTACCTCCATTGTCCTGCTCCCCTGTGAAGAAGGGGAGTTCTAGCATATAGTATAGGCATTAAAGAGCTAAAGTACACAATTTAATACTTTATCCTTACACAAAAGTTTATTTTCTGATCCATTGAACAAACAAGCTACTTACTTGAGAAACGGGCAGTACTTACCGGCTCTCCATTTCCAATTTCTCTGACCTTGCACTAACTGCCACAATTCATCCTCCTGTTGTTCCCTTTCTAGACTGTCCAAGTATCATTTTCTACATGTGGTTTTTCCTGATTCCTCTAGGTGTAGCTCCCTCATTGCAGTCTGAATCACCTTGTATCTACTTTGCGTAATATATATGTATGTATATATACATACACACACATATATATACATATATGTTAGAGAGCAGATTATCCTTTTGTTCCTCAAACAGTATCATAGTGCCCAACACATAATAGTTCTTTAATAAATCTTGTTGACTGAATGATAGTCTTTGAAAGATACCTGGAGCCTAGGATCATAGGGCCACTATGTGTCAGAGGTAGAACTGGGAACACATTTAGTCCCAACTCCAAGGTTTCGTCTTCTTCAACATACTACCTCATGTTATTTAGAGGCAGGGACTGAATTTATGATTGATTTCCCAAGTATAGGGAAGCCCCAGTGAGGGACTTCCTCTACCAATGTAAGTTGGTTATTTCTCTGAAATTTACAGTCTTAGCAAGTGGCCTGGAACACTGAAAAGAAAGTGACTTGCCCAATATCACACAGCTAGCATGTGTCAGACAGAGGACTTAAAACATTTCTGCCTCAGAAGCTCTATCTTTAAACTATGCTGTGCTGACTCACATTTGTTTCAAATGCGAAAATATAAATTATCTTTTATTTAGATGAATAAAACAATCCTCAAAACTAAGATCCATGTTTCTTTAAAGGACATCATACCTGGGTGAGCAGAAAGCAGCAGCCAGAGATATGGCATACATAGTGATAACACATTCTAACTGGAGTAGTCAACAATGTTCCTGAAATATCACCATCAAAAATTTTCTCTTGGTCTCTGACGTGAACAACATAAGATATCTATGTTACTTCTTCTGAGCTTGTGACTCCTGGTATCAAAGAACAAGACATTAGAATATGCAAAACTGGATGGGAGAAGAAAAACAATTGCTCTTCCACAGATTTGTTGTTTTAGTTGCAACAGAATGATCACTTGTAAGCACTTTCTCTCTCTCTCTCTCTCTCTCTCTTTCTCTCTCTCTCTCTCTCTCTCTCTCTCTCTCTTTCTCTGTTTGTCTCTGTCTCTTTCTCTGTGTGTGTGTCTCTCTTTGTCTCTTTCTGTCTCTGTGTGTGTGTCTCTCTGTCTCTGTCTCTTTGTCTTTCGGTTTGTCTCTGTCACTCTCTCTCTGTCCTTTTCACACTTTCTCCCTCTCTGTCTCTGTCTTTCAGTCTGTCTCTATTTCTGTCTTTCTCATACTTTCTGTTTCTCTGTCTCTATCTCTCTTTCTCCTTGTCTCTGTCTCTCTCTGCCTGTCTGTCTGTCTTTCAGCTTTTCTCTGTCTTTTTGTATCTCTATCTTTCTTTCTCATTCTTTCTGTCTCTTTTTCTTTGTCTGTCTTTTTGTCTCTGTTTCTGTGTCTCTCTGTGTATTTCTGTCTCTCTGTGTCTCTCAGTTTCCATATTCGTCTTTTTTCTGTCTCTCTGTTCATCTCTGTGTCTCTGTCTCTGTCTGTCTCTATCTCTGTTTCTGTCTCTGTTTCTGTCTCTCTCTGTCTCTCTCTGTCTCTGTGGTCTTTGAGTCTGTCTCTGTCAATCTGTCTCTTTCTCACACTTTCAGTTTCTCTCTGTGTGTGTCTGTCTCTGTCTCTCTGTGTCTGTCTCTATCTATCTGTTTCTCTCTGACATAACATCTCAGTCAGCCATAGCTATTAGCACATGTATGTGTGAAATTATTTGCAGTTAGTGATACATACCCATAAAAAATCTGCCATAGTGCACTACTGATTCCTGAAATTAAACTATACTGTATGTGTGTGCGCATGCGTATGTGTCTATGTGTGTGCACATGTGTGCGTGTGTGTGTGCATGTGTGTGTGTGTGTGTGTGTGTGTATGAAGCTTTGGCCTCTTTGGCTAATGGTTACATTTTAAAATTCAACCAACCACCTGATGGGTTAACATATTAATTGCTAATGCATTAATGTAAATGTGTCGATCGGATTGTTTTCCTACCTGAAGGAAATGTTAAGAGTAACAAATAAGAGTAATGAACACCTACAGAGTCCTAAAAGAGGGGAAATGAGAATAGAAAGTAGAGATTGAAGAGAAAAATCAAATCGAATTGTACCTTTTCCACAATTTTGTCTTACCTAGAATAGATAATAGACACTCTGCATTAGAATGATTTCTGAGTTCCTAGGACTAAGGATAAAGAGTTAAGCGGCCACCTAGTCCAATTGCTTCATTTTACATATCAGAAAACTAAAGCACATAAAGATGTGATTGACCTAATTCACAGAGGTAGGAAAATTCAGAGGCAGGCTATGAACCCACGTCCTTTAACTCTGACTTCAGTGTCCTTTTTACTGTACCACATATCACTAGAAAGTTCTGTGGTGGCATAGAGAGAGCAACACTATATGTTCACATTCATGACCTGAGTAGTCATTATAGAATACATCTCCAATTTGTTGTAAATGGACTATCACATCTAATCCCTATATTTTCTCTTTCTTTCCCCTAGATCTTGGGCAAAGCCAACCAAAAGTTGAAGTCCTCCCTGTTGTGGATGCCCAAGTCCAATGACAGGCTAGTATCTTTCATAGTTTCTATCTACTTCCCTGAAATACAAATGAACTGACTCTAAAGTTGTGGCCAGTTGTGAACCCAACATGACTATATATGGGAAATAGTACATATTCAGAAGCCAACTTCTTGCCATAAAGAAAAAAAAAACTTTACAATGTGCCAACCAATCTTTTCTCCTTTCTTGATTTGCTTTGCAAGAATCACTGGTCCAATAAGAAATGACAAGCAGGATGATTTCAGAAAAACCTGGAAAGACTTACATAGACTGATGCAAAGTGAAATGAACAGAACCTGGAGAACATTGCACACAATAACAGCAATGTTGTATGATGAAGAACTGTGAATTGCTTAGGTGTTCTCAGCAATACAATAATCCAAGATAATCCCAAAGAACTCATGATGCTATCTGCCTCCAGGGAAAGAAATGATTCTGTGAATACAGACAGAAGTATGCTATTTTTCCCTCCCTCCCTCCTTTCCTTCCTTCCCTCCTTTCCTTCCTTCCTTCCTTCCTTCCTTCCTTCCTTCCTTCCTTCCTTCCTTCCTTCCTTCCTTCCTTCCTTCCTTCCTTCCTCTCTCTCTCTGCCTCTCTGTCTCTCTATCTGTCTATATCTCTCTGTGTGTCTCTGTCTTTCTTTCTTATTTGAGTCTTCTTGTACGCAATGACTAATATGGAAATATTTTAACATGATTGCACATGCATAACCTATATTGGATTACTTACTGTCTCAGGAGTGGGGAGGATAGGGAGGAAGGGAGAGACAGAATTTGGAACTCAAAACTTTAAAAAAGTTTAAAATTGTTTTAAAATGTAATGGGGGAAATTAAATATATTATAAAAAAGTTCACTGATCCAGCCTTTGCTTCAGTATTTCTCCTCTGGTGACTTTTCCATTTGCTATAATCTACTACTACCACCATCCATTCCTCAGTTTTGTCCTCAAGAAGAAAATAGAAGTGAGAAGGGAAAAAAGTGACTTTGGTCTCCTGGGAAGTACTGGTAAAGGTAAATATTAAAGAAATGTAGAATTGAAAAAAAATTTTCTGTCCTACCACAGAAGTCATAGGAGACAAATGAAGAGGAGAACCTATTATAATGTACAGATTCATCCATAAAAAATCTGTAGTGACACAAGACAGATGGATTGGATAAAGCTGCATGGTGAAATGGATAGCATTCTGAACATGAAATTAGAATATCTGGGTTGAAATTTCATCTCTGAAATTTTCTGGCTGTACAGTCATGAGCAATACATTTAAAGTATTATATCAAAGTTTCATTAAAATGGGGATAATGATTCTTCATAATTCCTAACTCACAGTGTTGTGAGGACACTGTTGTGAAAATGTTAGAGTACTAAAGTTATAATCACTAGTACCAGACTATTACTGAGATATAATTTGATTTTAATGAAATCATTTTATTTATAGAAGAGGGGAAAATTTGTAAGATGTTTAGAAAACATGTTTGGAAAAAGAATAGTATCTGTAAGATATTCAGAAAAAAAAATTAAGGTTCCTGTTACAAAATTATTATTTCAATTCCAAATCTCCCCAATCATATTTTCTTCTCATTCTTACTGAACACCCCAAATATCTGCTTTCTTGACTGCTGCTCTATTCTACAGAGTATAGTAGGCTCACCTAAATAATCACACAATGCAGATTTCTTTATTTGAGTATATAGAAATACTCTATATACTCTATACTTTATGTACTATAAAAAAGTGATGCATTTCCCTTCACATATGAACAACAAAACTTGACACACAGACATTCTTCCTATACCTTTTCAGACATCATAGACATGAAGAAATGGCAGCTCTGACTTCCTTCCTCAGGTGCTAAAAGCTGCTACTAAGGTTTGGTGCCAAGTGCTGTAATTTCAAGCTGCTGCTGTGTTTCAATGAGTTTGTTTACTCCATTAGTTAAATTGTTAAATTTAAAATGAGGATGTTCATAGCAAAGGTGTTTAGTTCTAAAATACCAACCATTTTAATTGGACTCGTATGTCCCGTTTTCATTTTCCATATTAACTTCTGAGGCACCTTTCACCACACTACTGGACTTCCCCATGTTACCTAGGAGACAGATGATCCTAAAAGTGATTTCCAGATGGGGTCTCAGCATCATTATCCACAAAGACATCCTTGAATTACTAGGAAGAACGATTTGACAAGATTTGGCAATAGCCTGGGGTAGGTTGAGGGAGGATTTGAAAATGCCTCCAAGGGAATGTACTGGGTTAATATCAGAGCTACAAAGATTTATGGGTAATTGAGTTTAGTGGAATTGGTAGGAAGATGGAGGATAAGAGTAGGAGTGGAGAAGAATAATGAGAAGCTCATGATTTTTCACACTGAGGTGATTTTCCCCTTTGCTTAGGAATTGTACAGTTCTTAGCTTGAGGATTAACAGCCATCTCTCTGTCTCCTTCCCAACACTTTTACAATTCTTATGAAAGAATGAATTTAGGGGAAGTTTGAAGGGGTGCTTCAAGTGAGTCTATGACATAGTTATGTGTTCCCTGGTTCTATCTCCTGCTTATGTGGGATCTTTGGCCAGGCTGAGATTATTCAACAAACTAAGAAAATATGCAGAAACATATATTACTTCTTGTATAATGAAGAGATTTTTTTTTTACTTCTATAATTAAGTGGTTACTCCTACTCTGGCTAAATACTACCTAGCAGAGCAAATATAGTTTTGGGGCAATTGGCTTCCCATTACAATGTCAGTATTAAAATTGAGTCACACATTGTTCTTCCTATCTTCTTTCAGACATCATGGAATATGGAGAAATGGCATCTCTGGCTTTCTGCCTTCAATGCTAACAGCTACTATCTAAATTTTGTGCCAAGTACTACAATTTCTAGGAAGAAAGAGCATAAACTGAGAGAAGCAAAAATTTAGTTTGATGGAGATAGCACAAGTTCTTCTACATAGAAAATCCTCAAAAGACATGAGTTGATTCCTTGTTTTGGGGCAAAGGTTAAAAAAAAACCTTCAAATCTGGAAGCAGATAAAAATATAGATGCAATGTTGCTAGAATAAAGAATGAAAATTAATGAAAATATTTTAAGATGCCTGTTAGAGAAACCAAAGATAATATGATTATTGGAAAAGAAAGTGGTATCACAAGGGCCAAAGGGTGAAATGAATGATAAGTCCGACAAAAGGTTAAAAAAATGGCAATGAAATAATGTTTCAGGAAAGGGTTCATTAAATGTAAGCAAAGGGAAAATAGGGTAGAGAATCAGGTTAATGATTCACCACTGAGAGTTATCAATAGTAAGAACCTAAATGACAAAATTAGGACCAATTGATAGAACCTGCCATGAGTCATTCAGATAACGAGCATTTATTGAGTCAGACTCTATGCTAAGTTTTTGGGATATAAAAAAAAGACAAAGACATGATCCTTGCCCTCAAGGTGTTCAAATTCTAATGGCTATACAACATACAAATAACTATGTACATACAAGATATATACCATACAATGAGAAATAATTACAGGAAGAAGGAACTAGGTAGAAAGGGGAAAGGGTTGATGAAGGGAGGGGGAGAAGGGAAAGATCTGAGAAGAGGGAATCTGATTTGAATCTTTTAGGAAACCAAGGAATTATGAGAGAAGGCTAAAGTGAGGAGGGAGAATATTACAGGTATGAGGGACAGCCAGGGAAAGGCCATGGAGTCAGGTCATGGATTAAAATATACAAAAAAGTAAATTGGCTATTGTAGTTGAATCATAGAGTATGCGAAATGGACTAAAGCATAAGAATGTTAGAAAGATGGGGAGGGGCCAGGTTGTGAAGAATTTTACATGCCCAAAAGAAAAAGTTATATTTCATCTGGGAAATAATAGGGAAACACTGGAGTTTATTGAGCAACAGGGAGACATAGTCAGAATTGAACTTTAGGAAAATCACTTTGGCAATTGAATGAAGGCTGGATTAGAGGGGGAAAAAGCCCTTTCTAATAAACAACTAGTCTTGGTATTCATAACTTCTGGAAGTAATGAGTTCTTGTTGATTGAAGATATTAAAAACTCACTAAGAGACTTAAATGACCACTTCTCAGCAATGTTATTAAGGGGATTCCTATTTTAGGTCAGTATTATACCAGATGCCCTCTGAGGTCTCTTCCAATGCTGAAATTTTATCTTTTTTTAAACATTACCTACATCCAGCCACATTCACTCAGGGAATAAACACCATCTGCTCTATACATGTTTATACAAAGGCATTTTATGAAGTTCTCTTGAAGAGTAACACATTTTGAATCTGTGTCTCTTGCTTCAGGACACTTATTGGTGCCCTTTCTAGGGCCTAAAAAGTAGACTCTGTCTTTTCTCATATTGGAGTTAGAGCATAGTTCTCTCCATCAAAGTTAATTCTCTTGCCTTAGGCTCAAGATTGGTTAATAACCCATCTCTGAGTCCACTAAATAATTGAATAAGACTTACAGAGTATTATGTATTAAGGGAGTTACATATTCACAAGTGTGAATATCCTGCCAACTGTCTGAGTACTCCTATATTCAATTTGAATTACACTAATATGTTCTCCACAATATATTTTAAGGTTTTCAAATAATCATTAATCTAGTTCCCTTTGCCATTACCTTCATTTAACAAAAAAGAGGTTGCTTTATTTAATCCCGGAAAATTGGCCTTCCTAAAAGGAAGAAGGAAAAAAAAATCATCCTGAGTAATTTGTGTTGAGACAAAAATGGGGAGCCCTGCATTTTTTGGGGGGTGGTGGGAATGATGAAGAGTATTTTTCAATGTACACTGGAGTCAATAATCCAGAGAAAGCTTCAGAAGTATCAAAAACAGAAACTAACATAAACTTAAGATACATTTTTTTATTCAGAATATTTAGCAGGATAAAGAATAACAAGAAGGATACTTAGTTAAAATATTCTTTCAGAAAAATAGAAATAAGTTGTTTGCATTTCAGTATCTTCAAAACTCTGTTTTTGCACAAAGAAAAGTCATGTGACCATTAAAAAAAGCAATGAGAGATTTTTTTCATTGCTATGGGCAACACTGTCCTTAGCTTTATCAACCTAGTGATCAATGGAGTCTTACTGTAAGGTATCCCTAGTAAGCAAGGGCTTTTGGAAAAAGTGAAACTCAGTGATTTAGGAGACACCGAACGTTGTCAGCTCTAGGCAGCTGCCTTCAAAACAGAGAAGAAGCATCCTTAGCTCTGAAGGCCTATTTTATTAACCCCTCAATGTTTCTGAAACAAATGATGTTATTCATTAGGTTTTCACAGCAGTGAAAGTACACTTGCAAGTGAGATTGTCCCTTGATTCTGCTGTTCCCAGCACTTTGTATGAGACATGTGCTGGACTAACACAGGGAGAGAACACTTTACATGTTCTTGTAGGTTAGTGGTTTGTTAGTAAGTTAGAAAAACTACGTGACTTGGTCTGTAACTAGAGTCACATGAGTTTCAGGCACTTCCTGGAACAACCTATTTCTACTTCCAGGGATCTCAGTCTCTAACTGGCATTCTTCATTACCTTTCTGTCTCTTCAGTTGTAGCTCCATCTCCTCTGGGGCTAGGAGTCCTTGGCCCAGAATAGAATTGGCAACAATGGAGAAACAAGGGACCAGAAATATTCCTACCTATCCCCTCCTGCTATAGTCTTTTTAAAATGATTCTTCTCTAAAATGTTGCATTAACATTCATTAGTGACATTAGGTTATAGTCTCTCTCTCTCTCTCTCTCTCTCTCTCTCTCTCTCTCTCTCTCTCTTTCTCTCTCTCTCTCTTTCTCTCTCTCTCTCTCTCTGTCTCTCTCCCTTTCTCTCTCTTTCTCTCCCGCCATCTTGGTTAAAGTATTAGAATTATATTTATTTTATGAGAGGAATTTGGTGCTGTTTTCTTCCACAATTATTGAAAATAATTAGGTTAAGATCTTTATTTCATATTCTGTGAATTTCATTATTTTATATTTTGTACAAAATCCTCTGTTTCTTTTAGGTTTTTTGGATGTGGCAGCACATAATGGTGTATAAGTAGTCTATTAATTATTTTTAAAAACTTCTTCTTTGTTAAGATTTGACCTTTATTTTCTTTAATTTTTGATAATTTGATTTTCTTCCCTCTTCTTTTTAAAATATTATTTAATTTTGCTATACATTAAAAAGATTGGGTTCCAAATTCCCTCTCAGACCTCCCATATTCATTTTAAAGTCAAGAAATGTGATTTCAATTACATGCAAAACATATTTCAATTTTAATCTTCTTGACAAAAAAGAAAAATAAAGTGAAAAAATATGCTTCCATTGACATTTGGACTCTTTTAGTTATTTCTCTGGAGGTAGATTGCATTTTTCATGTTAAGTAATCCAGAATTGTCTCAGATCATTGCATCTATCAGAACTGCTGAGTCATTCCTGATTGATTATTCCTATTACTGTGTGGTACAACATTGTATTCAATATAATACTGCTATTTCTGTGTACAATGTTCTCCTCATTCTGCTTATTTCATTTTGCAACTGTTCATATAATTCTTCCCAGTATTTTTTGAACCAGCCAGCTTTTCATTTCTTAGAGCACAATAGTATTCCATCATAATTATGTATCACAAGTTGTTTATCCATTCCCCAATTGATGGACATCCCCTCAATTTCCAATTGTATGCCAATACA
This sequence comes from Phalanger gymnotis, assembly GCA_028646595.1. NCBI lineage: Eukaryota > Metazoa > Chordata > Mammalia > Diprotodontia > Phalangeridae > Phalanger > Phalanger gymnotis. Next base: position 86,021,206 of record CM053626.1, read on the forward strand.
AAAAGAGCTGCTATAAATATTTTTATACATATAGATCATTTTCCTTTTTCTTCGACCTTTTTGGGATGCAAACAGAAACATAAAAGGAGTTCACAAGGAAAGCTTTTATGAAGGAAGGGGAAATGGGAAGGGAGGGGCAATAATACTTGTATAGAAATCTATCTTACCCAACAGGGGAGTATGAGGCAAAGGGAACAAGAGAAAGAAAGTCTGATGATAATAGATTAGTGGAGTTGCGAAGTGATCCAACCATTTTAGAGAGCAATTTAGAACCATGGACAAAAGCCTATAAAACCATGCATATCCTTTGAAACAGTGATACCATGACTAGCTAGCTAGTAGGTTATTCTTAGTTATAATCCAGAATATCATATTCCAAACCCTCCACTCATTTAATGTAGAAGCTGTTAGTCCTATATGATCCCTGACTGTGAACGCTCTCTCTCTCTCTCTCTCTCTCTCTCTCTGTATATATATATATATATATATATATATATATATATATATATATATATGTGTGTGTGTGTGTGTGTGTGTGTGTGTGTGTGTGTATTCTTTCTGGCTACTTGCAATATTTTCTCCTTGTCTTGTGAACTAAGGAATTTGGCCATAATAGTATTGGGGCTTTTCATTTCAGGATCTTTTTCAGGATGTGATCAGTGGACCTTTCAATTTTTATTTTACTCTCTTATTCCAGGAGATCAGGGAAGTTTTTCCTAATAATTTCTTGACACTTAGATGTTTAGGTTCTTTCTTTGATCATGGCTTTCAAGAGGTCCAATAATTCTTCAATTATCTCTCCTCAATGGATTTCCCATGTTAGTTGTATTGTTTTCTTTCAACGAGATATTTCACATTTTCTTCTTTCTTTCCTGACTCTGTTTCATTGTCTCTTGATGTCTCATGGAGTCCTTAGTTTCTTCTTGTCCAAATATAATTTTAGAGGAACTATCTTCAGTGAAATTCTGCTTCTTTTTTCCATTTGACAAATTCTACTTTTAACAGACTTATTTTTAGTGGATATTTGTGCCACTTTTTCCATTTGGCCAATTCCATTTTATTTATTTAATATTTTTATTTCCCCCCCAATTACATATAAAAACAATTTTTAGCATTTGTTTTAAAACTTTGAGTTCCAAATGGCCTCCCTTCCTCTCTCCCCACCCTCCCTCATTGAGGAGGCAAACAATTTGATATAGGTTATACATATGTAATCATGCAAAACATATCCACAATAGTCATGTTGTGAAAGAAAACAGACAAAAAAGGACCAAAAAAAAGTAAAAATGTATGCCTCAATCTGTATTCAGAAAACATCAATTTTTTCTCTAGGGACAAATAATATTTTTCCTTTTAAGTCCTTCAGAGTTGTCTTAATTCATTGTATTGCTGAGAATAGCTAAGACATTCACACATGATCATCTTACAGTATTGCTGTTACTTTATACAAAGTACACTTCACTTTGTATCTATCACTTTTCATCAGCCCATGCAAGTCTTTCAAAGTTTTTTCTGAGAGCATCTTGCTCATAATTTCTTATAGTACAACAGTATTCTATCATAATTGCATACCACAACTTGTTCAGCTATTTTCCAATTGAAGGAAACCCACTCAATTTCTAATTATTTTCTGCCAGAAAAGAACTGATATAAATATTTTTGCACATATAGTCCTTTTCCTTTTTGGTTTTTAATCTTTTTTGGGATACAGACCTAATAGTGGTATTGCAAGGTCAAAGAGTATACATAGTTTTATGGCCCTTTGGGCATAGTTCCAAATTGCTCTACAGAAATTTTGAATCATTTCACAACTCCACCAACCCTGCATTAGTGTCTCATTTTCCCCACATCCCCTCTGACATTTTTTTCATTTACCTTTTCTATCCTATTAACCAAATTAACAGATATGAAGTAGCAGCTCAGAATTTTTTTTTAAATTTCCATTTCTCTACTCAATGTTGAGTTATAGGATTTTTTTTTCATATGGCTATAGATAGCTTTGATTACTTCATCTAAAAAACTGATCCTATTATTTCATCTTTTATCAATTAGGGAATGACTCTTATTTTTGTAAATTTGACTCAATTCTGCCTATGTTTGAGAAATGAGGCCTGTATCAGAGAAACTTGGTTCAGATTTTTTTTTCATGGTTACTATTGCTAACTATATTTTCCTCTGTCCTATTGCTCCCACCCTCATTTATTCTAGTCTCTGTCTCCTTTTACCCTGTCCTTCCTTAAAAGTGTTTGGCTTCTAACTACCCCCTGTCTGCCCTATTTTCTATCACACACATCCCCTTCCACTATCCCTTTGCCCTCCTATTTTCCTGTAGGGTAAGATGGATGTCTATACCCAATTGTGTGTGTATGTGTAATGGCAAGCAAAGTGGGACATTTTGGTGTTTTTTTTTTCTTTTGGAATGCTTCTCACCACTAGGCAATCAAATGCCTTTGATTGAGTCTTGCCTTTGTTTCAATCAAGAGTCTTTGAATCAAGAGTTTTTCATGACCTGCTTAAATCACAAGAAAGCCTAAGTCACATGAGTTTGTGTCCCATGCTTTTGACACCCTCTGACCCTGAAGAAGTGTATATGTACTCAGAGCATTTTGCTTCAGGGGCTCACTCATTGGAAGAATGTTCCTGTAACTTGGCCAGACCAGACCCTGGGTAGCCGTTAAGCAGCCCCTGGCTTTGAAAACCCAGATGTTGGTGCTTCTCTCTGTGGTAACTGTGTATGTATTGCTGTGGACAGACATTTAGAAGCCCTGTCTGCTGATTTGTGTTATTTGCTCTGTTTATATAATTTCTGCTTCTAATGTCTGTTTGTGTTTTCTCTGAAGTTCACGGTTATGACTTTTTCTCCTGAACTGAGGGAATGATATATGTATGTTCAATTAAAGTGAGATTGTAAACCCCTTAAAGTGGCTTTCTTTAGAAAAGCAGATCAAAGATCCTGTGCTAGCAGCCCTCCTGTGTGCTGCAGTTATTGTCCTTAAACCTCCACAGTAGCTGCAAGCAGCATTGTTGTTACAGTATGTTCTTCCCACTTGGAGCAATTTTGATCAGAGTAAATTCACTTATTCCTCCTCACCAATTCATTGTAAAAGCTTTCTCTTGCTTCTTTTATGTGGAAAATTTACTCCATTATAGCTCTCCCTTGCTCTCTCCCAGTACATTCCTTTCTCACCCCTTAATTTTATTTTTTAGCTATCATCCCTTCATGTTTAACTCACATCTGTGCCATCTGGCTATATATACTCCTTCTAAATGACCTAATAATAAGAAAAGTCTTCTGAGTTATAAGTAACATATTCCCATATAGGAATGTGAAGAGTTTAAATTAAGTCCCTTATGATTTCCCTTTCCTGTTTACCTTTTTATGCTTCTCTTGAGTCTTGTATTTGAAAGTCAAATCTTTTATTCAGCTCTGGTATGTTCATCAAGATGAAAGTCCTCTATCTCATTGGATAGATATGTTTTCCCCTGAATGATTATACTCAGTATTTCTGGGTAGATGATTCTTGGTTGTAATCTTAGCTCCTTTATCCTCCAGAATGTCATATTCAAAACTCTCCAATCCTTTAATATAAAAGCTGATAAATATTGTATTATCCTGACTATGGCTACATGATACTTGAATAGTTTCTTTCTGGATGCTTGAAACTTTTTCTCCAAGACCCAAAAACTCTGAAATTTGGCTATAATAGTCCTACAAATTTTTTTTTTAATTTTAGGATCTCTTTTGGGAGGTTTCCTTCAATTGGTGGATTCCTTCAATTTCCATTTTACTCTCTGGTACTAGAATAACAGGGCAGTTTTCCTTGATAATTTCTTGAAAGATGATGTTTAGGCTCGTTTTTGGTCCTGGCTTTCAGGGAGTCCAATAATCTTTTAAATTATCTCTCCTGGGTCTATTTTCCAGGTCAGTTGTTTTTCCAATGAGATAGTTCACATTGTCTTCTATTTTTTCATTCTTTTCACTTTTTTATTGTTTCTTGATTTTGCATAAAATCATTAGCTTTAATTTGATCTCTTCCAATTTTTAAGGGGTTATTTTCTTCAGTGAGCTTTTTGACCTTTTTTTCCATTGGGACAATTCTGCTTTTTAAGGCATTCTTCCCCTCATTGGCTTTTTGGACCTTTTACTATTTGGCCTAGGCTGTTTTTTAAGGTGTTATTTTCTTCAGTATTTTTTTATGTCTCCTTTAGCCAGGTGTTGACTCATTTTTCATCATGATTTTCTTGCATCACTCTCATTTTTCTTTCCAATATTTGTCTACTTCTCTTGCTTGATTTTCAAAATCTTTTTTGAGCTCTTCCATGCGTGATAGCAACTTTCATTTTTCTTGGATGCTTTAGATGTTAGAGCTCTGCAATTGTTGACTTATTCTCAGTGTATTTTGATCCTTCTTGTCACTACAGTAACTTTCTATAGTCAGTTTTTTTTTTCTGTTTGCTCATTTCCCCAGCCTATTACTTGACTTTTAACTCTTTGTTAAAGTATTGCTCTGCTTCCAGGATGAAGGGCACACTGTCCCAAGATTCAGTGGTTTTGTGTAGTATTTCAGAAATACTCTAGGGACCTGCAAGTTTTCAGTTCTTCCAAGATGGTATGATCTAGGAAGAGGTGTTTACTACTCTCCTGGCCTGTACTCTGGTCTGTGAGTGACCATAAGCACTATTCTGCCCTGGATCTGTGAGGAGGGTCCCCATTCCACTGACACAAGCTCTGTTATGCTAGTGCTCTTCCTCACCCTGAGACTACCACCCAGGACTTTTACCTGGATCCAATATTGGTAAAGCAACAAAATCCTGCCTCAGCGCTAACAAAAGAGACCTGTGTGATCTACTTATGACCAGTTGTTTGACCCTTTTACCCTCTGTGGGCTGAGAGATCTGGAAGCAGCCACAGTTGCAGCTGCTTCTGGTTCGGTCAGTCCCAAAGCCTGCTCCTGGTTTGCTGTGGCCGAGGCTATGCTGGCATGGTCTGTGTTAGATGCACTCCACTCTCACCAGGTGCAACAGATATTTCTTGCTAGCCTTCTATGTTCTTTTCTTTCAAAGCTATCTTTTTTGGCTTCTATGGGCTGAGAGGTCTGGAAACTGTCATTGTTGTCAGTGATTCAGTTGCCCCAAGGCCTGCTCTGAGTTTGCTGGGGCCCATTCTGTTTTGGACTGCACTCTTTTCTCACTCTGGTGTGACAGACTTTTTCTGCAGATTTTCTAAATTGTCTTTGGTTGGAAATTTGTTTCACCCCATTGCTTTATGAGTTCTGCTGCTCTAGAATTTGTTTAGAGTCATTTTTTCTAAGTATTTGGAGGGGCTTAGGGAAGAGCTCAGATGAGTCCCTGCCTGTCCTCTGCCATCTTGGCTCTGCCTGACAATTCTATCTTTTTCTTTCTTTTTTTAAATTAATATTTTTTTATTTTTAGTTTACAACATTCAGTTCCACATGATTTTGAGTTACAGATTTTCTTTGCCCCTTCCTTCTCCCTTCCCAAGATGGCATGGAATCCTATATATCTTCTACATATAACTTCGCATTGAACTTATTACACAATAGTCAAGCTGTAAAGAAGATTTATGACCAATGGAATGAATCATGAGAAAGAAGAAACAAAACCAAAAAATCAAAACAAAAAGAGAAAAATAAAAAAAGGGAAAAAAAGGAGAACGAACAGTATGCCTCAGTCTGCATTCAGATTCCATAGTTCTTTCTCTGGATGTAGATAGCTCTCTCCATCATGAATCCTTTGGATTTGTCTTTGAACCTTGTATTGCTGAGAACAACAAAGTCTATCAGAGTTAGTCATCATAGAATCCAAATATTTGTGGTTGTGTGTAATCTTCTCCTGGTTCTGCTCCACTCGCTCAACATTATATCGTGTATGTTTTTCCAGGTTATTATGAAGTCCGTATCATCCCCATTTCTTAAAGCACAATAGTATCCTATTACCTTCATATACCACAACTTATTCAGCCATTCTCCAATTCATGAGCATCTCCTTGATTTCCAATTCTGTGCTACTACAAAAAGAGCTGCTATAAACATTTTTGTACATATGGGTCCTTTTCCCACTTGTGTGACCTCTTTGGGATACAACCTTAGAAGTGGTATTGCCAGGTCAAAGGGTATGAACATTTTTATAGCCCTTTGAGAATAGTTCCAAATTGCTCTCCAGAATGGCTGGATCATTTCACAACTCCACCATTAATGTAACAGTGTTCCAATTTTCCCACATCCTCTCCATCATTTATCATTTTCCTGTTTTGTCATTTTAGCCAATCTGACAGGAGAGATGTGGTACCTAAGAGTTGTTTTGACTTGCATTTGTCTAATCAGTAGTGACTTCAAGAATTTTTTCATGTCTACAGATATTTTTAATTTCTTACTCTGAAAACTGCCTGTTCATATCCTTTGACCATTTCTCAGTTGGGGAATGACTTGTATTCGTATACATTTGGCCCAGTTCCCTGTATATTTTAAAGATGAATCCTTTATCAGAGACACTGTTGACTCTTTTCATAATTTTCTTGTATCACTCTTAGTTCTTTTTTCCAAATTTCCCTCTACCTCTTCTATTTGATTTTTAAAATCTTTTTAGCTATTCCAGAATTTTTTCTTGAGCTTGTGTCCAAGTCATATTTTGCTTTTGAGTCTTTGTAGCTGTTTTGACATGACTGTCTTCTGAATTTGTGTCTTGATCTTTCTTGTCACCATAGTAGATTTTTATGGTCAGGTTCTTTTTTATTGTTGTACTTGTTTTTGCTCATTTTTCCAGCTTTTTTTTGACTGTTGACCTTATGTTAAAGTTGGGCTTTGTCCTGGTTTTAAAGGAGCATTTTCTCAAGCTTTAGGTTTTTCTTCTCTTTTCAGAGCTTATTCTTGGGGAATGGGGTGTGTGTATAAGTTTTTTTATGCTTCCAAGGTGATATGATACAAGGAGAGAGGTGTGGTCATTGCTCTTTTGGCCTATGCTCTGGTTTTATCCAGAAAAGCATCTTATTCGTCTGCAGCTGCAAGTGCTTTTGCTTTTCATGGCCCTGAAATTGTGATCAGATCCCTTGTTCTCCTGTGCTTGTATGCTCTACTGTTCCTTTCTGCCTTGGAACTGAGAAGTCAGCCTGTACTTCCTTGGGAGTAACCACAAGCACCCTTCTCTGCCCTAGAAGTTTGACTGGGGCCCCTATTCCCATGGCATCTCAAGCACTTCTCTTTGCTCTGGAACTGCAACACAGAAATGCTTATAGGCAATGCAAAAGTTCCTAAACCAACCACTAGAACAGGGGTTCCCTGTAATTTCTTTCTGGCCATTTATCTGATTACCTTACCATCTGTGGGCTGAGAGCTTTCAAAGCTGCTGCTGCCACTGTTGCAGCTGCCTCCAAGGCCTGCTGCTTGTGTTGATGCAGCCTGCACTATGCTCTTGGCCATCTACCACCCTGGTATCACAGACTTCTCCACCCAACCACCTAAATTATCTTGGGCTAGAAAAGGTTCCACTCCATCCATTTTCTTTTCTTTTCTTTTTTTTTTTTGGTTCTGCCACTCCAGAATTCAGTTGAAGTATTTTTTAAAGTTCTTTAAAAGGGAATATTGAGAGAGTTCAGCTGAATTGCTGCCTGTACTCTGCCATATTGGCTCCACCTTCTCTTCTCTTAAAGTTTTATTGATTTTTGTTAGGTGCTTCATACAGGTAAGTTTAATTTTATGTCTCTCTCTTTTATTTCCTCTCCCTTTACATCTATTTTACTCTAATATTTTTACCAATTTTAGGTTTATTTATCAAATTTCTGGTTTTAAAACAAATTGCATTAGCAGTTTATTATTATATATTTTTATATTTGA
>CM053626.1:86029555-86044614 GCA_028646595.1 Phalanger gymnotis
GCCGTCTGGTCATGTTCCCAGACAACTTACTTAACCCTTGAGTTTTTCAACAGGGTATGACTAAAGAGTTCTATGTTCCACGCTTGGGCGGATGCACCAGCTCTGCCACACCAGCACTCCTCCTTCCCCAAGAACCCCCAGCCAGGACTGGGCTTAGATCTTCAGCAGGCTCTTCCATCCTGCTCTGATCAGCCACTTAATTCCTCCCACCAGGTGGGCCTGTGGCCAGAAGCAACTGCCGCCTTAGTTCTGTAGCTGCCCCACCTCCGCTACCACAGCAGCGGTGGCCGAACCGCAAACTCAATCCCCGCAGTTTTTCCCACTAACCTTCTCCGTTGTCTTTGCTGTTTGTGGGTTGTGAGGTCTGGTAAATGCCACAGCTCAGTAATTCAGGACGCTAGGGCATGCTCCACTCAGCTCCTGGTCTGGTCGGTCCACAGTCCGGACGGTTCACGCCGCGTGTGTTGGGCTCTGCTCAGCTCAGCTCCTAGCTCCTTGCTGAACAGACCTTACCCTGAGACCATCCAGGCTGTCCTGGGCTGCAGCCCTGCTTCCCTCTGCCATTTTGTGGGTTCTGCAGCTCTGGAATTGGTTCAGGGCCATTTTTTATAGGTTTTTGGAGGTACTTGGTGGGGAGCTCATGCCAGTCCCTGCTTTCCAGCCACCATCTTCAATATCTCTTATTATTAAACTCTAGAAAATTCAGTTATCTTATAGAGTTCATAACAATACCATCAGTAAGAAGTAGAGAGAGAAGGATTTCTAGAACCAACTACCAAAACACGATTAATAATAGCAAAAGAGATTTTGACTTCTTAACTCAGGGAGCTTGGAAGCATCAGTGATCAAGAAATATAGTGGCGGAAAAGTGTCAGGATATAGGTACAAAAAGTTGCTATTTTGTGGACAGTAAAGTTTACCTATAGATCAGTGAAGGTATTTGAAAGGGGTTTGGTGAAGGGGCCCAAAAGGTAAGATGCAATAGGTTTGTTTTGATAATGTATCTAAGAAGCTTTAGTTACTAGGAGGACTTTACCTTGAGGGTAGAATCCATTATATGGGCCAGTTAAACACTAGAATGGGTTAAAAACAGGAGTCCTCAAATATTTTCCATTTTCTAGGGAGTTGCTCCTTTTCATTTCCCAAAAGATCTCTGAGGGAGATGAATGTAATGGTACTAACAGTGATGCCTCTAGCAGCTTAGAGAGTGATGAAGGTTGACAAAGCTTCCAGTAAAGTAAAACAACACAAAACAAAAACAACTAGACAAAGCTGGTCACTCCACTCTTTACTATTAATCATGATAAGCTGTGATGAGAGAGAAAGTTAGCAGGAAGAAAGAACCTGGAGATTTAAGAGATCAAGCTTTGTAATTTGTGGATACATTCTAACGTACTGAAGGCTCCCCTTGGTTTAGGTTAATAGCTTCATAGTGTAATAGCTCAGAGAGACCTTAGAGGTTACATAGTTCCATCTCCCAGATTTCACACATGAGATAGCCAAGGTCCAGAAAGATAGAGTATGGATTTCTCAAGGTCACACAGTATAAGTCATGGAGCCAGGAACTTAGCCCAGATGCTCTGACTCCAAAGTCTGACTTCCCCTCCCCTTCCCTTCCTTTTCCTTCCCTTCTTGCCTTTGTTTCTTTCTCTTCTTTTTAAATTTCCTGTTCAAATTATTATAAACTTGATAAACGTAAAAACACTGATATGTCTTTGTACATAGAACATAAAAAGAGGACAATATATGGTACTATTAATATTCATAATATATTTTAGGATATGTAACACTACCCTACTTTTTGTGACGATCACTACCCCTTCCCTTTTGCCTTCCAATTTCCCCTCCAAGAAAACTCTTTCCTAGAAATAAATAAATATAGAAAGCAATGCAAATGTATGCATCGACTATTTCCAGAAATAAACCCCCCATTCTGTTCCTGTAATTTATCATCTGTTCACTAAGAGGTAGAAGGAATGCTTTGTTATCAGTGTTCCAGAGTTACAATTGGATGTTAGTTTGATCATAGTTGTTAAATCTTTCACTTTTCCGTTACTTTGTTGTAGAATATAAACAGTTCTAGTTCATTCTTCATCAATTCACAGAAATCTTCCTAGGTTTCTCTAAACATACCCTTCTTATCATTTCTTATACTCAGTAAAATTCCAGTTCATTCATATACCATAATTTGTTCAGTCATTCCCCAATTCATGGGTAACAACATTATTTCCAGTCTTTCCTACACCAAAAAGTGTGTCAGTCAATATTTTCATATGAGTCCATAGCTCTTTCCACATGGTTTTGTTTTGTTTTTAAGGTAGTTAAAAATTGGCTAGATGCTCATTTTTCTAATGGACTATATGATTATATATAGGATCAGATTAAATTATGTTACAAGTTGTTTTTCAAATTTATGATTCTCTAAGCTAGCCAATTATGTAAATTTTCAAATGCCTTTCATTACTCTCTGTCATTTATAATTTGCTTGCCAAAAGTAAGAGGTTAAACCAAGGGTTCAGAAAGCCCTCCATTTAGATTTTCCTTGAATTGTGGTTGGGAAGAGACGGGAAATTTAAAGTCTTTAACACTTTAATTCTATGCTAATAATTAATTCACAATCATTAAACTTGTTTTAAAAAAAACAGGCCTAGACTCTAATATGTAAACGAAAGGAGGGCAAATAGCAAAATCAAACCCTAAAATCTGGACAGTAATACAATCAGGGCCTCTCAGATCAGAATTACAAATTCCTTCTACCTACTTGTTGTCAATCAGTAAGTGACTTCAAGACTCCTAGACCTAGTTTAGATATAGATAGAGATGTGTGTATGTATATCTTGAGCTTTTTAATGAGTGTTTATCTCTCTGACTGTGTTCTAAAATCTCTTCATAGGAAGAGTCATAATTTTTTATGGCATCAGGATTCTACATACGAAATGATTAATAAATGTTGTCTACATACAAAATGGTTAATAAATGTTGTCTATGGACCAACTCTAATTTTAAAACTATTTTTGCATAATTTTTTGTGAAGTATTGTCATGGTTTCATAAAAATCATGATTTTTATCTGCAAAGTTCATAATAATAGTGCAGAGGGACTATATTTTTTCTAGAGGGAAGAAAATCATATTGCTCCATTCTGAACATTATTATGTTTATTTTATGAGGTAATAATGGTAATAATTATTATTATAAATAATTAGCAGAATAAATATGGACAATATTGCTTCCTTTTATATATAAAAAAAATAAGAAAATGATAGCACAATGCTGAAGAGAAAGAAAAAAAATAAAACAGTAACCTAAGAAGTTGCAGATATCCCCGAATTAAAGGCTGGCTGTATTGTACTGAACGTGTAAAAGCTAACATTCTGGAAGCCAAGACAAAGTCTATTATTTCTCAATACCATTCAGGTCACAGATCATATTTACTGAAGCTCAAGGACAAAGGGAAAAAAATGAGTCACAATTTGAAAGTAAAAAAAGCCTGCATTAGTCACATAAAACCTGCTCAGGTTCCAATCTAAGTAAGGAAACATTGGTTTCTCTCCAAGAGAAAAGGAAATGTTGCTTCCTGCTGGCATCCACTTTATAAGGGTCACAAAATAAATAGGTTTGATTGTAAAGGCTCAATGACATTCCTGATTGATAGCTATTCCCTGTGACATTGAGGGCTTAGGGAGTAAAATGATATATAGGATTTCTAGAGCTGTTTTCAAATAGTCTCACAATCCCTGTATTTGAAAAATCTAAAGATTATAAACTGGGGTAAGTAAACTGGTTTAAAAATTCACTCTATTGCTCTATTCAAAAATGAATAAGTATTCTGTTCCATGGAAGCATGCTGTTCAATTAAATGGTTATCCAATTTAGTTCATTAGATAGTTATTCAGTGCCTACTATGTGCAAGGCACTGGGACAGTGCAAGTGATGTGGGGATAGACATAACTAGGAGAAAGGTCTCTCCTTTTACTGTGGAAATACAATATGTATGCAATTAAGTGTAATAGAAAGGAAGCCCCAGCCCCATGTAACAAGGCCTTTTGGTCAATAAAAAAGGCATTCCCACATATAGAGAAAGCTCCATGTGATTTGAAGGCTACCACCCAGGCCTGTAGCATGGATATGTCTTTGTGTGGCTCAAAGGGAGGCAAAATAGACATATCTAGCCTCTTTCCCACACTGTTCTCCAAGGAAAATTTTAATTCCACCCAAGAGATCAAGCAGGAGAGTGCAGTAAGAGACTATTCTATTCTCCTTTGAGAAATGGGTCACTAGTCTAGAAATTTATCTATCTGCTCCCTGAAACATTGTTAGTCTAGGGAATATGTTTGGATACAACATAATTTCTAACTACTTTGTCATCTTTATTGGGAGGAAAAGATACTCCAAGCTCTATATCCAAGACTTGACCCCTTCCCTACCAAGTATCATTTCCACAATGAACACAAGTAGGGAATAGCAAAGAAATCCATATAGCAAAATCAAAGCAAAAGAGAAATCAGAGAGAGTATACATAGGAGGATATATACCAGGAAACACAGAATGAAAGAATTCTTCCATTGGGAGTGATATAACATGTCTGAACCAAGAGATAAAGCTCTAGATCTCACCCAAGGGGTGATCTCTACTATAGCAAGCTGAGGGTAGTGACATGTTAAGAGACCACCAACTGCTTTCATGTCTTTTCAGAATCTTTTTCTTCAGCAATCTGAAGTAGGACTGGACTCTTCCATCTTTCTTCTCAAAATGGGCCAGGAGTAAGGTGACTTCATACTTGAAGACTGCTGTTCTAATAATTCCAAAGCAGAATGAAAAGGCTGGAGCTGTCCTGATCTCGTGGACTCTACCTCACCTTTCACACGGGGTAAAGCATTTGTCTCCATGAATTAGTAACGTTTCATACCAGTAGGTTTAAGGACAATGGTTATACAAGTAAATATAAGGATATTTGAGTAGGAGAGAGCACTAACATTGGAAGGATCAGGGGAGGTTTGCCTAGGTGGTAGCATTTAAATTGAGCCTTGAAAGAAGGTTAGGATTCTAAGAGGACAAGATGAGAAGGGAATACATTGTGTTGTATTGGGAAAGTGGATAGGGGGCTGAGCTTAGCGTCATAAAGCCCTGAATTCAAATCTAGCCTCAGATGTGTACTAGCTAGGTGACCTTGGGCCTCTGTTTGTCTCAGTTTCCTCATTCTAAAATGGGGATAACTGTTACCTTCTAGGGTTGTTGTGACTATCAAATGAGATAATAATTGTAAAGCATTGAGCACAGTACCTGGAACATAGTTATATAAATATTTTTGTTGTTCAGTCATGTATGACCCTTTGTGACCCCATTTGGGGTTTTCTTGGCAAAGAAATAGGAATGGTTTGTCATTTCCTTCTCCAGCTCATTTTACAAATGAGAAATCGAAGGCAAACAGGGTTAAGTGGCTTGCCAAGGGTCACACAACTAGTAAGTGTCTAAGGCCAGATTTGAACTTGGGTCTTCCAGACTGCAGACCTGGCATTCTACCCATTGCAGATGTTAGCTATTTTTATTCTAGGCATAGAGAGCGATATGCTGGCATCTATGTAGGTGGGATATGGAGATGGATAACAGAATATTGCTCAAATTAATTATCCTATTTTTATTCTTACTCCTGAAATAAGAAAGAACACTGTTTTAGGAAACCTGAATTCAAGTTCAGACTCTATCATTAACTACCTATGGGATTTTAACATAACTTATCTTGCTCTTTGTTTTCATAAATTTTTAAAATGAAGGGCTTAGACTAAATGATTCCTCAGGTCTCATTTTGCTCTAAATCTCTGTGCTTTTATCAATTGATAGATAGCTTTATTACTAAAGCCAATGAAAGCTATCATGTTTTAAAGCAAATCATCAGGTCTTACCTTTCATTTTTCCTCCCAAATCACTTATGAATATAAGAAAAAAAGTGAATCGAGAAACCTCCTACAATTTTTATATTTTTGTCAAAATTCAGTGATAGTTTATTGTAAATCATATTACATATTGAGTATTGAATTATGTCTTATATATTGAACAAAATTTCAATCCATGATTTCCTTAAAGCCTGTTTATTCACCTCCTTTTCTGGTGCTGATATTGGGTTCTCAAATGCTATGCCACTAGGATCTGAGCTCTACCAAGTCATACCAATTGAACAACTTAATTTAGAAAACATTTATTAAATGTCATAGATAAGGTACTGTGCTATACAAGACAAAGATGAAATAATCCCTGTCTTCAAGAAGCTTACATTTCTACAAGGGTGGGTGGGAAGTAGGAGGAAACAGCCTATACAGAAATAAATTCAATATAAACTACAAAAGGGACTTGATAGTAACTGGATCCACAATTTCGTTGCTACAGAAGATTGCACACGAGGCAACTCTCTACTCACGCAGAAAGGATATTCTCTGAAATTTATAGTCTCAGTGTGCTGGGACACTGCAGGGTACAATGACTTGCCCAGCAGTGTGTATCAAAAACAAAGTAAAAGAACATAGTTTCAAAAGACAGAGTGCTAATGATAAAGTATAAAAGGAAGGGTCTCCTATGGGAGCTAGCACCTGAGATATGCTTTACAGGAAGTTGGGGGTTATAAGAGGCAAGTGTGTATGAAGAGGAAGTACATTTCAGACATGGATGAACCCTGGCCTAATATAATAAGAAAAGGTGATTCTCTATCATTTTTTGAGCAGCAGTTAACTGATCAGTTTGATTGGAAGAAAGGCTGTGGGAAAGGTAATACAGTTATCCCTTCCACATCACAACTTTCACCATCACAGTTTCAATATATCACAGATCGACGTAAGAAATTAAATGGGATTTTGGGGGGTAAATTTTGCAGAAGCTGCTGATAACTGCAAAGATCAGCAGATGACACAGAGCCTATGACCAAATACTTAACTCAAGTTTTACAATGAGGTACCATAATCACTCCATAAAATAAAAAGAAAAAAAATCAGCCTTCCTTTCTGGTGCAAAGGAAGGGCCAAAAAATTTTATGTCTATTTTCTAGATTAAGGAGTCGTCATACCTCTAATCTCCCAAGATTTGGAAGGGATAACTGTTTTGTAAAATAAAACTGAGATAGTAAGTGAGAGACAGATTGTGGAAGGATTAAAATCTCAGCCTTAGAAGCTTACATTTTCTCTTGAAGGAATAGGCACCATTGAAAAATTTTGAATAGGGAGCAATATTGTTAGTTCAGTCTTCTAAGAATATTATTTTGGCAGCAGCTTAGAAGATGGATCAGAAAGCCAGGAAGAAAAAGTAGGTGTCTATTCCAGTAGCCCAGATGAGAGGTTATGGAGACCTAAGTTAGGTAGAAAGTGCACAGGTAGAGAAAGAAAAGATAGATTCAAAAAATGTTGTGGAGGTAAGATAGATGGGACTAGATCACCCGGGATATGTGCGTTGAGGGAGTGGGTGATTGGAGATAGTAGTACTGTCCATGGAGGAGGAGACTTTGGAGAAGGTAATGTTTTGCATATATAGGCCTAGTGATTGTGATATGAGAAATAACTTAAATTTATACAACCTTCCTACTAGAAGGTTGGCTACATGGAGATCGTGTTGGCTATTAATGTAGCCATCTAGTAGGGATGAAGAAGTTGCATGTACTAACAGAGGAGGTACATACAAAATTGTCCTTGGGCAAATATGGAAAAAAACTTAGAAAGGCTTGTATTTCAAGTATTTCACATCAAACAGAGGGATATTGGATACACAGAAAACACATTCTTTTGCATCTCTGTTTTTTGATGATTTCTGGAAATAAAATCATAAGTCGTATTCTACTGGGATCTTATTTTTTTGTTTCCACATAATAACTGAAATACTAAAACATCTACAATGCTGATACTTAGTAAGAATTGAAAAGAAAACTGGTCACCACAATAGTCAGGCAGTCCAGAATACCTGGAAGAGGAAGACCATTGTAATGACTGTGCCACACTTGGCAGATGGGTGGATAAAGATCTTCATTATCTGAATGGATATTCTCAGAGGCTTTAGGGAGGTGGCAAATTAATGAAGCAACTGTTCAATGGTTCCCACTGCTTGGCACAGCTATTTAATGTCCAACTCTTCTCTCTTTCCATTTTAGCTCTTATATTTTTTTGAAGAAATCTAACAAAGGAAAAATATATGGAGGGTACATAAAGAAATATATATATATATACATATATACATGTATACATATACATATATATACATTATATATGGTAATATAAGAGGGTTGTTAAGTAGACAGTAATAACTTTGCTTTCTATTTTTTTCTACGTAGAGAATTATAAACAATTTTCAGATTGATCTTCATAGAACTAAATGTGTTCTAAGACAATATTACATTAAGGTGAATTGAAAGAAGTAAACAACTTTGTCTTTGACCATGTTCTCTTGATTTCTTTTGAGGGGGGAGGCAGGGCAATTGGGGTTAAGTGACTTGTCCAAGGCCACACAGTTACTTAGTGTCAAGTGTCTAAGACCACATTTGAACTCCAGTCCTTCTGACTCCAGGGCCAGTGCTCTATTCACTGTGCCACTTAACTGCCCCAATCACGTTCTCTTGATAATTTTTTTGTCAATGACTTCAATGAAGGCATAGAATGTTTGCTTTGTCAGACTAACAGATGGCATGATCCTGAGAGGGGATATCTATTTCCTAATAGAAATTGCAGTAAAATAAAAATCTCAATATACAGTAACAACAGACTAATTCTAATAATGAATGTATGAATTGCTTATTAAATACTTATTTCATGCAAAACACTATATTATGCACTAGGGACAAAAAAAGATAGAAAAAATAAGACAGTATCAACTCTCAAAGAGCTAAAATCTCTGAAGAGAAATTATATGCAAAGTTTCAGCTGCAAGTTGAATAGAAAGGTCCCAGGATCAACTGGGTGCAGCATCAAAGAAGATATTTATCCTACTTCAGTGTCATTATCACGGATTAAATCATATCAGTTTTTGAAGTTCAACCATTTGACAGTGTCAAGGATTATTCTTACAAGGACTTTTTCATCTAAGCATTTAATGGACGTGGCTATAGCACCTGCAGGAGCAGTTGCCAGAATGTATTTCACAGTACTTGTTTTCCAGAATGATAGATGTAGGAAAGGGACTGGAATCATTGCTGTTACAAAAGTTCTTAGATTTATAGTCCTGGGCTGTCTCCATCAGGGTGTGAGGGGAAATTGTGGTCAAGGTGGTGCTGGTGGTTCAACTTGTTTGGCCATGCAACTTCCAATGTCTCTTTTAGAATAATCTGTTGGTGATTCCACTTTTCCCTCTGGTTGTAAGAGATATCTAGATAGTTTTCTTTGATGTTTTTTTGAAACATGGTTTCTAGGCTCTGGCTCTCTCTCTCTCTCTCTCTCTCTCTCTCTCTCTCTCTCTCTCTCTGTCTCTCTCTCTTTCTCTCTCTCTGTTTGTCTTTCAGGTACTAAATTGATTATCAAATTATCTGTCCTCAAAATGGTTTCTAGGTCACTTATTTTTACTATGAGACATCTTATATTTTTCAATCATTTGAATTTGTTTTACTATTTCTTGTTGTCTTGTAGCATCATTAGCTTACATTTGCTCTATTCTAATCTTTAAGAGAGTTTGTTTCTAGTTAGGCTTTATGACCCAGAACTGGGCAATGAGTATCAGAGCTGCCATCTGTCACCTGTTTCTGCACCCTACACAAGGTTAGGTCCCTTTGTGATAGATTTGGGACTTCTTCTTGCTCTGGTATGCAACCTTTCCCCACATTGTTAAGTTCTGCTCTCTGTCTCCCTATGCTGAATTGGGTTGGGAAAAAATACTAACTGATTATTTTTCATTGATTTTTCTTGTATTTCCCAATCAGGAGTCAGTCTAATGTATTTGCAGAGGGTCGTAGGAGTGAATTTGCTATACTTCTTCCTACTCTTCCACCACTAAGGTTCTATCTCCTTAAAAGATCTAACTGAAACAAAATTACTACATGAGAGAGAGGTTTATCTATCTGACTACATGACATCTTGCTAAAATTTATTTTTCACTTTTTTACCACATTTGCTGATTTTTTTTATTCCTCATTTCCTTTAAAAATTTCTTTTTTTATAAGCAATGTCTCTCTGGGACTTGTGAAGAGAAGAGATAGAGGAAGAAATCTAGGTGATTAAAAACAAAAGACAAAAATGTAATCTATTAAAGTATTTCAATGAGTTGGTGGATCTGTGATTTCATTAGTGTGTTTATTTCTTCTATCAACCAATTCAAGCTTCCTCAACCTATGTAATTCTTATTTGTATTTTCCCACAGAATCTCTGAAGTGAATATATCCAGTATTCTTGAGCTCTTTGCATGTTTTCTCTGCCATTAAAATGTGAACTCCTTTAGGGCAGTTATAATAATTTTGCTTTTCTTTGCATCTCCAGTGATTAGCATAGTTCCTGGAACATATGTGCTTTATAAATGCTTGGTGACTGACTTCATAATCTTTTTAGAAGTTGAAGATAGCACTGGGGCATCGGAGATGTCTATCCTCTGCTCCATTTTTACTCTGCCTTGGCTAGGTTACCTCTCCACATTTGGCAAATTGTATTTGGCTTAGGGCACCACATTTTAACGAGGACATTGGCATGCTGCACTGTGTCCAAAGCATGGAAATCAAGATGAATAGGTCACTCAAAATCATACTGACCAAAGAACAGATAAAGGAAATGGGCATAATTAGCTAGAGAAGACATAAACAAATCAGTGAGCATCCCATGTGGTCCATCAACATCCACGCAAAGTAAAGAGAATTAAAAGAAAATAAAAAAAAAAGCAATGGCCTCATCACTTTGGATGGACTCCATATGGTAACCTAATGAAGCTGATTGGTGGTTGGTTGTTTCTTTGTTGACTTTCATTCTTGAAGAGGACAAAATGACATCACTATGTTGGAGTTAAGGTACAGCGTGTTTGACTATGGCTGATCAGACCAATATGGGCTCAGAAAGCTCTACCACAGGTCGGGCACAAAGAGTCCATATAAACATTTGGAGTAGAAATGTCTCTAAGTTTGTTCATTTCATGTTTCTTTTGAGCTACCACAATTCTACTTCTCTCATAGAGCACAGCATCTTCTTTGGTGTGGGCATGCCATGCTGGGTGGTCCTTTGCCAACATCTCCCAGGTCATGCAATTGATTCCAAAGTTCTTAAAAGACACCTTGAGAATATCCTCATATCACTTATTCTAACCATCATGTGTGCACCCGCCTTGTGTAAGTTCTATGTAAAATTGTCTTTTAGGTAGATATACAATTGGCATTTGGACTATGTGGCCAACCCAACAGAATTGGGCTTTTTTCAGTAGAGTTTGAATGCTTAGCAGTTTAGTTTGAGAAAGAAACTCAGTGTCCAGTATTTTATCTGCTGATCTTCAGAATCTTCCTAAGACAATTCATATGGCAGCAATTCAGCTGCTGGAGCAGGCACATTGTCTAGGTTTCACAGGCATACAACAATGAGATTAGCACAATGGCTCTGTAGACTTTCAGTCTAGTTGGCAGTCTAATACCTCTTCTCTCCCACTTTCCTTTGGATCCTATGCTACCTCTGTAAATCAATTCATCATCTATGTGCACATCCCCAGAAAGTTTACTGCTGTGGTAAGTGAACTTATCTACAGTATTCAAAGTGAGGTAACTTAATGTAGAAAAAAGTTGAACAGAATGGGCATGTATGAGATGGTATGATACTGCTCTCTGCATTATGGGAAATGAATAATGAAATCATTGGCATAATTGAGTGCTGGAGTATCTAAGAAAAAATAAAGGTCTACATAGTTAAAGCTGTGCAAAAATTGACTTGCCTCCAGAAGTACTTAGGTGCGCATTTCTAGAAGTCTTCCAATTGAGTTAGAATGGTTCTTTGTTAAGACTATTGTAGAAGGGATTCATTTTAGGTATGAGTTGAACCATGTGAACCTTTAAAATCCTTTCTAATTTTAAGATTCTGATTTTGTGATGAATATTTTGGAAATATGTGAGTATATCATCTCCATTCAGTGAATCTTACTGTTTTTATTTATTCAGGATCCCTCTGGACCGAAGCATCTGGCTTATACAAGAATGACTACAGTAAAATCGAAAGTTCTAATTCATTTTAAAGATTCTGTTTTCCCCTGCTTGATCAAATTGGTTTTCTCAAAAACAAACCAACCCACAGTTATGAACTTATACATTACACTTGCATTGTTTCCATAGATTGAGATTTATAAAAGAAACGAAAGAAAAAGAATGAAATAATACCAATTAAAAGTAATTACCATGTAAAGATAGAATCCAAAATAATCCAAAATCCCTTAGCTTTAGTATGTAGTATGCCTTAAAACAATTCTAATTAGCTCATAAGGTGAAGTCATGAGCCAAGGAAACTTATTTCTAACTGATGAGTGGTTATAGCGTTTGTCAACCTTCCTACTTGAGGAAGAAAGGGGTTGTACACAATGAAAGTAATTTACTTTTTTCTAGGTATTTATAAGTAGTGTCTCAAACAGCTAGGAAATTTAACAAATGGAAACTGAAGTCTTGTGGCTAATCTGAAAGAGTAATATTGACAGTGATAAAGTGATCTGTAGAACAGACTTACTGTCTCTTCCTTGTAGATCTAAGAGTGGCTAGGAACCTGACACTCAGACTAAGATAAACATTAACATACATTTTGCTTTATCTTCTAAAAATGGTTAGCAAAGCTGTAGTAACCTAGCCTGCAAAATAAAAACATGTTCAATAATATGTACAAAAGACTTGTACTTTTTAAAAACTGGATTCAAAAGAGAAAAGAGATTTTCATGCTGGCAGTCTACTTTTGTAATAATGAATTATGTGATTCAGACCCTCCTCCCTAAAGTCTTTCTATTTTCTTCCATTTCTATTTCTGAAATCTTGTGATAAGTAAAGGACCTGGAGATACAACTGATTTAGTTAGAAGGTCTATTGCTCTTATCAGAGAACACTGCTTAACTAGCAGGAGCTGGTCTCTGTAGTTAGGTTGCTTATAAAATGTGGATTTTGTCAAGATAAACACAAATCTAGCATTTAGAAGGCATTCTCATTTTGAAGACAGATGATAGGAGATTAGTTGCTTTATTCAAAGTTTCCATTTTCACCATTTGACTTTATATAGCCATTAGGCTTGGGGTAAGGGTACAATACAATATTTTCATCAATGGGGATATTATTTTTTAATGGAAACATTCATTTCTTTAATATTATTAACAGTATCTTTAAATACTGAACTCTGATTCCACATTGTATTTAAGGGAAGGATTTGCAACAAGAGGAAGGATAATTATGAAAGACACAAGGGAGATAACAACCTCTTATGGGATACCCAAAAATAAAGTAACAGAATTACCTTTCAAAAATCCTAAGGGCTTTGGTAGAAAAGTAGTTTTTATTTAGTTAGACAAGGCTCTAATCCTCGGCATGCACAATAGTACTCTGGACTCCAATAATCAGAGTTTTATTGCAGATTAGCTTGATAAGTCAAAAAAAAATGTTCAATCTACCATATTTTGAAAAGCTCGGGAGCCATCTTGTGGTGATTATAGCTAATCATGGGGGGAGAGAGAGAGAGAAAGAGAGAGAGAGAGGAGGGAGAGGAAGAGAAGGAGGGAGGAAAGGAGAAGAATGCTGCAAGTGGTTTGAAATTCAGTAACCAATCGCATTAAGGAAGGGAAAAAAGAAGTGATACTACTAAATTAGTGTCATTTTACATCATTGATGATGGCAAATCAGTAGTCTGGTAAAGTCTAATAGCAACGTTTATTGCATTGTGTGTCTAATGACTGCCATATCAATCTAAAGAATTACAGCTGCTTCTTGTGGATATTTTCCTGATTTCACAGTGATAGGCTACTATGAATGAATTTCATCCAAATTAAAATTTAATATTTCTTCCTCATATGCTACTTTTAGTAAAAGCTAAGCAGCTAAGAAAGAAAAAAAACAATAGTTTTTATCATTGTTGCTATTAACGTAGGACTTTCGTTGATGAAAGGTGTCTCTGAAAGGGAAGTTAAGTTTTGTTATTCTCTCAGACAAAAAGATAGGAGAAAAGTCCAGCTCTGCTGGATTTTGTTGTTAGGTAATTGTTCAGGAGTCAGCAGGAGCTGGCTTCTATGTGACAGAAATTGGAATGCTAGGAATCGATGACAGCATGTACACTAACTTAGAAGGAAAAGATAAAAAAATTAAATATGTAATACTATTTAAAGAAAAAGTGTCTATGAGAAACCTGGGAAGAATTATATGCTATCATAATGAAAGCCTCTATAATTTGAGTACATGCTACTTTTTCCCCTGAGATCAAAGAAATTATATATTTTACCCTTGTACTAGTATTCTTAATGTCCTTTAAACAATATATGACCTGTAGGAAAAAATATCAGCTAGCGACAACCTTTGTCTGAGAGGCAGGTAGGGAGAAAAGAAATTAAACTTAACACAGTCATAAACTTTTAGATGCAAAAAGAACCTTAGAAAACATCTAATGAAATTTGTCTATTTTATAGACAAAGAATCTAAGGCCCAAATACTTCCTCAAGGTCACATAGTGTCAGAAGAAAAACAAAAACTAAGTTTCCTGATTCCTTGTCTACTGTTCTTTTTATTAACTTATTCTAGTTCTTATAGAATATTTTAAAAATCATATATGGACTTTGTTTCTATGGTAGTGAATATTTATTTAATACATTGTATCTTTTTTTGTTTTTTTATTTTAATTTATTTTTAATATGTTTAGTTTTCAGCATTGATTTTCACATGCATTTGAATTACAGATTTTCTCCCCATTTCCACCCCCCCCACTCCAAGATGGTATACACTATGGTTGCCCTGTTCCCCACTCTGCCCTCCCCTCCGTCCTCCCATTCCCCTCCCATCCCCCTTTCTCTTACTTTCTTGTAGGGCAAGATAAATCTCTATGCCCCATAGCCTGTGCATCTTATTTTCTAGTTGCATGAAAAAAAAACTTTTTTACTTTTGAACATCTATTTTTTTAAAACCTTGAG
>CM053626.1:86045114-86072194 GCA_028646595.1 Phalanger gymnotis
GGGAGGTCCGTGTGGGACCGACCTTACCCAGGGACCATCCAGGCTGTCCTGCGGTGGAGCCCTGCTTCCCTCTGCCACTTTGTGGGTTCTGCAGCTCTAAAATTGGTTCAGAGCCATTGTTTTATAGGTTTTTGGAGGAACTTGGTGGGGAGCTCACGCCAGTCACTGCTTCCCAGCTGCCATCTTGGCTCCGCCCCCAATTTTAATTTTTTTTTCAAAAAGGTGAGACAATTGACTTTTTGTCCTGTGCAGTTTTCATTTATGATTTCTTGAAATATAGCTCTGAAAAAAAACAAAAATAAAAACAACAGGCTTTTAAGAAGCCCTTTGTGTTTTAAATGGAGCTAGTTGACTGTGGTTTTACATGTAAATCACTCTAGCTTTCATGGAAAGGACAATAATAGCCTCCAACCCAAGCTTTCATGGAAAGGACAATAATAGCCCCCAACCCAAGCTTGTTTAGTTTTTGATGATTTAGAAGGAGGGTAATTACCACCAGAAACTCTGATGGTCTTCTCCAACCAGACTGATATTTTTGTGATAGCAAATTGGGCCATCTTTTGTCTTAGTTCTTACTTAACCTTTAGTCATTGAATGGGCATGGCCACAGATGAACTGAGACCTGGGAAAGACCATGATTTAGAAAGGCCAAGGTTACCCATTGCATCCTGAGCCATTGCCAGTCATTAGGACCTTTGTTTTGTCACTGGAGGACTCTGGAGGAGACTGAGACTCATGACTTTGTGCAGCTCTGCCTTACTTGAATCCAGCTCATGAGCAAGTCAAGACATCATCTTCCAGAAGGAAAGATGAATAACAATGCTTCTTGATATGACAGTGCTGTCTCTGAGGCTCCATTTTCTAATCGGTAAAAAGAAGGGTTAAACAAAGGGCTTCCAAGACCATTTCTGGCTATGTGATCTTGTGGTTCTATGGTTTTGTAGTGTTTCTTGCTATGGGTTTAAGAGAATCAGGTTTGAGGGATAATGCATATTTAAATTGTGTATTTTATTTTAAGAATGAATATAGAAAGTCAACTTCGCAATCACTGTTGCAGAACTTTCATGTTCTCTCTCTGTCTCTCTCTGTCTCTCTCTGTCTCTCTGTCTCTCTCTCCTATATTCCCATGATTTCATCTTTGTGAATACCAGTGGGAAAAAACACCACTCTCCATCAACATGGCTATAACTTTTAGATATAGAAAATTAAGTGACATCAAGTAATTTTCCATACATTAACTAATATACCCCACAATCACAATGTTCATATCCATCAGAGTCAGGACTTAAACTCAGGCCTTCCTAATTTTAACATTTTCCCTCTAATTCTTTAATATGTGACCAAAAATGGAGTACTTGTGGGCTGCCTTGAAATCACTTGTTACAAATAGCACTAATTTTATACTGATATGAAATAAGAATTTCTGTTACTGTGGTAAAAATCATTTCATTTTCCTGTGTCTCAGTTTTCTTATGTAAAAATGAGAGATTACCTTATATTTCCTTATAGCACGGTTTGTTTATGATCTTCATAAAATTATAACATAGGAAGTGAATATACTAAACCAGTATCCTTGATGAAAATGTCATCATCATATATTTAGAACTGAAAGGAATCTCAATGCCTTTCAAAAGGTCATGTAGACAATAAGTATCCTGAGTCAGGATCTGCAACCAGGTCTTCTGACTCCAGTGCTCTTTCTATGGTGCCATGTTGCCTTCATAATTGAAATTCTATGTCATTATGAAAATAGGGTGATAAATGTTTGTCAATTATGCTATTAAATAATGTGTATTAGAGATTACAAATATCAATTTCATGTCTTGTACAAGTGATTTATTTGAGTATTCACATTTAATGCCCTTCTGGAGAATGTTATATTGCAAAAAACAAACAAACAAACACACACACACACACACACACCCCAAAATACCACACTTTTTATCCAGAGTGTATAGCTAGCAAAGCCTGTTTTATTCTTTTTTTAAAACAAAAATTATTTTGCATCAGCCCAAGGGATCTGCTAAGAAGGAGAAAGAGGGAAGAAAAGTCCTGTAATCAAGGAATTGGTTTCCAAACATTGATACGGAATATCTAGGAACAAATTATAAATCATACTAGGTGTGACTGAAGGAAAAAAAATACAATAGAAAGAATAAAAAGTTTAATAAGAAGGTCGCCAAAACAATCAGGGAAATGTTGACAATAATAGAACAAAAATAGACCAAAGAAGACAAAAAAAATCAATAAACAAAGTAATTAAGAATTCAAAAACAGTATACAGCAAATTAACACCTATTGCAAAAAATTAACATCTCTGCTGATACACTCCCAAAGACTGACAAATAGGGATAGATGTTGTGCCTAAAGGGGATATTTTTTAAATGTTTGGTTCAGTCATTTCCAGTTATATCCAACTGTTTGTGATCCCATTTGGGGTTTTCTTGGAAAAGAAGTGGTTTGCCACTTCTTTCTCTATCTCGTTTTACAGATGGGGAAACTGAGGCAAAGAGGGTTATGTAACTTGCTCAGGGTCAGATAGATAGTAAATATCTGAGGCCAGATTTGAACTCATTTAGATGAATCTTCTTGATTCCAGGCACCATGCTCTATTCACTGTGCCACCTAGCTGTCCATGTTCATAAAAGTCACAACTAAGTTGGAAGCCTCAGAGTAATAATGGAATAAAATACTAAAAATAGAAAACACACAAAAGATACATCAGGTAATAAGAAACACTACCAATTATTATGCCAAAAATGTACAAAGTTTATGAATATAGGCAGTTACAGATATAATTAATAGTAAAGATTTAAATTAAATATGATAAAACAAAGGAAATGGGTCATTTTTTGAACTATGGCCTGTCACCTTAGAAACTATTTCTTTACTCACAACATATAACAACATTGCCACAATTTTTAAAATGTGCTTGAATAGTGAATAAAGATTCAAGGGAATACCCCATTATCACTCCATTCACTATAGAACACCCTGTCTATCCATCTCTTTCTCTGTTTCCCTTTTTTTTTCTCTGTCTCTGACACTTTCACTATCTTCTCTCTCTCTCTCTCTCTCTCTCTCTCTCTCTCTCTCTCTCTCTCTCTTTCCATATATCTATATCCATATATATCAATTTATCTATATATGCACACACACATATATATGCATATATATAGATAGATAGAGAGAGAAATGAAGACAGAGAATATACACACATTTGCATATATACATATACAATATTATATATCTATTCACTATATTATGGAGCTGTACTTCCATGAAAAGTGTTTTAGTTATTGAGGTCCAAGAAAGAACTTTCATTATAAAATGAGACCTCATGGTCAATATTATATGAAGCTGCAATATGTTAGCATAAACACACTTTGAGAAACCAAGAATGTGATGACTTGTATACAAAATAGTGCTAGAAATATGAGGTATAGCAATACCAGAAAAAAAAAATTGTAGGAAAAATAAAAAAAAAAAAGAATTTGTAGATGATGAATAGTTTACTGAGAAAACTCTAGAGAATCAATTGATAAACTGAGATAATTTATAGTTTCAATAAGTAGCAAGACACAACAGAATCCACAAAAAAATCATCACATTTGTTGCTATATTAATAAAGTTAGCAAGGAGGCATCGTATAGAAGGAGATAAGACGGCAAAATTCACTTAAGGGAAAAAGAAGATGAAGAAGGTCAAAGGGTAATGCAAAAAGCAGGACCAAAGAGAGTGGGCATTACCATCAATGTGTTGAGTAATCTATGCATGAAAATGACTAGGAAATAGGTTCTTTATTATATAGGAACTTCTGGGAAAACTTATAGACATTTTGGTGAAAAAATAGACGTATGTCACTGTCCTATACCTTATATCACAATACAATCCTAATTGATCAAAGAAAGCATTATTTTAAAAGTCCTACCATTAAAAAATTGTGAGCAATATGAATAACAGTTTTCCCAATTATAGATAACCTGGCAAAAGATAGAAGAAATGTTAAAGAAATAAAAAGATAATGTAATTTCATAAACTTAAAAAGTTTTACAAATCAATCAATTCAGCCAGAATCTTTGCATGAAATATTTCTTATAAAATTCCTTTCTAAACTTCAATAATCTACAGGAAATTTTTAAATATAGGATTGAGTCACTTCTCAATAGAAAAAAGGCTATTTTTAAAAGCCACAGCTAAAATGAAAGAATCAGTTCAGTCATGAAGTATAATATTAGAATAAAGCTGAATAATAGCCAATAATATGACAAAAATAGCTATAAACAATATGGATATTGCCAAAAGATTTTTAAAGAGTTAAACAAACTATCCAGAACAACTCAAAAATGTAAATACCTAATAGTTAGAAAAAAAAAATGAAAAAACTAGAGATATCAACAATTGCTACAGCAAAGACTAAAACCAAACGAGAAAACTTGTTGGAAGAGATTTGAGAAGATAGGCCAGGTGAATTCACAGAGAGTGGAATTATCAACTGGTTTTACCATTCTGAAAAACAATTTTCAATTATTTGCAAAACTATTTTCAAAGATAAAAAAATGCCAAGAAAAAAATGTAAAAGAGTGCCCGCTTGGATGGAATTTTTGTTTGCATACTTATTGGGAAGTATCTATTATATTAAAAACAAAAACTGTCAACAAAATGAAAATACCAAAATCAGATTTTTCACTCTTGTGACATGTAACTTATTCTGGTGGCTAAGAGATTTAGGAAAGTTTCAAAATTATGGTTCAAGAAAAGCACAGAAGACAAGAGCAGATAATAGAGAAAAATAAGTTTGATGATGAAAGAAAAGTGGTTGGCCAAACAGATAGGCTAGCGGTTTTCTAATTGTGCTTTATAAAACTCCATCATTTTAAAAAGTATCTCTAGAGATTTCTTGAAAGGATGTTTAGCATAGCAAAGGTGTTGTTGTCTACTCTAACACAGTGGGGAAAGTATAATGATAGTACTTACTAGTAGTCATAACAAAGAATAATGTCAACTTACATTTTTATAGCACTTTACAAGTTTCAAAGCACTATTCAAGAGAGTGAAAGTGAGGAGTTATGTAATTAAGGGAAATATGGGAACAGTATAAGTAAAGTTGGATAATTTGTAACCCTCTAAATATATAATGGTCACCTTCATCCAATGGAGATTCAGGGACAATAAGCATAAAACAATTATGGTAACCTGCTTATATATAACTTTATAAGACTCTTATCTGAGAAACTTGTTGATAATTTTTCCCTTCAATTTTCTGCTTTCCTTCTGATCTTGGCTACATTTGTTTTATCTCTATAATTTTTTTTAAATTTTATGTAATCAAAATTATCTGTCCTATACCTAACTCTGCTCTATATTTCTGGTTAATTCACAAATAATTGACCAGTCCATAAGGCTGATAGATGTTCCATGTTTTTCAAATTTTCTTGTAATGTCTCTGTATCTGAGTTATGTATCCATTTTGACCTTATCTTGATAAATGGTATAAGATATTGGTCTATGCCCAATTTCTGCCAGACTACTTTTCAGTTTATATACATATACGTATATATGTACATAATGGTAACCATCTCTAGGGTGGGGACTTGAGAGTACTGCTGAATTGCTTGAGATAAAATGTAGTACTTTATCATTCCATTGATACAATTCTAGATGCCAAGATCATCCACTGCCTCCTAGGCCATCGCTAGCCATCTTGATATTTGTCTTGCTGCTGGACTTCAATGACTAAAAGAGAGAGTGAAGCTGACAATTTTGCTCAATTCTGCATCACTTAATTGAGTTCATGTGCAAGTAAAGACATTATCCATGATGTGCTTGGTCCTTAGATGAACAACATTTTGTTGTGAAGTACTATTTGTATTAATGGCATTGTAATTAGTATATTTATGTGTCAATTAGGTGGACAGCTAAGTGGCCCAGTATTCCAGTCATGAAGTCAGAAAGACTCATCTTCCTGAGTTCAAGTCCAGGTGCAGAAACTTATTAGTTGAGTGACAAGTAAAATAACCCTGTTTGCCTCAGTTTCCTCATCTAAAAATGGTCTGAAGATGGAAAAGGCAAACCACTCTGTTATTTCTGTCAAGAAAACCCAAATGGGCTTATGAAGAGTTGGATGCAATTAACAACATATGTTGATAAAGTAATGGACCCATAGCTTTCAATGTGGTAGCTCTCATGAACAGATCTTATCTCAATTCATCCATTATTTCCCATCCTATGGTATTCAAGGCCCTATCCATATACGAATCTTTCATAAAGGATCTGTCAAATGTCTTTCTACAGATACAATCCCAAGGGGATGTAACAACAATCTGGCCAGCAGCTACTGTGGCTGTGTAAGACCAATAACACCAGAATACAGAAGGGCTGCTAACACAGGTTCTTTTGATCTGCTTTACTAAAGAAAGCAACTTTAAGGGGTTAACAATCTGAGTTTAATCAAACATACATATATAATTCACTTAGTTCAGGGGGAAAAGATCAGCCTCCTGAACTTCAAAGCAAATGCAAACAGAAATTACAAACATCAACAGACAGACCTTGTCTGATTCAAATTACAATACATAGTTACCAGAGAAGAACCAATGGGTCTGGGTTACAAAGCTGGCAGACAGTTACAGCTTGCCCAGAGTCTCAACAGTCCCTCCATGAGTGTGCCCCAAACCCACATGCCAAGCTCCCCTCGATTATATCCTGTTTGGAGCCCTCAGGGCTCTGACCTCACCCAGGCTGGGTTTGTGAAAGATCCCCATATGAGTATCACATCAGACACGTCAATGACCTCTGATTGTCTCAGTGTTGAGAAACATTCCAAGACAAGATCCCATTTTATCTGCCCCATTTAAACAAAGGCCAGAATCATAAAAAGCACTTAAGAACAGCAAAAAGTTCCACCTTAATTAGTATTACAAAAGAATTGCCATATTTGTGTAGTATGTAGAGTTATTGTAAGAATCAGATGAGTTTACACATGTGAATAATTTGCAAACCTTGAAGAGTTATATAAATGCTAGATTATTTCTTAAATTTTTGTTATTGGGGCAGTTAGGTGGTACAATGGATAGAGAGCTGGACCTAGAGTCAGGAAGACCCAACTTCAGTGGTGGGATTCAAATAAATTAACAGTTGTTTCTCTGCTCTAATGACCGTTTTAAGTATACTAAAAGATAGACCAGAAGGTAGTTTAATATTCATTTATTTCAAATAAGAACAATATAAGAAGTACACAAAAGTAGATTATGTTATAAGAAAGAGTTTTAAAATATTAATAAAAATTATTAAATAATGCATGACAAAAACGTATCCTTAGGAAGCAAAAGCAGCCACGTGACCACAGCAGCCAATATTGGAACATATGCAGAACCAAAACTCTAACTCTTTCTTTCTTCTACTTCCATAGCTTCCAAAATGGGTGATAAGATAACCCTTGAAATCTATATTTCTATTGGATCATTGTGTCCCAGCTTCCTATTGG
Organism: Phalanger gymnotis; assembly: GCA_028646595.1. Taxonomy (NCBI): domain Eukaryota; kingdom Metazoa; phylum Chordata; class Mammalia; order Diprotodontia; family Phalangeridae; genus Phalanger; species Phalanger gymnotis. Next base: position 86,052,601 of record CM053626.1, read on the forward strand.
CTTCACCATTCAGGCAACACAAACACACTCTTAATATCTCAGGGGAATTTTGTTGGTAACGCAAAATAGAAACAAATGACAGCTTGTCACCCCCTGGTCATTTGGCACTTTTTTTCTTTATATTATATGTTTGTTTACTGAAGTAACAAAAAATGAAATTAAAATGTTGGATTTCATCAAAGGTATAATGAGGTTTAAGAAATGAACAAGTCAATATTACAAGCATAGTTCCACCAGTTTTTTTCACCTGTGGACAGAATGAGCATTACTACAGGTGCTTAGAAAATGCTGTTAGGCAAGTGAACATTAAAAAAGAGTAAGGAGTGTAAATTTGTGATTTCCACATTGGGTGGCTGCTCAGGCATCCACCTTAGAGAAAACGCTGATTACAAGTGCCATTTTAAGAACTGGCTCCCCAAACTCAACATAAAATTAGGTATCAGTTCTGCCGAACCAGTGCAAACTGGCTAAATCCCACTACTGCCTAACTTCAGATCTGGCCTTAGTTACTCACTAGCTGTGTCAACCTTGGCAAGTTACTTAGTCCTATTTGCCTTAGTTTCCTGATCTGTAAAATGAGCTGGAGAAGGAAATCACAAACTACTCTAGTATCTTTACCAAAAGGGGGCATAAAGTATCAGACTTGACTAAAAAGACTAAACAACATTTTTATTATTACTATGATTACCTTCCTTTCTTTTGCTATATAATCAGCATATCTCCTTTCCTAAGTATGTACTTCCCTATTGATATCTTTTTTGAACTACTTATAAACAAAATGGTCATGTACTTAGATAGATAACACATATTTCCATTACCTTTTGGGTTATCTGAAATTTAGATCTTTTGCAGTTTGTATTGTTCTATAATTCTAATATTTAAAGACACTCTACTTCGAATTAATTATAATAAATAATCTTAGTGCCACAAAACAGATGATGAAACATACTTCCTCAAGAGAAAAATAGGGCAGAATTGAAGTGAAACTTTGAATATGTTGACATTTTACAGCTCAGACATTTTAATGATTATCTTAACTGTTTTTTTCTTTCCTGCGAGGGAGATGATGGTTGGGGGTGGGGTGGGACAGAGTACAGCCAGATCCCAAATGGTCCCAATTAGGAATCCCAGAAAGTGATCTCATATATTTGAATTTACACTATTTGAAATTATAGTTACATAAAATATGAATCCCATGAACAGGTCTCTTATTTGATTTTGTGTATTTCCATCTCACTGAGACCAATTACCATATTTTACATAATTATAACTTTGAATAGAGAAAATACAAATACTTGGGGCCCACTTCATGAGATCCATTATTTGCATTAATTGAGGCCTAGCTATATTATGGGTGTTCCAAAAGTGTTAGTACACTTTTAGGCTTTTAATGTTTAATTCACTTCAAACTGCATGAAGATGTTTGGGATACTCAGTATAAGATAATGAGTATGATGCAAAACATAAAAACATGAATAAAGCTTTTTTAAAAGTACTAGTTGTTTTGAAAACTAGTTTTTTCATCAGTGAGAAATTATTAAATTATTAAACATAGTACACAATTCCACAGAAAAAAATGCATCAAACTATTTTCCTTCTATTCAGCACTTGGTCCAGTTCATTATCTACCTTCAGATAAGATATACAGTATATACTGACAGATTTGCCCAATGAGCCTCTATATAACAGCATGTCACAGTCTGGATAACAGACATTGATTATTCATTTGTTGCTTGTGGTTGTTGCTTTTTGTTCTTTCCTTTGTAGATTATTAGTTCAATCTTTTCAGTCATCATGGATCTCAGTACTCTCTAAAATATTTTGGGACTAGTTGTTATCAGTGCTATATCATGTCACCTGTCGCCATTTGTATTTTTTTTATAAATTGTTTTCTACAAACCTTAATCTGTTTGTTAATAATATGATTAATAGATGTGGTCTTGTCTGTAAAGATATGTTTAAATAATAGGCATTCTTGAGAAATACAATGTTAGAATATGTCTTCAAAACTTTTGTCCTAGACCTGGCTATATTGGAATACAATTTTAGAGTTAGTAATCCTAGATACTTGGAAAAAACAAAGCATGTATAGCAGCTTCTGTTTTCTATTAGAATTCAATGTTAAATCATAACAGGGGAAATAGGGTCATGAAGTAAAGAAGAAGTAATTTGGAGGGGTTAGAGATGAGGAAGAAGGAATAGAGGAAGAATGACGCTTCTGGTCACAAAAAACCTAGAGGAATATGATAAAGATAAGATAAGAATAATATTATAATATTTTAAATATATGAACAAGATACTTAAACTCTAATACCTAAAAGAAAAACAATAGCAACCCTTACCATCCTATTCCCAAAATGTTATGATCTCATTAATGAATAGAAGGGATTAGTATATCTATTTTAAGAGACCATAGCCATACTATCTCAGCAGCTTAAAATGTCATTATTATGTTTTCAAAAAAAAAGGCATTTAAGAATGGACCTATTAAAATATCCACATTGCTTCCTCTATTTCTTTGGAGGTTTCCTTTCCAAAATCTTCCTGCTAACTTGTCCATTATAATTGGATGACAGCATAAATTAGCATGGATTACAAATAATGATAGATTTTTTTGCATTATAGAACAGTAATGTTTAGATTGTATGTCACTTTTAATGCTCATACACAAGATGCACAATAACAAGATCTTCAAAACCATTACCATTTACTATTATAGGTGAAGGGGCAGCTAGATGGCCCTGGAATCAGAAAGTTCTAAGTCCACTTCTGACCTCAGACACTTACTAGTTGTGTGACCTTGGGAGAGCCACTTAACCCCTCTTTGCCTATGAAAGCAGCTAGGTGGCTCAGTAGAAAGAGCTTTGGGCCTGGAGTCAGGAAGTTGTTGCTGTTGTCATTTTTCAGTTGTGTTTGACTCTTCATGACCCCATTTGAGATTTTCATGCAAATATAATGGAGTGGTTTGCCATTTCCTTCTCCAGCTCATTTTACAGATGAGGAACCAAGGAACAGCGTTAAGTGACTTGCCGAGGGTCATACAGCTGGTAATTGTCTGAGGCTGGATTTGATCTTATGAATAGGAGTCTTTCTGATTCTAGGCCTGCCACTTTATCCACTGTCTCCAGAGTCAGGAAGACCTGAGGTCTAACCCAGCCTCAGATATCAGGTATATAATCCTGGCCAAGTCATTTAATCTCTGTTTGAATCAATCCAATGGAGAAGGAAATGGCAACTAACTCCAGTATCTTTGCCAAAAAAAAAAAAAAAAAACCTCATGGATGATGTGGTCCACAAGGTCAAAAAGAATCATATGTAACTGAATGATGAAACAACAAAAAGTATAGGTGAAAGACAGTATACTGTAAAAGTACCCTTCAGTTCCATAGTCCAGTCACCTGCTAAGAGTTGGTATTTGCACGCATTACCAATTCAAGGCAGTCAAACAGCAATCACTACTTTTAAAAATGCAGTCTCTTTGAAAGATGGATCTACCAAATGGCTAACTATAAATAAGGGGAATATTTAAAAAAAAAATTAAACATTGAATTATAACAAGGTACTGCAGAAACTCAGAATTATACCGATACTCAAATCACCTAATATGGTGGTATTTAAAATGTTTTTGTCCAAGCATCCCATAAAAAATAGCACCCACAAAGGTATGTGTATTTTTGTATTTATAACTCACATAAATTGCTATTGTACAACTACTACAGACACTATTAAAACATGCAAAAATTTTAAAAAATGAAAAAAGATGAAATAAAGATGAAAATATCAAAATGTTTAACTTTATTTTATTTATTATTTTATTTTGCTTTAACAAATGTAAAAGCACTCTGAATATGTTTCATTATTTTTAAAAAAACCTTGTTATGCAGTTTTTTGGATACTTAGGTTTTAAGACAATCACAGCCAAAAAATATTGCACAAAGGTATATAGATATAAGAGGGAGACATGCGTATCTGCTAGTGTTTACTGCTATTTTTCTTTGTCACCCATCGGTTACCCAAAGGTTGTTTTTTTTTTTAATAAAATCTGGGTAGTAAATTTCTGTCTTCCTTGACATTAATCAACCATACCAGAAAAGCAATCAGAAGGTGTTTGATTTTCATATTTTAACAAATGAGTTCAAAAGCACATGGAAACTTTTTCAATTGGAAGTTTTTTTCAACAAGTTAGCTCTGTATTTTAAATATGATAGATGACAGTTTTTATAGGCAACATATAAAAGCTTAGTTCTTAAATACCTTGCTTATCAGCATGGCTTCATAGATAATATTTCAAAGCACACTATACACTTTAGGCAAGATTTATTGTTAATGACAATGGATGCAAATCCATATTTCAAATAATAATCTTCTTGGTGATTTTGATTCCTTTTCTGCCTGACCTTGTCAGATCTGGCTAAATCATCTTTCTTTGTATCATTTAATATACTGATGAAGAGTTTATACTAGGAGTAGTAGAAATGAGAGCTTTTTCATGTTTTTCTTATTTCTTTGTACTCACATTATTATCTTCAACCCATGATTTCTTTTCAGGAACCTTTTTAAGTCAGTTGTTTATTTAGTTAGGATAGCTGAAACTAGACAATATCATCCATGAATCCACTTTTATGGGCACAAGTAAATTTTGATGCAATAAAATATAACATGCTGAAAGTGAGTGGGTGAATGAGGATACCACGGTCAACTCCTCTTGGTTATGGAACTTACACTCTGCCCTCTAGATACCATAGACCAAGCAAAGGTGTCAGTGATCATTCATATGTAGCAAATACACGATAAGATACATCTTTCTTATTTTTAGATAAATAAAATTAAAAGTTCTAACATGCTTTTCTTTTTAAAATTTGCTTTCTAGCATAATCTTGGCAATCACAAAAACATGAATATTTCAATATAAAAAGAATGGAAGGTTGTATACTTTTATTATACCTAGGGTAGGTTTTTAAATGTATATTAAATCTAATTTACTAATAACAAAAATACTCTGCTTATCTTTGACTCCTCCTAAAATTCCTTTTCTTCTCTGTGTATTTTAAAATGATTCAATGATCATCTTTTTTGTTGTTGTTGCCTTACCATAGTATCAACCAATTTCCTTTCAAATCCCTACTCTGCACACGTAAACAGAACCCTTCTCTTTTAACCAACAAATAAATAAAATCAAACAAATGTAATTCACATTTTGGTTATGCCTAAAAAGTTATTTCAAATTCTTCACTTTTTATCTATCACTTTTCTGCCAACAGAGGGGAAACATTTTATCATCAGTCTTTTGAAATCATATTGGTCACTGAATTGATTAGAGTTCGTAAATCTTTCAGAGTGGTTTTTCTTTACAATTTTATAAGCATTATATAAATTGTTTCCCTGATTGTGTCCATTTTACTCAGTATCATTAGTTCATACAAATTTTCCCGGACTTCTCTTAATCATTGTCATTTTTTTTTAAAATAGGGAAGTAGTAATCTATTAGTCCAATATCTTAATTCATCCAGCCATTTCTCAAATTATAGTCTTTTACTTTGAAATCATTGCTATATGATCTACTTTCTAAAACTGATGTTTGTTTACTTTCAGATTATTTCTCCTCTACCCATCACTTAAACTCCTCTCTTCACTTAAACTACCATCAGTTAAACTCCTCTCTGTCTACTTTTATTCCTCAGTCAAATTTAAAGTATCTCTATGCCAAGCTCTTTGTATGTATTAAAACATTCTCTGAATGATTTAGATAAACATGAGATCCATGTTTGTATACTTTTCTTCTGGCATACTCCAATTAAGAGAAACAGCAACTTCCTCCCTAGTGTATTCCTTTTCCCCTCCCTTTTCTTTTGTATAAAATGATAAAAACTTTAAAAATCAATAAATGAACCCACATACCACAAAACTGTCTTTTTCTAATCATCCCATGACCCTTAAATAAGAGATTCTTAAAGTTCTAATATGTTCTTTCCATACCCCATGAGTAATTTTAAACACTTTGAGGGCTTATCTGTACCCCACTGTGGAAAACAGTGAACCAGTACAACTTAGATTTGATTATAAATCCCCAACAATGCCCCTGATAAATGTTCATTCAGCCTATACCAGAACACATCCAGTAAGAGGGAGGCCATTACCTCCTGAGACAACACGTAGCCTTTTGTGTCAATTGTTATTTAAAAAGTTTATTTTTGTTTTTTTCCTCCTATGTATTTGACCCACATCTTTCTTTCTACAACTTGTATCCACTGACAGATATTGATGTAAAAAAGTTAGATTATTCTCTAAACTTCTTCTCCTTAAATCTTAAAAGAATCAATATTGTCAATGCATTATATTGGCAGTTAAATGGTTATGTGTACAAACAGCCAAGATAGCAAAGTTTAAGGTTTTTTGTATTTTTTTTCACCTAGATGTCAGCAGGTAATTAAAAAGGTCTGATTTATGGATATTGATGTACTCCTCATATTATAAGATATTAATATGAGAGACAGTGTAACATGCCTACACTTTAGGCAAAGGGGAATGTGAAAGCAAATGCACTCCTTAGAGGTGGTATGGAAATATAGAATATTCTGCAATACAGACTTAGGTGTGTTTAGAAGTTTTTGGTTTGACAAGCTAATTTTGAAGCTCTTAAATCCTATGAGTTCTAAAACCAGCCATGCATGAGTGCTTCTTGACTTCAATTCCACAAATATTTGTTAAGTTCCTGGCTTGTATATGGCACTGGTCTAGGTGCTAGTGAGCACAAAGATAGATCAAACAAATATGCTACATTGGGATAGGTTTTGATCTAATGGGGGGTAGAGAGAACATGAAAGTCTAGAAGAAAAAAATCTATATGAATAGCCTTGATATAAAAGAGAGTGAGATAATTACAAAGGAGAAGTGAATGCAGTACACTTTCAAATTTGAGAAAGCAGATTGCTAACAATTAAGAGTTCCAAGAAAGGATTCATGGAGGAAGTAGTACCTTAATTAGATCAAAAAGACATTAAAATGATTTTTAAATGGTTTCCATATTGAAGTAGAATATCCATTTGAGACATCGTTGTACATGGTATAATATTTTATATATGTATGCACGTGGATGCATGTGTATGTACATATGCACATATTTGCCAAACTGTTTTTCAGTTTTTGGCTGTTGTTGACACTCCTCCAAACAATTTATGTTCTTAGATTTATCAAATACTACATTAGTTAAATTTTACCCAATTCTTGTTTATTTAGTCTTATACTTGTATGATATGTATACATATGTACATATATAATACTTAGGCATATACAATACATATGCATATGTGTGTATACAGTAGCTTAGATGAATGCCTTGCCTTTAAAAAATACAGTATGGGGTCTGTGCCATTCCCCTAATAGGAAAACAAATTCAATTCAAAAAGTAGGGGGTAAAAGGGTAATATCATTCAGGGAATGAGTGGCAGAGATGGCAGGGTGAAGGTGAAGGTTTGTGAACAATAAGACAATTCTATGAGGGCAGAATGAGAACGGAGGACAGAAAACAGTCCATTTTGGCCAGGAGGCAGAACATATGAAAGGATTACACAAGACAAAGGAGCAAAAGAGTATTGGAACCAGCTTGTGAAGGGCCTTGAATACTAATCCAGTACCTCCCCTGGAACTATTTCAGTTCCCACACATTGGTGGGCCAGGTTTCTAGAGGGTGACTAGAGTTTGAGTGCTAGATACACATTTACTGCTGTGGCAGGATCTGATTTCAACCAATGTTCAAAGAACTTCACTCTTCCCAAATAGATTGGTGACTTTTTGCCCCTAGTTTACACATTTGACCAATTAATGAAATAGATGTCTAGGGCTTCTCTAATTGCATTAATTAAGATGGGAATGTGGAACACTCTTCTTACACTAGGATCAGACATTTATACTTAGTAGATCAAGGAGAATCACTGATGTTTAGTAAAGAAATGATATTATTAGAGCATTTTCATTTTGATGACGTCTTAGACTGTGGTGTGAAACATGAGTTGGAGAAGGGAAACATTATGGTCAAAGAGGACATTTAGGAAGCTATTATAACAGTTTAGATAAGAGAAGGGAGACCAGACTAGGGTAGTTACAGTGGGAGACTGTGAGATTTGTAAATCAACAGGATTTGGCAATTAATTGGCTATGTACAAAAAGGAAAGAATTAAAGATGATGCTGAAATTGATAGCTTAGGTGCCTAAGAGAGTAGGACAATTATTAACAGAAAATGAAATGTTATGAGAGGCACAGTTTGGTGCAAAAAGGGGCAATGAGTTCAGCTTGGGCTACTGAACTTCATCTGTATGGCTTATCTTATGAGCAGGTATGGTAAACGCATATGATGAGTTGAGGGTCCCAAGTTTTTAGGCTTCACATGTTTTATATTGTGATTAAAATATGCCTTGAAGAGATAAATATCTTATAATCATCGAATCAGAATCTCATGGGACAACCTGGAAGGGATTTAAGGTATTATCTTATCCAAATTCCACATTTTATAGATAAAGTTTACCTGGTTATTCACGAAATCATACAGTTCTGGTAGTAGAGAGCCCAAATCTCCTGACTTCTGGTACAGAGTCTCCCACTTTGCCTTATTTGCTGGCTCTTAGAGAGTTGTCAGCTACTACCCTGGTAGGGAAAGCTACATGAGAACAAGTCTTGGCAGTAATTGCGCACACCAGGAAAAGTCAGGGGTAGTGTGAGAAGCAAAGACATAAAGAGGTGACAAGGATAAACTATCTACTTCACAGTACTTGCAGACATGATTGTTTCCTTTAGCATGACTGTTCAAATGTTATCAAGAAGTTCTTTACAAATATAGTTCACAAGACTGGTATATAGAGTTGAAAGGAAGAATGTAATTAGGTCGTAACCACTGATGAGAGATGATTTTAACTACAGCATTTGACATTGACTGATGGAGAAGGTTGTTCTAAGGTTGTTGCGGGATGAAACTAGGGATGCAACAAGGAATGGTGAACCTAATGAAAATGAATAGATTTTAGCAAGAAGAATTTAGCAGAATTATTGATCATGCATCAGAATTTTTAACATATCCATTGTATTTAGTCCAGAGAGGAGTACTTAATGAATACTTAATGGGAGTGTCTTACCTAAATGGATGACCAGAAAAAATATCTTTAAGACAAAAAAATTTTGATTTTTATTAACTATACTTTTCACTTTAATTACTAAAGAGAAAAAAATAAGAAAGAGGATAAAGAAACTGAAATAATACATGTTTTATTTTCCTTTTATGTCTTTAAAATGCTTCTGTAGAAAACAGAAAAAATAAATTACTTACAAAACATAAAATTATAAGTATTTCTAATTGGGACATGACAAAAATGAACATATTTTACATTTAATATTTACTAAATAGAAATATTGAGAATAATAGACAGTTCTCAGTGAATCATAGCAAAGATAGAAAAAAGTGGGGAGATGAGAAGGTAATTTATGAATGGAGTGTTATTGTGTTTTGTTAATAAATTTAGATTTGTAACAGGCTTTATAGACATCTTTCTGGAAAAATACAGAGAAAACATACATGATTATATCAAAGAAATTTATTTTAAATAATGAAAAGCAAATGTATTTCTTTTCTCCTTCTCCCCCTTCTCCCATCTTCCATATGACTTTGGAATTCTTCACTACTTTGCAATTTCAAAGTACTTTTAGGGGCTACCCACTATTTAAAACCCTAGCCTGAGCCTCCACCAATACATTTTTATGCAATACCTAAGAAAATGTTAATCTTAAAAGTAAAAAATAATTTAAGGTAAAATGTATATACAGTCTAGATTATATCCCCTAATAATGTCTCAAGGGTAATGGTTCCATTTTAATCCCATTTCTTCATCAGAAACTTTGGACAGCGTAGTTTCATTTCTATTACATGGTCAGAGGCCAGATTTGAGAGAAATTAGAACATAGTAAGAGGAGAAAGAATAGAGGAGAATCAAGTAGATGACTTTTGATGAGTGTGTGTGATCTAGCATATAAATACACATACACATGCACATACCCTAGAGAAAGTAAGTCTATTGCTTTTAAAGTATTTTCGTTATAAGTGGAGACTCTGTTTCTATACCTAGTGGCTTATCTCTCTATACATCTTTTTTCTCCCATGAACTTAAGCCCTCCTCATATCCTTTCTGAATATGTTTTTTTCTCTGGTTATGGCAGTGTGATTTTCCATAAGATGTTATCAAAGATAAATTCCTAACTGGAATAAGTTTTCTGACTAAACTTTTTTATTGAAGAAATGTGCATATTTGTCTTTGAGTTGCTGTGTCCTTAGTAAAATCAAGTTTTAATTTAATTTTGCATGCTTAGTAAATTTATATTCCACCTTTTCAAAGAGAGAACTGCCAGAATGTGAGTCTTTTACCATATTCTAAGCCATATTGTTGTTAGTGTACAAGACCAATGGAATGTGTTTCAAGAAAGCACAACTCCAATAACAAACTAAGGAAGGAGTAAGAAATCCAAACCCTCTTAGAATATTTTTTGTTGTTGTTGTGAAAGACTAACTTTATTTCCCTCCATCCTATTCCACCGCCCCATTTATTCCATTTTCTCTTTCGACCCTGTCCCTTTTCAAAAGTGTTTGCTTCTGACTACCCCTCCCCCAGTCTGCCCACCTTTCACCTCTCCCCGCTTCCTATCCATTATAACAGTTTTTCCTGTCTCTTTTATGTGAGATAATTTACCCCATTCCATCTCTCCCTTTCTCCTTTGCCCGATATATTCCTCTCTCACCCCTTAATTTTATTTTTTTTAGATATCATCCCTTCATTTTCAACTCACTCATATTCCCTTTAACTGTATGTGTGTGTGTGTGTGTGTGTGTGTGTGTGTACACATTCTCTTTAACTACTCTAATACTGTGAAAAGTCTCATGACTTACAAATATCATCTTTCCATGTAAGAATGTGAACAATTCAACTTTTGTAAGTCCCTTATGATTTCTCTTTCCTGTTTAACTTTTCATGCTTCTCTTGATTCTTATCTTTGGAAGTCAAATTTTCTATTCAGCTCTGGTCTTTTCATCAAGAATGTTCGAAAGTCCTCTGTTTCATTGAATATCCATTCCCTCCCTCCAAAGTATTATACTTAGTTTTGCCGTGTATGTGATTATTGGTTTTAATCCTAGCTCCTTTGATCTCCAGATATCATAATCCAAGCCCTTTGATCCCTTAATGTAGAAGCTGCTAGATCTTGTGTTATCCTCATCGTGTTTCCACAATAGTCAAATTGTTTCTTTCTGGATGCTTGCTACAATATTCCTAGGAGTTTTCTTTTTGGGGTCCTTTTCAAGAGGCAATCAGTGGATTCTTTCCATTTCTATTTTACCCGCTGGTTCTAGAATGTCAAGGCAGTTTTCCTTGATAATTTCGTGAAAGATGATATCTGGGCTCGTTTTTCGATCATGGCTTTCAGGTAGTCCAATAATTTTTAAATTATGTCTCCTGGAACTATTTTCCAGGTCAGTGGTTTTTCAATGAGACTTTTCACATTGTCATCTATTTTTTTTCATTCTTTTGGTTCTGTTTGATAATTTCTTGATTTCTCATAAAGTCATTAGCTTCCATTTGCTCCAGTCTACTTTTTAAAGAATTATTTTCTTCTGTGGTCTTTTGGACCCCCTTTTCCATTTGGCTAATTCTGCTTCTTAAGGCATTCTTCTACTCATTGGCTTTTTGGAACTCTTTTGCTATTTGGGTTAGTCTATATTAAAGTGTTATTTTCTTCAGTTTTTGGGGAGTCTTCTTTCATAATTTTCTCGCATCACTCTCATTTCTTTTCCCAATTTTTCCTCTACTTCTCTTATTTGATTTTCAAAATCTTTTTTGAGTTCTTCCACGACCTGTGACCAATTCACATTTTTCTTGGAGGCTTTTGATGTAGGATCTTTCACTTTGTTTTTTTCTTCTGGTTGTATGTTTTGATCTTCTTTGTCACCAAAGTAAGATTCTATATGCTGAGTTTTTTATGCTGTCTGCTCATTTTCCCAACCAATTACTTGACTTTTTAGCTCTTTGTCAAGGTATGACTCTACATCCAGAGTGGAGAGTACTCTATCCCAAACTTCAGGTGTTTTGTGCAGCTATATTCAGAGCTATTTCTAGGTTCCTGTAAATTTTCAGTTCCTGTAAGGTGGTATGATCCAAGTAGAGGTGTTTACTCCTTTCTTGGCCTGTGCCCTGGTCTGTGAGCAACCCCAAGTACTCTTTTCTGACTTGGAACTATGAGGAGGACTCCCCCTCCACAGCTAACACAAGATCTGCCACTCCATCACTCTTCCCCACCCCAGGCCTGCCACCCAGTGCATGACTCAGATCCAAGCAAGGAAAAGCAAGAGAATACTGCCTCAGTGCCAGCAAAGAGATCCTTGCAATCCCAATCTCATCAGCCACTTGATCCCTATTTGTGGGCCTGGAGCTCCAGAATCAGCTGCTGCTGCCACCTCTACTGCCCTGGGGCTAGGGCCGGACCGTGCTCTTCTCTCATGAAGGCAAGACAGAGTTTTCCCACTGACATAGTAAGTCATCTTTGGCATTTGTGGGTTGAGCAGTCTGGAAACCTCCATAGTTGCCAGTGATTCATTGACCATAGGCCTGCTCCAGCCCAGCCTGTGGTGTGGGCCATGCTTGCCTGCACTCTGCTCCCAGCCCAGTGCAATGGACCCTCCTTGTGGATATCCCAGGTTGTCTTGGACTGGAGATTTGTTTCGCTCTGTCTTTTTTGAGTTCTGTAGCTCCAGAATTTGTTTAAAGTCAGTTCTGCACAGGTATTTGGAGGGTTTTGTGGGGAGAGCTCAGGCAACTCCCTGCTCTCTTGGCTCCACCCTCCTCTTAGAATATTTAAGAACCAGATTTGGCCTGCTTCTGATACCATAATGGGAAAGAAATATTCCATCTTGGTTGCTGAATGAACTCAAAGCAGAGACTTATCTGCTTTTTTGTCTTTTATTTTAAATTATCAATGCCATGCACAGTGCTTTGAATTTAGGAATTATTTAATAAATGTTTGCTGAATTAATACTGTACAGGAGTCTCCCCCTGTACAGATTAGACATCCCAGGTTCCTTCCAATTTTGCCATACTACAATTCTATTTTTTTTTTAAGAAGAAAAGCACAAATTCACCTTAGCTATGCATTTTCACTAATACAGCATAAATAAACAACACATTTGCCAAGTTTACAAACAATTTATGCAATAAGCAAGGGAAAAGGTAGTCAAAGATCTTTGAGTTAAAAGCAAAGAGTTTTGGACTTAAGATACCAGATTGGACAGATTTATTCCACAGGATTCTTGTAATACAAAGAGTGTTTTTTTTTTTTAATTTCAGAAACAAAGCAACAATTTTACATGTAAATAGATCCAGGGATCCAAATTGTGAATTTGATTTTGTGTAAAATGAGGCAATCTGAACTTGGGAGCCATTTGAATAACACTAATTAGTGTTTGTCAAATGATCTACAGGCATTCCAGGTCCTGGCTCCTTCTCCTCCTCCTCCCTGAAATGAATTGTATTGCACTGATCTATTAGAATACTGTAGTTTAAAAAAAAAAACATAGGTAATAGTGTGTAGTTTTCCATGGGCAGTGGGTATTTTGCTGTTGTGTGCAAAGTTGAAGCTGATAACATTAAAGAATAAATGATTTAAGTAGTTATAGCAACAACTGTGAAAGGCCTAGAAATAGCTAAAATGAACCACACTGTCATTATAACATAACTTTACCTCAAAGAAATAAAATAAACACTGAGTTGCAAATAAATTGGATGTCAGTCCAATTTGCTCCTCTCTCCTATCAATCCATACCTATGATCTTATTTTATGAGTTATATTTTCTACAAAAAAGGAGCTCACTCTATGCTCTCTTCTTCTTTCTATTCATCTGCCTTTTTCCAAAATTTGATAAGACATAACTTTGAGGTAGAAGAACAACTTATTTAGAAACAACATCACAAAAAAGGAAAAGCCTCTGTTGTATAAATTTCCCAGGATGTTTATCACATTTGAAGTCAAGATCAAGTTGTCAGAATGCTAACCAAAGCATTTTAAAGTAGGAAAATTCCCCCTTCTTCCTATCGCCACACTTTGAAATAGATATTACTTACCAGTAACTGCTTAGGTAAGGATCTGAGAATGCTTCCCTTCCAACAGAGAATTTTTTCAAAACATAAATTTAAAATCTCTTTATTCTCTGATTCACTTTAATACCCAGTGTTACTTATTAAGGCTAATTGTAATTATCACACAAATTCCTTTTCATTGACCAGAAAATTGATCCTTAAATCTTTGCATATCTTTTATATATTTTTTATATAAATGTTGCTACTAGTCTACTAAACTCAGATTTCCCTAAGGGGAACTTTAGCTCTATTAATATGATTGTGTTAAGTAAATTGAGTTCTCATAAAAAAGTTTCAAGTTAAAGATTTTAGGACTAGAAATAATGTTTATCCAAAGAGTAGACCCAGCATACCAATGAATGCTCCCTTAGACTCTTGAACCAGTGCCCTTTGTCTGAACTCATTTTTTTTATAGGATGAAAGAGCTTCACCTTTCTTCTGAGACTTCTAATACTGACAAGGGGAATTAGGAACTTTTCTCCTCCAGGGTCTCTAGGGAGTGACTGCTCTCTCCTAGACACATTAGAGGTGAGAGCTGGTCAGTAGGCATACTTAATCACAAGCCCCATCAGAATTATCTTCAGGGAACTGAGCTATCCTAAACCTCCCTTTTTAAATAGTCCACCTGACCTTATCTGTTGTTAAAGGATTGTGACATTGGATTTTACTTCTGGTGTATTGAGCCATAATACGATATAATTTTAAAATAGCTCAGTAAGAAACACACACACACACACACACACACACACACACACACCCCAAACCATTTTAAAAGCCTACTTTTTAATGTTGAACCTGAACCCACACAGAGATCATGAACTAAGAGTTTCAAGCAAAATTGTCTTTTCCTATCGTTTGCTTTGAAATGGGACGATCCTCAATAAAAACAATAGCTAGCATTTTATGGCGCTTTAAGTTTGCACAGCACTTTACAAATATCTCAGTTTATAAGTTCGATCTTTTTCACTCGTACAAAAGAAGGAAATTTTTAATTTAAAAGGTTCTTGAATTGTCTCTTATCAGATAATTCTCAAGACCTGATTCTATTAAATATTTTGACTCGAGTTTGCCAGTTAAGCCGGTTGTGATTGCCCTATAATTGAATAAATTAGGAAAATAAAATGAATTCAGAGAAAGTGCTTTCCAAATGAGGGAGAAGCACTTAAATCTAAACTTCAAAAGGTAATTTTCCATTTTGAAAGGAAATATGATCCAGTGATTACCCATTAGTCTCATCTTTAAGTTATGTATTTCAAGCCCTTGGTACACACGCTTACTGAGAATTTCAGGAGGCAGAGTTTGTATGAATCTATTTAGATAAACATAATAGGAATAATTAATGTAAAAAGCATGATGAAAAGCTCAGCCAGAGCTGATATTGCTTGGTCTATAAAGATGTAGATGCTAGATGTCAGATCTTCCTTTCAAGAACCTTTCATATTAAGATTCTAGGAGTTCTATGTGTATAGGCAATATAGCCAAGAAAAGAAACATAGGCTACCTCTATTACAAATATGGCCAATGAGAACCAGAAAGAGTTCTGGCCTTGAAGTTAGGAAGACTTGCTTCAAGCTCCATCTCTGACAGGTGCTCTTTGTGTGACTCTGGTAAGTCAATTAAACTATCATTGCTCTAGCCACCTAAGATTATTATTACAGAGAAGGTGCTGAGCTACATTGGTAGAGGTTGTCTCTCCGCCTGGGGAGTTCCCTATACCAAATGAAATCACAAATCAAATCACTATCCCTAAAATAAAGGAAAAGAAAAAGAAAAAGGACCCTGACAGAGATAGGGATCAGAGAGAGAAGTACTAAATTAAAGGATCAAAAAAAGTTAAAATAGGTTTACTGGAAAAGTTTGGATAAAATTAACAGAGTATAACATTTAAGATGTTTTTCAAATAAAGGAAAGCAAAAAAAAAAATAAAATAACACAGGATATTAAATAGTGAAGCCCTGCTCACCTATTTTTTTCTTCTTGTGACACAATTTCCTGTGATTTAAAATTCATGTAGAACATACTAACAAATCTTGCTAAAAGGTATATGTTATCCCAGACCACTAGTTTATTGAGGTGGAGAGCCAAAAGCTAGTATGAATCTAATAAGTACTGAAACATTTTAGTACAGTGTAAATGTATTGATAAAACATTTTTATTTTCTTTGTTTTAATTAAAGGAACCCTTTTGGTTGAACATAGCCTTCATGTGAAGAAAGAAACATGTGAGAAAAAGTATTCATTAAGGACCTCTACTCAAAATCTAATCAGTCTTAGTTCATTATGATTTTATAAGAAGTAATGATTGTTAGTAATTATTTTAATATATTCATCTACCAATACATATATCTAGTCAATCACTTAATAATAGGTGTAAGAATAAGCAATGCATTAATCTATACTTTGCATAACTCATATAGGAATATAGATTCTAATAAAAGGGCCCTATAATAGGCCCCAAACTTTGATGTTCATAACTTGTTTACCAGCTATGGAGCTTACTTGCACAGCTACAAGGATGCTGACAAAGATGTCTCCAAACTGGTTTGCTCTCATTCCATGACCAAACCAAGCACGGGTGGTGGCATGGTGTGGAAAGTCCCCCCTATATATTGTTGAAGTGTATATATAGCTTGTACCATCTCCTCCTGCCTAACCTAAGGAAGAGCCCATCTATCTTATGACCACCTAGTCAGAGGAGATATTCCTTGCCTCACCCAACTCCTGACCTTGGTAACATATCATTTTAGCTTATGTGGCATAAGTCAACCAATGAGATTCTGTATGTTACTATGCCTCTTTTGCATATTTGGTTATCAAACTCTATAAATATAAAGTCCTGGAAGAAGGGGGCATCTCAGATAGTGAGGAAGATCTGAGGCCTACTTCATTACACGGGATCATAGACCTTTTAATGAAGTACCATTGGCTTAGGGCTTTACCTCAGTCTTTTTTATTGTTAGGTTGGACAATTTTAATCCCCCCATATGATCTATTCCATTTCCCACAGTTCATCTCAACACTGAAATAGTAAAGGTCCAGAGCTTCTGGATTCTCAGTAAACATAGCCATTTAAATAGATTATGTAAATGTAGGTTAATGATTTTTTATTAAAGTCAAGCTTAAGTTGAATATTATCACAGAGCTTAATATATACTATGCTAAGGTACCAAAGCTATGGAGCTGTTCTCCTACACCCTACTTGTACTGGCAGGTTGGGTGCCTATATCACTTCTAATACATCTCCTCAGAGGATGCAGGGAGAAAGAAACAATCAGGCAGCTTAAAGAGGGTCAAAAAGGCCCAGGTCAGAAACAAAGCAAATGACAGCTCCAATCCAATAAGTAGTTAGATTGGCCTATGAGTGGGCTCTACACATCCTCCCTGGGCAATATAGAGACACATAGTCTCAAAGACAAACAAAAAGAAAATGATTACTGTCTTCATGAGCCTATAAACATATACATGACTATCACACTACACACATGTATATGGGGGATCCTTTATTTTTCAGGAACTAAGATTGTCCTCCTCAGGCTTTGCTTAGAAAAGTCACCACCTTTGTGATATTGTTATACCATCTGGTTTATGTGTCTGTTATGTTTCATCATTCCATATCTGCATTATATTGTTTGGAAAACAGAGGCTTGTAAGACCTTTTCTCTTATATTTTAGTCTTGGGGAAAAAATCATAGTAAAACTCTGAGCAATGTGACATATTTCTAGAATTAATGAACTTAGAAATATTTTCCGAATAATTTAAAACATTTACTAGTATAGAAATGAACATTCAATAGAGTCCAATATTTAAATTACATCTGAATCATTAGACATATTGGCAAACATCTTGCTGTACTATTAATATTGTTTAAATGGAAATAAGGCAATTTGGACTAACAACAGTAGTTTTATCAAATCAATAATATTAAATAACTATTTTTGGCAGTGCTGAGTTAAATTCTCCTTTTTGAGTTCAGCTTTTTTTCTTTCCTTAGCTCTTTGCTTTCCAGAGTGGTTAGAGGGTCCTTTCTTAATCTCCATTGTGTATTCTCTCTGTACAAGCTTATGTATTCATGCTGTGTATTACAGAGCAATATTGTCCTCAAGGTGAAAATAGGCAAAGCCCTTCTGAGGAGCACAGTGGGTCTCTGCTTATATGTGTGCTGGGAGGGAGGGGTGTAAGAGGAGAAAGAGAGGAAGGAATTAAGAAGTATAAGTAGCCTTCACAAGCCGTTATTATGCCTAGGCCCAAACCTCTAGAGAATTGAGCTCATTAACTCAGTAATCTTTAAATACATAGGTGAGAAGAGGCATTAATCCCATTTAAAGACCTACAACTTCACAATGAAAGTCAGTGATTTTTTTTTCAAAGTCACAGGCATACAGTTGTTGAAGAACTTGTTGCAAAATCCAAAATGCCACATACACAGTCTTCCAATTTAGTGAATGGTTTGAAAACAAGGAGATGTATGAAATGTATATCTTTAGAGCCCTCAAAAAATAGTGCAATGTGCAAAAATTTCATTAAGATTGAGCACTGTCCACATTAATTATAAGTATTCTAAATCTATGATGATGTAAATCAATTGTGAAGTCTAGTCATTGTCAAAAATATGGATAGGTTTTGTGGTTTGTTTTGTTCTGTTTTCACATTACATAAAGCCCTATCCAAAAAAAGAAATTGAACATCCATCCACCCAAAGTCTCAAGAAACATGATAGTTTCAAGAATTATAAGATAAAATTTGATTGTGGTAGAGAGTAAGATAATATACTGAAGTCATACCAATCTCTATCCTAATGGACTCATTAAGACTTAGCCCTTCACAAGCCACCCTCTCTTTTGCTTTCATGAGCATAGTAATAAAGAACAGAAAAGGAAGAAAAATATTTTGAAGTATTGATTTGAAGGGAGTTAGATCAATTTATTCGTGTTCACTCTGAAGACAGGCTGATATAACAAATTCTAGTAGCTTAAGTAATAATCCTTTATTGTGCCTCACCCCAAGTAAAGTAGGCTTTCAGAGAGTTTTAATAGTACCCCTAAATTAACCCCTAAGTTAAGCCTCAAGGAAAAATGGCAACCTGACACTTTTCCTAGATATGGCTTCTTATTAACTTCTTCTCAGCCAGATATAGATTTATTATGCAAATTATATACCACTGTTTCAGATTTTCAAATGAATCCTATAAGATCAGGATAGTTCAAAATCAAAGGAAGCAGCACTGCTCTTCTAGCCAGCAAAAGAGCTACATTTGGAGGGCCTTATTCTCATCCAGAGATGAAATTTTTACCTGAACCCTACTTCATTATCAAGAACTGTCTCTCTCTCTCTATATGGCTGTCAGCTTCCCTACAGGGTATTACTTAAGGTCAGAACAATATGCTAGGCCTGTTTGACAATTTTAGGATACCTTCTGTTTCTTTTTTTTTTTTTT
>CM053626.1:86072694-86108474 GCA_028646595.1 Phalanger gymnotis
CACAGCTTTTCCCACTAACCTTCTCTGCTGTCTTTGCTCTTTGTGGGTTGAGAGGTCTGGTACATGCCACAGTTCAGTATTTCGGGATGCCAGGGCACTTTCCACTCGTCTCCTGGTCTGGTAGGTCTGTGTCTGGTCTGTTCGCTGCGCGCTGGGCTCAGCTCCACTCCCCTCGGCTGGGGGCTGGGAGGTCCATGTTGGACCGACCTTACCCAGAGACCATCCAGGCTGTTCTGGGGTGGGGCCCTGCTTCCCTCTGCCACTTTGTGGGTTCTGCAGCTCTAGAATTGGTTCAGAGCCATTTTTTCATAGGTTTTTGGAGGGATTTGGTGGGGAGCTCACGCCAGTTACTGCTTTCTGGTAGCCATCTTGGCTCCGCCCCCCTATTTTACAGTTTTATAGCACTTTGGACAGAGTTCCAAATTATTCTCCAGAGTGGTTGGACCAGTTCACTAATCCAATAATTCATTAATGTACCTGAGTTGAATGCTGAAATACTGAAGGCCACTCAGCATGGGATAAGACCTCTCCTCCCATCCCCTCCACACTCTGCACCCCTTCTATATTTTCAGAAACTGCTCCACTGAGAAAGTAGAGATAAGCAATTACATCAGGAGACACACACCTGCAAGGTCCCATTTATCTAGCCTTTACTCCCATTTGGCTGAATACCAGTCCCTGGTTCGACTCCTGCTTTTTGTTCTTTGTTCTCTGTTGCTAGGGAGAAAATTCTGGGTTTAGAATGTGAGCTCCAAAACCAGTCAAGGGGAAGAGCAGGCAGTAGGGGTGGGGGAACTGTGTGTTAGGGTCTATATAACTTGCTTTGAGCTGTATGCAACACACACTTGCTGGCATTATCTTGGGCCACACCGGGGTGTGTCCTTTCTCATGAAAAAGTAATAAACTCCTTTTTTCCTTTTCTCAAGAATGGTCTCTCTGTCTATTTTTAATGTGAGTAGTGGTCTCAGATCTACACAGATTTGGTGCCTTGTCTGGGAACACCCTTTTTGGGAGGGGTCTTCACATATGGAATCCCAGGGCAGGTGCCCATTGGTAAATTGACCATGGCTCAGGGACTTGGTCTGTGAGATTTCCCTCCTGATTAGGCAAGAACCCAAAGAAAGACTATCTCAAGAGGCAAAAACAAAACTGGAACAGAGCTCCTGATCTTGCTAGGGAAGTCCACCCGGGGAATGGCCAAATTGATCTGGTCACATAAGTCATGCATACAATCCCAGGTGAATGAGATCCTTGAGTCCACTAGAGGGCAAGACCAGTGAGCAATTTCTGGGTGACGTGGGGTTGAGGCAAGATGAAGTAAGCCTCCTTTTGGAAAAAGGAGAGCAAGATATTGTGAGCCATGGGGAGAACTCAGTCTAAGATGAGTGGGGCAAAATAGGGTGAGCTTTCTTTCAAAAAGCAAGAACTTGTGAGCCTCAGCCTGATGGGTGGCAATGGCCCACTAGGGGCCAGACTAGCTAATTGGGAGTTACCAAAGTACAAAGGGAAAAACAAGAGAAAAGAAAAATGCTGGCAATGTCTAATTTGTGCAATGGATTTCTAAGAATCCTCTCTGAGTTTTGGGATTCCCTCTGTAATTTTCTGTCTGTATCTGTTCTGTGTCTCTTTGTGGTGCAAGTGTGTAATCTGAGACCCTGTAAGGTCCACTATCTCTGTCTTTCTCTCCTTCCCTGACAAGTCTCTTTGGAGAAGTGGGTGGGCAGGAGAGAGAAAAGTGTTTTACTGCTCAGATTCTACGATGGAAAAGGCAAATTGAAGAGGGAAATAAGTTACGTGCAGTTTTAAAGGGACCTTAATCAAAGTCCATAAGAAGGGATAAGTAGGAAAAGCAGGAAGTTTCAATCATGTAGGGGAAGAGAATGTGTAGAAAGTGTAAGGAAGGTATAATCTATGTTAGTAGAGGTTTTGAAAGTAAAAAGGTTTGGAAACTCTTGAAGAGTTGTTGGAAAATATTCTTTTCCTCCCTCTGGCATTCCAACTTTGGCCAAGTTGTTGAATGTAGAAGAGAGAAATATAAGAAGGAAAGGAGAGTGAATCTTTTCCCCTCAGATCAAAGGGAGGCAGGCTAAATAAGCCTTTAACCATTCCCTGCCTTACCTAAAAGAGAAAAAAATTTTGTGTAATAGGACCCAACTGGAAAGGAAGTGAATCTATTCTGGTCGTATCCAAAAATATGAAAAGTGTAATGTATCACTCCTAATTTAATGCTTAGGATAGGTTAGTATTTATTTTACTATTTGGCACTAAATTAAAATTAGTAAACAAAAATCTTAAGCAGGCAGCTTAGAGTGAAAGGCTGAGAGCTTAATTTAAACACCAAGAGATAAAGTTCTGGAGAGATAGAAGGAATTATGTCAATTCCCCCTCCCCTTTTGGGCTAGATCCATGGGTGGGTTCTATTAAATCTAACATGGATATTGGCTATGGTAAAGATATTGTGAGTTATTATTGTTGCTGTTCAATTAATCATCAAAATCCTCTGCCTGGAGGAGAAACTAACTATATTTTGTCAGCAATGATT
Source organism: Phalanger gymnotis (assembly GCA_028646595.1). Lineage (NCBI taxonomy): Eukaryota > Metazoa > Chordata > Mammalia > Diprotodontia > Phalangeridae > Phalanger > Phalanger gymnotis. Next base: position 86,075,237 of record CM053626.1, read on the forward strand.
CAAATTCCTTAGGCTTCCTATTTACCTGGGCCAAAAGAAGTAGTTAGAATACTGGCCCAGCACATTTTAAACTGACCTGATTAAACTTTCCCAAGAAAAATATAAATGTGAATGGGGAACTGAAATAATGAAGAAATATATGAATTTGTGGATAATATTCTTCTATAAGGAACTGAGGGTATTGAACTTAGAAATATATATTTGTACAATTTAAAAAGTACATATTGCTATTTGGCATTAAGAAATTCATTAAGTATATAGCCCCAAGAAAGCTCTATTTACTTTAGTTTCTATTCAGTAAAGCGATGGTGGTGGAATTCACTCCCAGGGATATTACGAAGATCACGTGATTGTAAAGGTGCTTGGCATAAAACAAAGGCTTTTTGAATGTAAACTGTTTTAAGTTGAATATAATCGCCCCATATTAATTAACTTTAAGTGAATTTTCTTCAATGCGAAGAAGTTTATGTAAATGGTGATGAGATGAATGATTCTCTGTGTAAGGCAATTTGGGAACGCATTTGACTAAGGTAAAGCCACCAGAATGGTAATTAATTGGTTTTGGTTTTAAAGTTTAAGTAGATGATAATTGTTTATGGTATTGTTGTATTTCTAAAATTTTCATATATTGCATAATTTGTTAAACAACTGTATCATCTGTGTTGTCAGAAAAGCAATTTCTCTTATAATCTAAATGTTGTTAGGTTAGGAATTGTACTGTAAAAATGGCGAATGAGTTAGGAAACTTTTAAGTCATTCTATTTAACCATGTATTATAACATTTTGAAGTATTGTAATTTAAGAAATCATAAATTATCAAATTTTGTCTTTATTTACGGGGAATTTTCAGTTAAAATTGTTTTGCTATCATTTAGGAAATTTATGAGATTGTTAACTAAGCTATTGGGGTTATTGCTTAAATCAAGTATTTACAAAAGTATGCTTATTTTTTTTTCTTTCTCTTCAGTTATGTGGAAAAGGTTTGGTGATCAAATTTAAAAATTGTTTAGTATTTAGTAATTAATACTAATAATTTCAGGATAAATTGTAAGCTGTTTTTGAGAAAGGGAAATATTTTTATGAAGAAATATTTTGAAAAATCATTTGCATAATTTTTAGAAGGCCTATTAAATTTTTATTTGTAAGCTAATCTGTTGCAGCAAGTTGATATTGATGACAATCATGTCTAAGCCTACTGTGAATTTTTTTTAATTTTATTTAAGTTTCATTCCTAGGTTTGTTGTGTCTTTGGATAGACTTTGAATAAGTGTGCTCAGAGCAACAGCAAAGGATAGCAAACAGCCCCAAGATTTTTCTATTAACTCCTCTCATTGCAGATCAGATTAGAAAGAGAGAGAGATTTATTTTCCCCAACCTGGCAAAAAGATGAAAATAAAAAAGGAATAAGGGGGGAGGGTGATGTGAGCCAGTGGTGTTCCTCCCCAAAGTATTAGACTCAGTGTCACATGGGGCTGGCCAGAATGTGTACAGGCAGTGGCAGCTAGTACCATTCTGGTAGAAGAAAGTAGGAAGTAGAGGGAGAGGTCAAAAGTATAGAAGACTGCCAGTCAGTTTCTATGCTTAGGATAAGACAGGCCATCTTTTTATAAATAATGATTATTATTTTTAATGATCTATAAATGTATTTTATGTCATTGAAATTTATTGTTAAGAGCAGTTTGGTTATTTTAGATGATAATTGTTTCAATGCAAAAATCAAAAATGGCTAATTGATTACTGTATGTATAAAGAAGGAGATTGTATGAAGTCTTATGGAGTTGGTTCTGCCCATTCAGAACAGTCCTCCTGTATGCATGGGAGTCAGCAGGCAAAGGGCACCAGTATTAACTGCTTCATGGGGTCCATGTTAATTCTCATTATTTTGTAAACTGCCAAGGCCCTTGGAAACTATCTGTATGAGTAAGGTCACCCATCTCAGGAGAAGAAATTGATTTATGTAGGTCCTAAACAATGAAATTGGCTTGCTGAGAAGTCACAAGTTTATTTACATTAGATAGAAAGCATTCTAACAACTGGCTTTTACACTAGGACAAATTTAAATTTAAGAAGGGAAAGATGTTTAATGGAGTCCTTTATATATGTGACATATCAAATATGACAGGATAAAACATCCTTATCTTTGTTTAAATTCAGATAGAGTCACAATTCTCCAATAATGCAGTATATGTTTCTCCTCACAGCCGGACTCAGGAATACTCAGGTGGGAACCATTCCTTTCAAAATACACAATGCAGAAACTGAGTCAGGAGGATCCCATACTAGATTAAGGCTAAGATTGACCCCTCAGCTTTTCCAAATGTAGACCTCCACCTTTTAACAGCACATAATCACAGTCTCTCTGAGTAGCTTATCTTGTGGCATTTCTCTCAGAAATTGATTTAATGCAGACAACTATACCCAAATTCAAACTCAAGACAAATTAGTTATGGTCCCAAGTGCCTTTCACCTTAAACAGCAAGTCTTATTAATCACAACTGAGAGCCAGATACAGTTGCTTTTACTTTAGTGGAGTTGCAATAAGCAATAATGGTTCACTAAGACTCACATATATAAAGGAATCCATTAAAAATCTTTCATATCTTTTGTTTCAAGAATCTCTTCTTTAATAGCCTAGGACATGGCTGTACAAAATACGGCCCGTGGGCCATGAGGCCTACCTGTAGGTTTTAATTTTCATGAGAGAAAAACATAAAATAATAATTTGTATGGAATGTTATTAGATTTTTTTTAATTCCATCACTAATAAATAATCTTGTTGACATTAATTTTCTTTAGTGTTCTTAAGTAGTATTAAGGACGAAACATATAACACAGAATTTTCAATTGATCTGTGGGATGCATTCCATCGTTACCAACAGACTAGTCAGTATGCACCTACCTTTATACTGTTGTGCTGTCTCTTTGTTGTTTTGTGTTTGCTTTCTCACTCCATGCTTTCACCTGTCATATTGGTGATGCGTTTTCCCCCACTTTCTATTAGTGTACTGTATTTTTTATTCTGGGTGTGGCCCTTGAATAATTATTTTATTTTAATGTGGCCCTAAGACAATGTAAGTTTGGACATCCCTGGCTTAGAAGGCTGTATTATAAAGTGGGAAAAGTACTGAACTGGTACTCAAAGGATCTGGGTTCAAGTTCTACCTTGTGTGACCATGGCTGAGTCATTTTACTTTATCAATCCTCAGTTTCTACATCTGTAAAATGAGGAATTTGTACTTCATGATCTCTAAAGTTCCTTCTAAATCTGTGAACCTCTTATCAGTGCTTTCCACTGGATGACTTAACATTACACTTCTGCTCTTACTATATTATTGTTTAACAGGGAAAAGAGAATTTATTATCAACTTAATTTGATTTTTCTCATTCCTCTAACTATTCCTTCTTTCAAAGGATTATACTTGACTAGAGAACAAAACATTAGAGGAGGTAATGGCAATGGACATGCATAGTTTCCAGATGTTTTCTCCAATTTGAAACTCCCTGATTCATGCTAGGGGCATGGAGGACTAGACCACAATAGCCAGGCAGAAGAGTCACCAAAATGATGCTGTTCCTGAGCATTCTTTGTCTACCAAGATATTTTGTATCCTTTATATAAGTCAAATATGTCTATCATACTTCAATGTCATATTGAGGGAGCTATGAGTTCTTCATGGGTATGTCAGTGAAGAAAAGCTACGCCTAATTGTGCCAATCCAAGATGGCATTGAGTATGGGTGCAAGAACTGACTTGTGCTATCAAGAAGAGAACCTAGCTAAACTTGGTGAGGTTTACCATCAAATTGATTACAAGGTAATGGATTTTTTGGCAGTTCTCTAAGACTAGCTACCAAGTAATAAATTAATTTTGACATCATTCTGTGGAGGCCACAAAGAATGAAACCGTGGATCTGTGAAATACTCAATTAAGATATCTATCTGCTGTAGTACATGAGCTTTTGCTGTCAGTGCTGATATAAGTAAATTGCAGCACACATGGTGATTAATAATTATAGTAGACGATAGTATTATTATCATAATTTCACAAAGGAAGAAACTAAGGCTGAAAGAGATCATGTGATTTGTCCAGGGTAACAATGACAGTAAGTAACTGAGGTCTTGCTGACTCTGAATTTAGCACTTTACCTGCTATGCCACTGAGTTAACTCAAAATCCTATAAAGTAGGAACTGGAAGTATCACTACCTCTAGTAACTTTGTTTACTATAATGATGCTTCCTTAGATGAGGCAACTGGAACCCTTTGAGATTAAGTGACATTCCCATGGTTACTCAATTTGTAAATGTCTTGGGAAGGATATGAACCCGGGTTAGCTTGTCTCATTCCATCCTATCAGATAATAGTTGGGGTAATGACATGACTTTAGGTGCAAATAAGAATTTTATAAGCTAGACATCTGAATAATAAAAAAATTCAAAACAATTCCTGTGATTTTGTTGAAGTAAGGTCTTCCCTACATGGAAGTTCCTCTACTTAAGAAGATCTATACCTTCTCTGTAACTTTTAGTCTCAGAGAGGTGTCTAGGAGTACTTAGAAGTTAAATAATTTGCCCCAAAGACACACTGCCAGTATGAGGCAGAGGCAGGAACTAGATCTTCTTTTTCCTAACTCATAGGTAAGTTCTTTATTCATCATCTACTGCTTCCTCTCTTCCCTTTTTAGTATTAAACAGGTAGCTCAACACAATATAGCATATACAATCTCCCTTGCCAAACAGCCTCCAGAAAAAGCAGGTGCCCTATCCCTAAGTGCAGGTTAACAAAGAATTTTTGGGTGATCTAATCAATGGTAAGCCTTATCCCACAACTTCTATGGCTTCTCTTTTACCTGACAAAAATGTAAAAATACATATGTCTTCATTTTTGGAATACGATAAGTGTTTATTTTTCCCTCATGTTTGGGCTCTTGCTTTCAGGAATGAAATGACATTGGGCCCAATGAGATTAAACAACTTCTACCAGTTCTATCTGCTATCATATTCTGACTCTACACATGGGGAACTTGATGCCCAAAGACTTACTTAAGGTCACACAGGTACTAACGGAACCCAGATTACAAACTTGGTTCTGTGACTTCACGTTCATCCTTATTTCCACTATACTGTCTACCTCTGTAACAACAATGTTGCTAGCAGCTGCTGTGGAGATAAAAGACCAACAACAAGACCAACAACGAGAGCACACAGGTTGGTGGTTAGCACGGGTCTTTTGATTTGCTTTTCTAAGGAAAGCAACTTTAAGGAGTTAACAATCTTACTTTAATTAAAGAGACATATACCATTCACTTTAATTCAGGGGAAAAGCCAACACCCTGAACTTTGGAGCAAATACAAACAGAAATTACATACAGAACAACAGACAGGCTTTTATCTGTTTGACCAAATCACAATACATACATAGATACGAGAGAGAAGCACCAACATCTGTGTTTTCAAAGCCAAGGGAGCTGCTTCAACAGCTACCTCGAGTCTTTCAAAGAGCGTGCCCCCAAAACAAAATGCTGACTTCAGATCTTACAGGCAAGTCTCAGGGCCCTTGGGCACTTGATTACCTCAGTGCTTAGAAGCACTCCAACAAAAAAAAACAGCAAAAGGTCCCATTTTGCTTGACTTTATAGCAAGACTGATCAAAGGTACTCGATTACTTCAGGAGTGAGAAGCACTCTAAAACAAAAGACAAGGGTCCCACTTAGCTAGCCCCATTCAAACAAAGACAAGACTCATTAAAGGCACTTGATGGCCTTAGCATTCCGAAAGAGAAGAACAGCAAAAAAGTCCCACTCTAATTACCATAACAACCTCCCATTCCCCAAAATATCTCCCTCAGAGATTTTTCAGTCTTCATTATGTATACTTGATTACTCACGAATGAATTCCAGAACACTCAAGATACTTCCAAACTTCTCTCCAGTCACTCCTGAATTGTCAAACCTCCCCTCTCATTGTTTGGTGTGGGGCTAGGGGATAGGAGGCTCTTATCAAGGGGCCCAAACTGCAGAAATTTATGACACATTGACAGAAATTAGGTAGATGACAAAATGCTTGTCCATTTTTATGCTGGAGCAGCTGGGTAGTCTACTGGATGGAGTGTCAGGTCTGGAGTTAGGAAGACTTGAGTTCATATATAGCCTCTGATACTAATTAGCTGTGTGACCTTGGACCAATCACTTGATCATTATTTGCCACAGTTTCCTCATCTCAAAATATTAATAGCATCTCCTTCCCAAGATTGTCAGGATCATATGAGATATTACACTTAGTACAATGTCTGGCACATAGTAAACACTACATAAATGTTTGCTATTTTTATTATGAACAAGACAATAATACATGACTAGCATGCATATTATCTACTTTGTCATCACATATATCACTTCATAGTGTTAATAATGACATTAAATGATAAAGAATAAGAGTCAGAAGTACATATAATTTGCCTCCAGTTATTTCATTCAGAGTAGTTGTGAAAAACAAAGTTCTCTCAAATGTTTGTTTCCAAGTCAAATGTTTATGAACTAGCATGTTGAAAAAGTGTAGCACTTTCAGTGTGACTTCTTTTTAGGTGATGTTTTTGGTCTTGGTCAACACCAAAAAAGCTTTTGTAACACAGAGATAGCTTTGTGTCAATATATCTAGCACAGTTTGGTGCCAGAGAAGCCTAATGGAATGGATTTTCAAGCACTCTAACATTTTCTATGGCCATGCCAAAGTGAAAGACAGTTCTGAAATGAAAATTCTCTGAAGACCTTGGAACAGCTCCATGCTAACACTTTACATGAAGCAGAGATTTGTTGTTCTTTAATTAGAAATGGAAGAATTAGTGTTGGCAGTTGAGGGACTTTGGAAGATCCAAAGGAAAGAAGGTTTGGAGACTGAAAGCCTATTGCTGAATGACTAGAGAAACATTATTGAAAAAAATGGCTCATCAGTATCCAATATCTAATCAAAACTATTTACATTACATGTAATTCTTCTAAGTAAAATTTTCTATTATGTGGCAGAGTGACTATAAAAACTTCTATTGGAATACCTGGGAAAGATTTGGAATGGGGCTTTGTGTAGATGAGTAAACCAAAGTTCACAAATTTATCTGGTGTAATTCCACATATATTGATGCTATGAAAGTTGGATAAAATTTCACAATAACTGGCTTTGTAAAGAGATTTTCAAAACTTCCCAGATGATACTGTCTGGAAGTATTGTATGAACAATACTTTTCAGAGAAGTTGAGATGCTCTGTTGGTCATGTTGGCCAAATGCATGTAGGCAATCAGGCCTATCCTACATCACAATTTTGAAAGCCAGGGTAGCATACTGGATAGAGAGCCATAAACATAAAGCTATAATGTAAAAGCAATGTAGTATTGTGAACAGAGAGCTAGTCTCAAAACTGAGTGCTTATTAGTTATCAATTGATCACAGTGTCTCATAGCCAACTCAGAGTAGACAGAGTGCCAGGGCTAGAGTAAGGAAAAACTGAGTTCTAAGTCTCAGACCCATACCATTTGTGTGACCATGGGCAAGTCACTTAACTTGAATCTGCCTTGACTGTAAGATGGGAATAATAAAAACACCAATCTCCTAGGGTTATTGGGATGATCAAATAAGATAATATTCATAAAGCATTTAGCAAAAGGCCTGACACACAGTAAGCACTTAATAAATGCTTGTTCTTCTTTGTCCCCCTCAAAAAAGGATAGGCATATTTACATTCGGATTTTCAGAAGAAATCAATATTTGTCATAGGGGAAAAGTCTATTATTACAACGATGAAATGTCCTCATTCATTCATTCATTCAATATACATTTAATAAGGGCCTATGATGTGCCAGGAATTGTACTAAGAAATAAGAATATAAAAACAAAGAGAAAACAGTCTACTTCATCCAATTAGGTTTCTCCTGCCACATTTCAGGCTTCCACAAAAGAACAAAAAGATCAAGACAGAAATGTTTAACTCTACTTTGCTACATGAACTAGGCATCAGAATGCTGGTTCACAACAGAATGTGAGGAGCAGATACTTGTAAGTGTCAACTACACTACAATGGCAAAATGGATGTGAAAAATTTCTCTGCAGTACCGTATGCTGATTTCATACCTTCGTAATCAGCAAAGGGAAACAAATTATAAGTCATTCTATCCCTAGAAAAGATATTAAATAGTTCATGTGCATAGATAGAATGACAAATGAATGTAGGGACCAGGATATCAGACAAATAATATTTACATTTTGAAGTGTGCAAAGTACTTTCAAGACCCTCTCAGGCAGCACAGCTTGGCATAGTCTCTCTTCTAAAAGCTAAGTGAGGCTACAAGCTAATAATCAATGGGATACATAATAGAGTTTATGGATGATAGTACTAGAAATGTTAGACTCTCAGGATTACACCTAGGACTTTGAAAGAGTAAATATTACCACCCTCTGGGGACTTAGTTTGTCAGTTCGATAGGGATTGGGGAAGTAGTTTCACAGGAAATGCTACATAATTATTTATGCAATATATACAAAATAAATGCAAGGTAATTTGGGGAAAGGAGGGCAATAGAAATTTGGAGGATCAGAAAAAGCTCCATGTAAAAGGTAACACTTGAGCTTAGTTCTAAAAGAACCTAGGGCTTCTAAGAGGTGGATGTGAGAAGTGAATAAATTGCAGTCATAGAGGAAAATCTGTATGAAATCACAGACATCAGAGATGGAATGTCCTGAGGCAGGATTTGAACTCATATTTTCCTGATTTCAGGCATACCATTCTATTCACCGTGCCAGGAAGTTTGTATGAGTTGCTTTAGAATAGAGGGAAAAGTTGGATATAAGAGATGGTATAGAGCCATGGTGTCAATCTCATAGAAATGAGGGACATTAAACTATACATAAGGATCACTGTGGTATATATTGACTTAGAAAATCACATACAAACATTAGGTAAGGTTTACTGTATGTTTATTTTGTTAAATATTTCAAAAATATATTTTAATTTGTTTCTGCACTTGTTGAGGTGGCCACAAGCCTCAAATTGGTACCTCTGTTGTAGAAGCAGAAAAGGAAAAGTGTGGCAACTGAATATATATTGGGGATAGAATGGAAAGCAGTGAGTGAAAGATAAAAAGAATCATACTTAAGGTTCATATAAAGACAAACTTTGTAACCATTAAGCTATGCCAGGATGGATTGCCCTGAGAGTTAATGATGGCTCTCTCCAAAACTTAAGTCTTTAAGCTTAGACAAAATTACCTCAATTTGGGGACATTATACAAATAATTCTGGGCCAGGTCTGGATAAGTCTTGATGGACTGTTTGATCTCCTTTAAATCTAAGAATCTGAGACAATAGTCATTATTTAGACAGTAGACTTTTTACCACTGAACTGTATATTTTCTTAACTTTTGACTAGTGAACATTAAATCATCTAAATGGTAGCTTTCATCTTTACCTCTTCAGAATTTCATAACCCTAAATATCAAAGAGTCTTTCCTTGTATATGAGTTAAATGTCTTTTGCTATAACTTCAATTTTTTTTATCATAATCTGTCCAGAAAAGAGGAATGCCAGTATGCATTGTTATTGCTTCAAAATGTATTATACCTTGTTCAGAGTTGTTGTCGATTTAAGGGAAAAAAATAGAATTATTCCTTGCTCCATTACGACATTTTGAAGAATTAAAGAAATAAGGAAAATGGTGAAGGTCGATCCCTGGAGCTTGCTAATTATAAACCAATTTGATGAAAAAATAGGAGTTATCACACTATCAGCGATTCCTCTATTTGTTTTTTAATACTGGATAGTGTATTCCATATACATTTGAGATGAGTTCATTAAACATCCATTTTAATTGGTAATGATAAATAATATGCAAATAAGACACATATGCAGATGTGCTCAGTACTGTTTACCATTCCAGTATAAGTAATTAAGAAGAAAATTTAGAATGATAATTATTTCCTACTCCTGGAAATGTTTATCTAGCTATGAATTTCCCATTTGGTTTTGTTGGCTATTTTTCAGTGTTTTAAAGAAGATTTTGTAAAGACTTAATTTTATATGAAAGAAGACATTGGTATCCTGTAATCATTCACACAGTATAGCAATATCACTCCAAAGAAAAGGCACATTTTCAATATATTGAGAAAGATCCTGCAGACTATAGTTTTAACCTTTTGTTTCTGAACTTCAAAGAGCAGAAAATTGAATCCTGTGTAGAATGAAATATGTTGGTTAGTTGGCTGAGCCAACAGGAGGTCTAAGTATTTAGTTGTGCTGGGCACCTGATAATGTCATAATAAATTTTTTCTTCCTTTTTGATTGTAGCTGTGTAGCCATCCAATTTAAGTAAAAACAGTCAACACTGAGTGTTGTTCGTTTGGTCTCTACTTAATATCTGGCCAGGGGAAATCTATTTTCTATGTGTGTGCAAAAAGCAAAGTCATTTGGCTCTGCAAAGAAAATGTCTAAGTGCCCCAAGCCAAAGATAAACAGGAAAATGACAAGGCTTCAGTATCATTCAATGCCATTTATGCCTTGGCTACAGCTTCACATTAAAAGTCAGCTAAATTATTGTCCAGTTTTAGTTCAGTGGTTGGAAATAAATTACTTGCACATCTCTTGTGAATTAAGTTATCCCTATGCATACGTATAAATCAAACAGAAAGGAAGGAAATTACCCCTCAAATGCTTACAGACCCATATTCTTCATTCATAATAACGCACATTTCATCTACAGAAATTTAATAGTGTAGTACAGTTAATATGTTTCAAAGATGACCTTATAACATTCAAGATTATTAACTACACCAAATCAGAACTCTGATTCTAGGCTGCCAGTTTCTCTGGAAGATGCCAAAGCCATATGATAGGACAATTTAATACAAGAGGACTAACTTCTGGAAATGCCTAAGGCGTCAGCCTGTATCTATTTTCAGATTTCCATTGTTTATTTTTCCTTTTGCTGACAAATCCATGAATGAGAATCAGAATATTAAAGTAGCTTTAGGTTAGTATCTTTATCTCTGACTGGGATTAAATTAGTGCTGGTTCAAAGAAATCTTAAACTGCTTTAAAATACTGCCCTAGCTTAAGGTCTAATGCTAGGACCATTTAAAAATGTACAGCTGTTTTGGAATCCTCCACATCCATGGTTTTGCTTAAAAGAAAAAATACTGCATTCAGGGATAGAAAAACCTACATTAAGTTCTTATGTCTTCTCTAGATTATTTGTGTGACCTTGGGCTATTCAAATCAGTGAGCATTTTTTAAAAAATAGATACCATTTGCAACAAAATATTCCAGATGTTTGATCTTTCTGGCACTCAGTTCCTTAATTTGTAAAATAAAAGAGTTGACCTAGTTGATCTGGAAAGTCCTTTCCAATCTAAAGCTTCTTATCCTATGGACAAAAGTTGTGAGAACAGTTTCTTTTTCATTTGTTTTTAATTCCCCTACCCCCAGTGACAACTTCAGGGCCTCTGCTGGCTTTTAACGATTTTTTTTCTCCTTCTAACTGTTTTGGCTATGGCATAAGACATTTTACATCTATTTTAATAGACTTTCAACTTTTTCAATGTTAATTTTGGATCATCCTCAGTGGACTGGTGTATTAAATAACTTTCTAAGAATTATGTCCAAAAATGGACTTTGTTGTCTCAGAATGAATAGTGGGTTCCTTCTTTCTAGAAATATTAAGCTCTAGAAGGGATTCTGGCTAAATTGTAGGTAAGACTAAATGATTTATGAGGTCCTTTCCAACTCAGAGATTATGATTAATAAGTTAACTTCATTTCCATAAATTTTGGGAGCAGGTTTTAAAAGAAACAACAAATACAACTGGTGTTCCTTTTAAATAATTTAACCCATTATCAATTAATCTAAACTGCTAAATTTCTTTATGTATTTACTTGTTTTCTCTCATCTCTGATTTGCTTTAGGGTCATTTTGTCACACCTAGGACATGGCAGAAGAGGAATGTCTGGTATGAGGGGAGTCAGGGTAGGAAAAATCAGGTTAAGGTATATTAATAAGATACAAGCAAGAGTTAGAAAATCATACAAGGGATCACCAATGAATAAGAGATACTAAGATTCCCTATAAACCTATAACAAAGGACTGTCTTCTATTTCATTCTTACTGATGTACTTCTCTGAATCTAGAATAATAAGCGTTGATCATAGCCAGGAAGGAGTCAAAGACTTGAAGATGAAGCTCTTCCTTTGTTGGCAGCCAAATCCTAATGGCTAAAAAGGATGTTTATTCTATAGGGAAGGAAATAGGTGAACTCTGGGATAGAGGACTAGATATAGTAAAGAGTGGTCCCAAACTGAAACATCAGGAGAAAAGAGATAATATTAATCAATGTTAAAGTCTGCTGACTAGTTAGCATGCTAGATTTGTGGCGCATTGCTTTCTATTCCAGCTTACACAGTCTACGTTCAATCTTAGGGCTGCTACCCAAATAAAACTCTTTGAATTATGTTGGCCCACCACCACCTTTCTCAGAGATTCAGCAGGGAAATCTCAGTATAGTTACTGGCTAGTCTAGGTATCCTCAGATGTGAGTAGAAGAATGCCACGCACTTATCTCATGATAATAGTGTTCTTTAAATTTCGGCATTTTTTGCCAATGTAGTTTTTTTTGCCTGGATTGACAGGTCAAAGTTTTTTGAAAGATTACATATCTCTTCTGAGAGGTTCAGCTGTGTTCTATGGTTGTATGTGATTAGAATGGTATCATTGACATAAATGAATATTTAGAGAACCTCATTATCAATTGAGAATCTATACTGATTTTTCTACATGAGACATAGAATTTTGGCAAATACATGTCTCCTTGTTTAATTCTTTTCCTGACTTTTACAATTAGATGATCACTGAACAAGGTTATACCTATTATGTTTCAAGGAACTTTGAATCATTTTTGATATATGAATAGTACCTTCTTGTAATAAAGTTTGTATGTTATGGTTTCTGCCATTTTTCCCCCTAATCATAAACAGTAGGCAGAGTGGGACCTTATATTCTCTATGGCTATAGAGGTGGGGTATATCATTCACATTGTTTGCAAAAGTCAATATTTTCTCTCTTCAAGGGCAGCATCATTTAAAAAATAACCATGTAGTTAATATGATTTACCATTGTGGGACATTGTGGGAGTTTCCTTTAAGTAATCTGTACAGTTAGACTACTGATTTAAAAGCTAAGTTCTGAATTAGTAAAATAGAAAAAAATAATAAAAAATGAGAGTTCCCCTATAGAGTTCCCCTGTAGCTGCAAGTTTTATTTTACTAGTGCTCCTCCTCACACTGGGACTATGAACCAGGACTGCAACCCCATTTCAATTATAGGCAATGTCCTGCCCCTAGGGTCAGCAAAGCAACCCCTGTAAATCTCCTTCTGGCCCATTTCTGATCCACTTACCATCTGTGGGATGAGAGGTCTGGAAAACACCATTGCTGCCACTGATTGAGTCACCCCAAGGCCTGCTCCTGGTTTGTTCAGGTCTCATTTGCACTGGCACAGCCTATGCTGGACTGTATTCCTCTATTACCCTGGTGCAACAGATCTTTCCTGCTGATCTTCTAAGTTGTCTTGGACTGGAAAATTTGTTTCATTATGTCTTTTTGTGGGTTCTGCCACTCTAGAATTTGTTTGGAGTCATTATTTAAAGATATTTGGAAGGCTTTGGGAAGAGCTCAGTTGAGTCCCTGCCATTACTCTGCCCTCTTGGCTCCCCACACCTCTTTCATAAACCAGAAGTTTGTTGCTCCTTTTTAGGAATTTGGCTACAGCTGCCCTGCTCAAGATTGGAAGTAAACTCAACCCCACATGGACACTATTCAGCAGTTATCTGGTAACATTTTCCCTTTAAAAAAACCAAGAACAGAGGCTAATAGTAAACACTACTGGGATTCACAGGAACTCAGGGCATGTCCCCCACTAGTTCTATAACTATACATGTTTATATGTATTGGGCTTATTGTTCTGATATTCCCTGACTTCTCAATAAGAGAAGTAGACTACCTAATTCTCATATACATTTACAAATAACCCCTACAATGTACATTTTAACATGAGTTGTTAATTATACATTTAGCAATTATGAAAATGTTTGCATATTGAAAATCTAGGATTTTTGATGAAATGGGGAAATGTAAAAACAAAAAAAGAAGAAAAACTCAATGTACAAACATGAAACATGTATGGAACAGGTGGTTTATTCCCATACAATAAAAGAGATGCTAAGAAGTAATTATAGAAGAATGAGAGCAGAATTCTATATCTTACAACTATTAGCATAATCATCTGGGATATGAAAAATTAAACCTAATTGGGCACAATGTGTGCAAGACAGCTAATTAGCTACTTTACAATTCACCTCTGTATTGCATTTTCAAACAGACAAACAAGAGCCAACCAGGATTTTTTTTCTAGTTTCCACCCACTGTAATGCTGACACTTGCCTTATCATCAACAGACCAATCTTTCTGTTGCTGCTCTATCCACAATTGCTTGGGTAGATGGTAACTTTGCCACCTGAATTCACAAGAAATCAATTTAAATATTCAAAACATTAATGCCCGAGGAAAAATAACATAAAAGAAGGAACAAGGCAGCTACAAGTCTGTGGCAAAAGCCTCATTACTTGAGTCCATATTCTATGTGGGGTGCAAGGACCAAAAGTACCACAATCCTTGCATTATCCTGAGGTGGAGAAGGACCTTTCTTAAATGCCTAGAAGGATTCACATCTTTTTTTTTCTTGAAAGTTCTCTCCAAGATAGCCATCAGCCAAAAGCCACTTCTACAAAGTGTGGCAACCTGTCATTGCTTTTCTGGCTCGAGAAACAGTTGTAATGCACTAGTATTATCATGTGACCAAGAAGATGTTGAAGTAGATATTTTCCCCAGTTCCCACTGACTTTCAAGAAACAACCCATAGAGTAATCATTTTTCACAGGTTAAGCAACTATAGCTATCTCCACAGGACAAGAAACTAAGGAACTAAATAAAGTAAAAATCCTAAGAAGTAACACAGGAAAATATTAATCCTAACATGCTCTTTTAGCATCTTCCTTTACAAGCCTTCAGGATTGATTAAAATAAACAACTCAACTTTCCAGTTTGTGCTCTTGGATTCTTTAAGCAATTTCCTTGTGACTCAGATTCTGACAGCACATATCACTATCACCCTTATCATACCACCACATCATAGTAACTACAAGCAGTGAACCTCATCTCTGCCCAATCACATGGAGGAAGAAATGGAGCTGGTGAGGCCATGTTTTACTTCAGGTAGCTAGTCTTAGCTCCAAACTGCCTTCAAAATCAGTGGACTGCAAGATATCAGAAACTCCTTCTTGAACATCTGTCACCCCAAAATCTGTGATAATTCCTACAAGTTTGTAAAAAGCGATAGACATTGGTTTAACTAAACCGGAAACTAAACCATTCCAAAGAATGGAAAAGTGAATTCCTCAGTGTAGGACAAGAGGCAGAATATGTTGCATACATCCCAAGGTATACAGAGGAAGATCCTTTGGGGCACTAAAAATAAATAGTACCAAGGATAGCAGCATAATTGTTCAATGCACAAGCAGCTACTATCTAATTCTGTTCCTTTCCTTTCCCCTGCTTGATTATGGACACTCTAGGGTAACAGATGGGAAGGTAGGAAGTCATTCCTGGCTGGCACCAACTTTTAACAGTCTTCCTGCTCAATGTGGGCTTAGCTAGCTGGTCAGCCACTTGTTTTCCGACCCATGTAGATAGGTGAGCATATAGTCATTGCCTACCTGGCCAATGAAGGCCTCTGGCTTCCCTCCACTGATTCCCAGTGGCCTTTTTCCCATTTGAACTGTGCAGAAGTGCCTTTAGGTTCACCAGCTTCCTAGCTCCTCCCTCCCAAGAGGGCCTGACAGAAATAGACACCTAGAAAAGGCACAAGCAATAGCATCTAAGAACTGGTGGAGACAGCAGTAGTAGGCTTAGGGATCAAGTAGTAACCTACCAGATCTGTAGTTCTGTTGACAAGAAAATGTCCTCCTTTCCTGCCTCCCTACCCCACGTTCATTTCAAAATCTCTGATTAACTTAGAAGAAAATGATATGCCACTGTGAAACGAGGGAAGGGTCTGAGCTGTGTCTTTCCGTCTGTATTACCACTGTTCTTTTCTTCCTAGATGACTTCCAGACTTCAGATACGACCTCAAGAAATCATGCCCTACCCCCGCATACCCAATCATTACCCTTAACATGACAGACAATAAAATTTATTAGCCAAATGTCTATCAAGAAACCCAACAAACCTTTTGCTTAATTGTTGATAGGATTGTGGAAAATAATAAAATAATTTAGTAAGCTCAGCCAAAAACTGGGTCTTCTTTAATCTACATCTCTCTATGAAATATTGTTTTCTGATACAACATCCACTAGAACAGGATAGAAATGCACTGAACATAAGACTGGACCTATAAATTGCTTTGAAAATAATGAAATATAATAAATCGCATTGCTCTTACTAAAATTAGGTTGACAGAGGAAAGAAGTTTTATATTTTAAAAAAATAAAGTAGAATAATCTTAAAGTATTCTTTATTTCACCTTTCATACTTTTCAATATTACTTTTGCATAGATTTTATATTGTATATATTCACATCTAACAGTTTACATACCATGCTTATGTATAAATTTGTGCATGCATATATGAATATAGAGTGTGTGTCCGATTATTTATTTGTTTGTTTGTTGATGGGGTACATGATCAAAACAACTTAGTTTATTGCTCTCTACATATGTTTGAAAATCCTGCCCCTGCAATTTTGAATTTTCCTTATGATCCATATCATTTGACTTAGAGTAAAACTCAGATGTCACAGAGAACAGAGTTTTCTGGCATTAAACATATGATGTAAAACGATATCCCTCAATATGTTGCCCTACAAGTTCTACCGTTGGTGACTGTCTAAAAGCAGCATGGCTTTGTAGATATTATGCTAGACTTAAAGTTGAGACTTGGGTTCAAATTTCACTTCAGACCCTAATTAGCTATGAGACTGGCCAACTCATGTGACCTCTTGAACCCTTAGATTCTTAAATTTTAAATGGGAATAATAAAAATATCAACCTTATAATGTTGCTACAAGGATCAAAGAAGTTAATTTTGGTGGTACATTTAAAAAATAAACTACGTAAATGGAATCAATTTATTATCACCTTTATTTGTTGCTAGTTCTGACTCTGCTTAACATTATAATTCTTTCTAAAGGACTCAGAATATGTGAATTTGTTTTTTTTTTTGCATAGATAACTTCATGTCATGATGACCTTTCAGCATTTATCTAGATGGATCTTGACTGCCAAAAACTCTGGAGTGGTAGTCAGAAAACCCAAGATAAAATTTCAGGCCTGCTATTCTTACTACCTGTGTGACTGTGTGTTTGTGTGTATGTGTGTTGGGGAGTGGGGGGGGCAAGGGGGTGTGTGTATGCTGAGAGACAAAAGACAGAGACAAAGACACAGAGAGAAACATATATGTATGTATGCAAACACACAAACATAATTAAGAGACTGTTTTTGATAATGATTCATTCCTCAGGATTAAACTGAGCCATGTCCTGATCCTTTGCTCTAAGTACATGAGTCTGTGCTAAATATTTAAAGCAGACATCAAGAAAAGACCCTAAATCTAAATGAATGATGAATTATTGTTCCTAAATTTTAAAAAAGGGAAATTCATATAGTTTAAAGAAAAGAAAAGATCACAAGTGCAATGCAGTATACCACATGGAGAACTAGTTGACCTTCTTTCAGTTCAACTTCTGACACTTACCAGCAATATAAGCCTAGGTAAATCAATTAACCTTTTAATGTCCCCAGTGAACTCTCTTAAAATACAAATTGGTAGAGAACTAATGATTGGAAATTATGAAGGGACTATCCTTAGCTGGAGGTTCTTAAACTAAATCCATGGTCTGGAACAAAAATGGAAAACCATGTAATATTTCCTTTCAGTCAATTACTGTGATTTCTCTGGTTTAGGGAACTTTCCATTTGAAAACTGCCTTTAACAATGTAGAATTCCAATTCATCCGCAACTGTGAAGTCACAGTGAGTTAACTAGGTTGCCTATAGGTTAAATGACTTCTCATGATTAATTACAGTATCAGAGAAGAACTTGAACCACATTCTATCTTGGTCTCCGCAAGCCACTCCTGTTCACTATGCTACATTGTCTCATGTTTATTTGGAAATGTTCGTTTAAGATTATATCAAATCAAAAGGTTCTTTGGAGTGAAACTGTCTAATCGCATTTTGGAAACACCATACTGAAACATCAAAGAAAATTACCTTTCATTGCGCTATTCAGTTCCTCTAGTATGATGTTCTCTGCTAAAAACAAAAACAAAAACCTTTTTCTCCAATGGCCTTTCCTTTGAGAGCCCATGTTGCTTCTCTCCTCTTTGAAATCTATTCCTTCCGCTTCCTCTCAGAAGCTTCTCATGCCGAGAATTTGAAGAACAGGTGGTAGTACATGGAGAATTGATTTTATATCTCCGAGGTGTAAATCCTTGTTTACAGCATACAGGATTCTTATTCCCCCACCAAAATGGATTTATTTTTACCCTTTTATGAAATGGCAAAAAGTCAAATGTCCCCAATGTTCTCCATTGGGAAAGTCACCCCAAACACACATTGTACACCTGCACCCTCACCCCTTTCCTCAGGCACATAGCTTTACTGCTGACTCTTTGTCAGATTTTTCATTTTTCACCTGCAAAAATGTTCTGAAATCTATTTGATGGAAAAGTGGCAGACTGATCTGTATATTTTTAAAAGAGAGGAAAACACATAGGTTTGGCAAAATCATGGCATTCAAACTACTGCATGTCAGTGGCTGTCAGAAAAGCATTTATATTTGTCTTCAAAAAAATCTTATTTTTAACAGCACCATGAGCAGAGCTCCAGGCTTACACTAAAGGTTCTGTATATAGGGGAAAGAAAAGAAAATACATTCATTGGGATTCATGATTCTTTGGAAAAACTCCAGGATATCTCTGGTATGCTCCCTTAAGCTTGTATACAATGTGCTGCCTTGGGTAATATATAGAACACTTTTCCAGAAAATATACTCGTGTTGCTGCAGAGTCCCCAAAAAAGCAATGTTCCTACATTTACTCCTTGTTCTAAAAAAAATAACTATTTTAAGTTGCTCTTGGTGAAAATTTTTTTGGGGGGGAGTTTACACCCTTTTGCCACCTCTGTCCCTATAAAAATGAATTTAATGAAAAAATTTAGGTTAACAATTTTAAATATGAAAATCAAACATGTATCATTTATTTTCTCTATTTCTCTTACTTTGGATTTGTTTTCCCTTCTGCTATTTTATTTGACTTAATTTCAATAGTTGGAAGATAGATAGATAGATAGATAGATAGATAGATAGATAGATAGATTAATAGAGATGCTGATAGCTATTTGTCTGTTGATAGATATCACCAGATATCTAGCTATCTAGCTAAGAGAATAATGATCATTTTTGTGCATCTCTAAATTTGTAAAAAAAAAAAAATTATGAACATTTTATTCAAGGAAAACCAGCTGTGTCCTCCAGATGTGATGAGTGTGGGAATGGAGTTGGAAAGTACAAATCTCTATAGAATTGGCTAGAATACCAGAGTCTACAGGGAATTAAAAAAAAAAGAAACAAACAAACTTTACCTTGCAATTCATTGTGTTCTTCAGTTTACCAAAGAAGACATCTAAGGAGTATGATATAGCTGGTCAAAAATGGGAACAAAGGGGGGAAATGTATTATTTTCAGCTGTTTTCATTTAGTGAATTATTTGGCTGTTGGTGATGGTTTTCCCACTTATTTCACTAAGGTTCACAAGAGGTTGGGTGAAGGGATATTATTTTGGTGGTCATTCATTGTCAGGTGAATGGTAGGGAATTTTAAGCTAGTTGAACATTTGTCAGGTCACAACACAATACTAACAATATGATTCAGTAGCTTCATCAAATAATTTTTTCCAAGACAAAAGTTACTTCCTCGTGTACATATAATACCCCTACCAAAACCTCTATCACCTCTATTCATTTTACTTTTCAATTGTCTTCTAAAGCAGTTAAGATTTTAAGGAAGGTAACCATTATTTTTGAGGAAATGAAGACAATGATTATTCTCATTCTTAAAGGTATGAATGAATAAGGAGTTCTCTGTCCCACTGGCCTAAAAAAGTAATCCAACAGTTGTTCCCAGCTCTTTTAGCTTCATTTTGAATGAGCTCTCCTAACTCCTTTCCTTTTTATTTTTTTTTAATAATTTAACATGCATATTGTGGTGAGGAAGAAAACCCTTTCTTCAAACAGAAATTGTTAATGGTAAGTCAAAAGGGATAAGTACATAAGTTTGCAATAGTTTATGAAGGCAAGGAATGGTTCCTCAATCCAATCACTCAATAACCATTTTTTAAGAAACATATAGTATGTGCCAAAGATTACACTAGGCCCTGGGAATAGAAAGAAAACTTCCCCCATTTCTCCATTATTTCCCTCAAGAATGTCAATTTTTTTTGTTCTACTCAAAGAATTTATTAATTTTTTCTAGTTCTATTAAGTTATCTTTTGATATTTTGCATGGAATGTCACCGAAGAAATGAATTTAGGTTGCATTGTGATTTTTATTAAATTGGTTGTCTATGTGTGAGCAATTAACATTTCTTCAATTATTGATTCTGTCTTCATGATAATTTAGTTCCCGTATATATCTTGGCAGGTAGACTAGCAAATATTTTATAGATTCTGTAGTTATCATAAATTTATTTTTTTTCTTTTTCCCCTATGGGGTTTTGTAGGTAATATACAGGAATGCTGATGATTAATTTAGTTTTATTTTACATCCTGTAATTTTTCTCTATTATTTCCATTACTTTTAGTTGATATTGTAGTGTTTACCACATAAACCATGATAGCATTTGTAAAAAGTAATAATTGTGTTTCTTCTTTGTCTATGTTTAAACTTGAATTTGTTTCCCCCCCCCCATCTTATTGCTAAAGCAAGTATTAATAGCAATATATCAAATAGTAATGGTGATAATGGACATACTTTCTTTATCCTTAATCTTACTAGAAATTGTTCTAGTTTATCTCCATTACACATAATGTAGGTGTTTTTAGTTTTAGACAGATATTACCTATTATCTCAAGGAAAATACCTTTATTCCTATACTTTCCTGTGTGTGTGCATGTATTTGTATGTGTGTGTGTGTGTGTGAGTATGTGTGTGTGCGTGTTTTAACAGCAGTAAGTATTGTGCCTTTTAAAAATCTTTTTCAAATAATGGGCAATGGAAAGATAAATTAAAAATTAATTGAAAACTAAATAATCTAATCCCCAAAAATAAGTGGGTCAAAGAATAAATCGTAGAAAAATTCAATAACTTTGTTAAAGAAAATGACAACAACAAGACAACATAACAAAATTCATGGGATACATCCAAAGTGGTATGTAGCAGAAAATTTATATCTCTAAATGCTTATATCAACAAAACAGAGAAAGAACAGATCAATGAATTGAGCACGCAACTAAAAAAAACTAGAAAAAGAAGAAATTAATTAACTGAAAATCCTGAAAATCAAAGTAGAGATTAATAAAATTGAAAGTAAGAAAATCATTCAACTAATAAATAAAACTAGAAGCTAGTTTTAAGGGAAAAAAACAATGGAATAGAAACCATTGGTTAATCTGATTTTAAAAAAATGGAAAGAAGAAAGCCATATTACCAGTACCAAAAAAAGGAAAGCAGCAGATTCACAACAAATGAAGAGGAAATTAAATAAAATTTAGGAGCTTTTCTGCAAAATTATATGACAATAAATTTGACAATCTAAATCAAATGGATTAATAGCTGCAAAAATATAAATTACTCAGATTAACAGAAGAAATAAAATGCTTAAATCTATTTTAGAAAAAGAAATTGAACAAGCCATCAATAAATTTCCCAAGAAAAAATCCCTAGTGCCTGATTGATCCACAAGCAAATTCTGAAAAACATTTTTAAAAAAATTAATCCTAGTACTATATAAACTCTTCGAAAAAAATAGACAAAGAAGAAATCTTACCAAATTCCTTTAAACAATACAAATATGGTGCTAATACCTAAACAACGAAGAGTCAAAACAGAGAAATATAATTACAGGCCAATTTCTCTAAAGAATATAGATGCAAAATTTTAAATAAAACACTAGCAAGGAGACTGCAGCAACATATTACAAGGATCATATACTATGACCAGATGCTATTTATGCCAGGAATGCAGAGCTGATTCAATATTATGAAAACTATCAGCATAGTTGACCATATTAATAACAAAACCAACAGAAATCATATGATTGTCTCAATAGATGCAGCAAAAACTTTTGACAAAATACAACATCAATTTCTATTAAAAACACTAGAGAACATAAGAATAAAGGGGGCTTTCCTTAAAATGATAAGTAATATTTATTTAAAACCATCATCAAGCATTAGTTGTAATGCATATAAACTAGAAGCCTTCCCAGTGCAATCAAGGGTAAAGCAATGATGCCCATTATCACCTCTATTATTCAATACTGTCCTAGTAATGTAAGCTATAGCAATAAGAGAAGAAAAGGAAATTAAAGGTACTAGAATAGTCAATGAACTATTTGCAAAAGTTGTGATGTTTTACTCAGAGAATCCTAGAGAATCAATGAAAAAAGCACTTGAAATAATTAACAACTTTAACAAAGTTGAAGGGTACAATATATAACCACAAACATCATCAGCATTTCTATATATTGTCAACAAAGTCTAGAAGCAAGAGAAAGAACAGTTCCATTTGAAACAACTATAGATAATACAAAATTCTTGAGGGTCTACCTGCCAAGACAAACATACTTCTTACATAAATAAAGTGAGATCAAAACAAGTGCAAAAATCTTAATTGCTCGTGGGTAGTTACAGTGTCAAACTGATGGCCACTGCATCTGCTATGAGTATGTTGGCATATTTCTGAATTGCAAAATATAACATATTCTTTCCATGGAAGATGAAACCAAAACATTTATTCAAACACCAGAAAGCCAAATCTATCATAGCAACAAAGAAATCCATCATAGTAACCAAGAAGTCTATACACATTACCAATGCAGGGGGTACCACCATGCCCAAGCCTTCCCTCTGTCAGGACCTTCCCACAAAACAAGCTCTCTTAAGCAAAATCACTCCCTCTCTCTCTCATGCTAGCTGCTATGTATCTCTCTGCCTGTCTCCTCTCTTTCTAACTCCCTCCATTTCTCTCTCAGATCTGACTCACTCCACCTTCCTGCTTCACCCCTTCCTGCTAAATGAAAAAAAAATTGAAGAAAGGTGGTATGGCTATACGATATTTTAAACTACTTTTTAAAGTGGTGATTATCAAAACACATTGGATTAAGTAAATAACCATAGTAATCTAGTATATGATAAACCCAAAGACCCAAGGTTTTGGAACAAAGACTCAGTATTTGACAAAAATTGTTGGGAAAACTGGAAAACGGTAAGACACAAATTAGGTATAGACCAACATCTCACATAGTATACCAAGACAGCATCAAAATGTAGAAATGATTTACACATAAAGAGTGACACTATAAGCAAATTAGGAGAGCATGGAATAGTTTATTTTTCAGATCTGTGAATGAAAGAAGAATTTAGGACCAAAGAAAATATAGAGAACATTACAAAATATAAAATAGATAATTTTGATTACATTGTTTTTCCACAAACAAAACCAATGCAAATAAAATGAAGAGGAAAGCAGAAAACTTGGCGGGGGGTGAGTACAATTACCTCTGATAAAGACCTCATTTCTCACATATATAGAAAACTGAGGCAAACTTATAAAAATACAAATCATTCCCCGATTGATAAATAGTCAAAGATACAAACAGACAATATTCAGAGGAACAAATCAAACTTATCTATAGTCATATGAAAACAATGCTCTAAAACACTATTGATTAGAGAAATGAAAATTAAAACAATGCTGAGATACCACCTCACACCTTTCTGAGTGGCTAATATGACAAAAATGCAAATGTTGGATATTGGAGGGGATTTCAGAAAACTGGGGCACCAATACACTGTTAGTGGACTTGTGAACTCATCCAACCATTCTGGACAACAATTTGGAACAATGCCCAAAGGGCTATAAATTTATTCATGCTCTTTGATCCAGCAATACCACTTGTAGGTCTAAATCCCAAAGACATACAAAAAATTGGGAGTAGAGGGAAAGAACCTATTTGTACAAAAATATTTATAGTAGTTCTTTTGTGGTGGTGAAGAATTTGACATCAAGAGACTGCTCATTAATTGGGGAATAGCTAAACATGCTGTGGTATATGATTGTAATGAAATATTATTGTGCTATAAGAAATGACAAGCAGGATGATTTCAGAAAGACCTGGAAAGACTTATATGAACTGATACAAGTGAACTGAGCAGAACCAGGAGAATAGTGTATACAGTAATAGCAATATTGTACAATGAAGAACTATGAATGATTTAGCTATTCTCACCAATACAATGATGCAAGACAATCCCAAAGAACTAATGATGAAGTATATTATCAGCCTCCAGAGAAAGAACTGATACTGTCTGAATATGGAGTGAAGCATACTATTTTTCACTTTCTTTCTTTCATTCTTTTTTTTTATTTGAGACTTCTTGAACAAAATTACTAATATGGAAATGTTTTACATGATTGCACATGTATAAATTATATCAGATCACTCACTATCTCAGGAAGGGGAAGTGAAGGAGTGAGTGAGAGAGGAGTAGTATTTGGAACTCAAAACTTTTTAATGTTAAAAATTGTTTTAACATATAATTGGGGAAAATAATATTCTATATAAAATTAAAATGTTTTTCTGTATTTCTTATTACATGTGTGTATACACACACACATATATGTGTATATACATATATATAGTATGTATCCAATATATGTTGTACATGTGCATGTGGATTATAAATGTGTATATTGGTGTTCATATGAATCATGTGGTCAAATGTTTCTAAATGTGACTTACAAGGAAGTATGAACAAATATCTTGAGAGTACCCTCCATTCACCATTGTCTAATGAAGACTTTGGTCAAGAGGGAAAGCAGGAAGTTGAGGCCAGAGTCAGAGATTCTGCTCTCCTTGGTGTGGTGAAGGATATAGGCTATATTTATGCTTCTGAAAAATATTTATTTTTTATTTCCATTAAATAGTAACCAAAGGGATTTCATATCTAACTTTTCTAAAATTTCAATCAGGTCCTTAAAGACCTTCTTACTTCTTTTTTTTATTAGACTTGTCTTTATCAATGAACGAAGAGTTTAGAGATACCCTTCAGTCTGAAGTATAGGCTTGGTAAGTAGTTAAACAAAAAGGTAAAGACTGACATTGTATAGAAGGCTTAAATGTCATGTACAGACTCTAAAGACTGACATTGTATAGAAGGCTTAAATGTCGTGTGTATGATATTTTATCATTTTTTAATATTTAAAATATTAGAATTTTGTAACTCTAAAAGAGAAAAGAATTCATGAGAAGTAAATAGTTGTATTATAGACTCTATGTTTTTTTGAACCATGGCTTAGATTCAAGAATTATTGCCTTTTGGCTAGAGATAAATAGAAGGCTTTAATGGAAATGAATTTAATGAAGTTAGCCATAAACTTATTTAACAAAACAAGGAGGGCTGAAATAAATGCATATTTAGAAAAAATTAAAATAAAAAAATTTAAAAGCCATCAAGAATGGCATAAGGATAATTTATAGTAGAGAGGAAGATTTATTGTGAATGCTAACATTTCATGGGTCACTTGATGGAAAAGAATGTGAAAAGTCATGGAAAAGGTTACAGTGAAAGATGTCCCTTTATAATAGTCAAAATGTGAGAAATATCAATGCCAACAGTAAATGACTGGTTTGGCTAAATTCATTCAGTAAGTACCTATCACATAAAATGTGTCCTAACACATATTGAGGATATGAAGGACAATACAGTCATCATAGGGAAGGGCAGAAATAAATACAAAAATTATGATAATATATAATAATATGCTAAATACATAGGAGAGGAATGAAAAGAGAAGAAATATTTAAGGAGAGGTCATGTATACTTATTAGACTTCATGTAGGATTATCTTCCCCTCTCAACCAGCCTCAGCTTCTACCTTCCATGTTACTGTAGAGGGAAAGACCATCATCCCAGTCCTTCATCCTTATAACTCAGTAGTCATTCTAGATTTCCTCACTACCTCTCATTCCCCAAACCCAAGCTGTTGTCAAGGCCTCCTGATTTCAACTTGAAAAAATCTCTCAAATATAACTTACTTCTCTCCTCTGACACTGCCACCTACAGTCCCTCGTCACTTCACGCCTTGATTATTATATAGCTTGCTGGAGAGTCTACCTACCTGAAATCTCTCTCCACTCAAACCCATTCTCCGTTCAAGCACAAAAGTGATTTTCCTGAAATGCAGGCCGGATCATGTGACCTCCCCCCTGGGTCCTCTCCCCTCCTCCCACTTAATAAACTCTAGTAACTTCCTATTGCCTCCAGGAACAAATACAAAATGCTCTGTTTGGCATCCAAAGTCCTTTAAAACCTAGTCCCCTCCTACCTTCCCTGTCATCATATGCCTTACTCCCCAATATATACTCTTCAATTTAGTAACATTGGACTCCTGGCTTTTCCACAAATAAGACACTCCATTTTTCAGCTCCAGGCATTTTCTTTGACTGTCCTTTACATTTGGAATGATCTCCCTCCTCTGCTCTAATGCAGACCTCTCAGGCTTCCTTTAAGGAGTAACTAAAATCCCACCTTCTGCAGCAAACTTTCCCTAATTCCTCTTAATTCTAATGCCTTCCTTCAGTTAATTGCTTCCTATTTATCCTACATAGAGCTGCTTTGTGTGTATTTGTTTGCATGTTGTCTCTTCCTTTAGATTGTAAGTTCCTTGAGGGCAGGGACTATCTTTCACCTCTTTTTGTATCCTCAGTACACACTTCTTGACATATAGTAGGTACTTAATAAATATTAATTGATTGACATGACAGATAAGATGGACCTTGAAATGAAATATTTCAATGAATGAGGGTGTATAGGGAAGGGTCCTTAACTTTGGAATCTATGAAGTTTTTTTTTAACCTTTTGATCATGGTATTTCAGTATAGGCAGTATTCTTTGTAATACTATGTATTTTATAGAATGAACTTAAAAGATTCTGAGGAGTTCATTGACTTCACCAACCTTGATACAAAGAAAGGTAAAAATGCCTGTAGCATTCCAAGCATTTTTACAAATGAGGAAACTGAAGCCCAGTATATCATTATGAAGTGAGAAAAGATAAAATAAAATCGTAGAAAAACAAGTTGTCTAAGTACGAGAGAAAAGGACTAGGCCATATGAGTCAGGGTGATTGAGAAAAGATAGGGTGGTTCAGTGAAAGGTCTTGCAAATGAGGATACTTTTCATAGTAAAATGGTAAAAGGCTATAGAGCTCTAAAAGGGATATGAATTGGTCAACAGTACGAGTAGAGAAACATAAACTAACAATTTTACCTTTATAGAAAGTAGGGTAATTGGGGTAAAACTAGAAGTTTTTGGAATTTCTATAAACAAAACTTTTTCCCTCAGTAATTTCAATGTAAGTAATTCAGTCAGCAAGTATTTATTAAGCCTTACTATATGCTAAGCCCTGGGAGGTGAACGTACCTGCTGGAAGAGTGGTGATAACAGAATAGAGTCCTGCGGAGACTTCAGCAAAAGCCCAGAAAAGAATGGAGGTGCCTTTGGCCTGGAAAGACTTCTTAAATTGGAGAACCAGCCCATTAGAAGGTGAAGTCTCTTCGGCAAAGGAACTTCCAATGTAAGAAGTAGTCCAGGGGTAGAGTGAGTTTCCAAAGTGAAGTTTCTATGGCATGGAAGACAAAATCCTGTGGAGTTGAATGAGTCGTCTTTCAGCATCAAGAAGAATGTTTATATTTCTTCATGATATCTTGGGGAGATTTGGCCTATTACATCCTATGTGAATGCCACCTATAGAATTTATGTCAAGGAAATATCACATATTTGGCAAAGAAAGTGATTCTTAATGGAATATATGTATACATACATACATATATAAAATGACAATATACATTAGAGCTATTATCCTTATATTCACTGTAAACCTCCCCAGGGATAGCAACACGATTTTAAAAGTTTTAGATGATAACTGAAACTCATTGACTAAATTTATACTCTAAGGCATAAGGAAAAAAAAGTAAAGGGTTGATGTCTTGCAGGATCTACAGCAAGAGTGACATATTTCCCCTGTCGTTGCCACATATATAGTTTATAAAAGTCCCGCGTGTATTTTTATGGAGTAATTGGTGGGTAGAAGGGTTTTTAAAAAAATTGAAGCTTCTTTTGCTTTCTTTATGAGTCTCTTGTCACTGAGAAACCTTAGGGAAAATAATATAGAAAGTAAGAGAACAACTTACATTGTATCTGGGGCTTCTAATGAGCTATTTATTGCCTAAAGTAGTTGTCCTAAGTATTAACTGAGATACCTCTGAAAAATAGTGGTTTTGCAAATACAGAAAAGCATTCTTAGCTTTCATTTCTCAAGTGGAATATCTACCACCACCAGAAAGTCTTCTTGAAGAAGACTAAATTTTATTGTAAAGATATTAAAAATGTATATGCTTTTGATTTGAAATTAATTGTTTATATATTCAATGTATTGTTTTTTAAAACTTTATGTGTGGACAACATTAAAAGACTTTCAGGAAATTGAATTGTAAAGCTTTCCTTTTTTCTCTTTTGTCATAGTGTGAGAAATGATCTTGATTCAAATGAAATGTATACATAAACAATGTATTGTATGCATATATGTATCTATGTATTAACATTGAC
The DNA here is from genome assembly GCA_028646595.1 of Phalanger gymnotis. NCBI lineage: Eukaryota > Metazoa > Chordata > Mammalia > Diprotodontia > Phalangeridae > Phalanger > Phalanger gymnotis. The sequence continues at coordinate 86,104,207 of CM053626.1, forward strand.
AACATGAATTTCATGTAAAGAATTTTAATTATAATGTGTTAGCCAGTCAACTATATTTAGGAGGAATTGAAGTAGAAATCAATTAACCAACAAGTATTTTTTAAGTATCTACTATGAGCCAGGTATCATGTTAGGGACACAAAGTAAAAAATGAAACCATCCTTGTCCTCAAGGAGCTCACAACTAATCAAAAGAGAAACAGTAGAAAGATTACTGAATTTGAAATCAGATAATCTGGGGTTAAATCCCAACTCTGCTACTCTTGACCAATGTAACTTTGAACTAGAAAGTTTGTCTTCCTGGGACTCAGTTTCCTCATCTGTAAAATGAGAGCATTGAAGTAGGCAAACTCTTAGAGACATTCCATCTCTAAATCTATGACCCTGTGAAGTTTAGGCTTCTCAAGTATACGTCTTCAACATTCAAGCCTGGAACAACTTCATACTATATTTTTCTAACTATGAAAGGCAGCATAGTGTAATTGATAGAGAGCTTGCTTCACAATCAGGCAGAGCTATATTTAATCTCAACCCTCATACATATTGATTATGTTACCTAGGGTAAGTCATTTAACTTCTCAGTGTCCCAGTTGCAAAAGAAAAAAAAAAGGTACAAATTTGCATTGACAGATCAATTTACTTTTCAGTAATCTCCTACATTGGTGAAATCAAAAGTCTGTCTGGTCAACATAGTTTTTCTTTGGTTTTATTTTTCTTTTCTCTTTCTCCTCCTCCCACCTCACCAGTCCCCTCATTGATTTTGTCTGTACAAACGACTTTTGAACAAAATGGTCCTTTTCAGGCAGATACCAAGTTTATTTGTTTCATAAACTTGTGAAACCAAAGTAGTTATTTTGATATCACGCTGAAATAATCTCATTTAGAAAAAAAACAGTAGTTCAATAATTGTTCTTATCAAAATTTTTATGTTTATTCATTGTAGCATTTGTACACAAAAACTCTATGCCTTCTTCACTATGTTACACAAAGGTCATTAGTGGAAAAAAAGTCATCATCCTACAGAATTCCATCAGGCTTGGTACTTCACATCATCACTGCTCTCCACCCCTCTGACTGAAGGGTGAAGCTATTAACTCCAATAATTCCATCTAAGGAGGCAGCTCAGCTCAAAATATGGAATTTCTTACCTAGCTGCTTTACTCTGGGATGCCTCTGATCTCTCTACCATGCCCCTACAGGAGGTACTTTCTCCTTCCTCCATTTTCAGCTTCCTTTGGTGTGTTATTTTTCCCCATTAGATTGCAAACTCCTTGAGTGCAGGGACTATCTATCTTTTTCTTCATATCTATCTTCCCAGAAATTAGCACAGTATCTTGATACACAGTGTTTAAAGTAAATATTTATTGACTGACTTATTTGTCCATAAGAATATTTAAGGAATTGTACACAAAATAAAAATCCCTTCCCCAACTTTTCCTCTTAAATTAACAATATATCCAAAATTCACTCTATCTTATCTAATATGTTTTTCACAGATATAGTAATCCTAGAACACTTAAATATTGCTATTATTTAGTTAGTGTGATTCTGATATTATAATATATTTTGTTTTCATGTGATATCTTGCTTTAGTTGCAAAATAGTTCAGATTGCTATCATGGGACAGTTTTGAAATAAATGTTTGGTTCTGATTTGGCTTCATTATTTCCAAAATGAACAGTATCAATTTGAATCTCTGAATCCTATTGCCATGTTGCATCACTGCTCATTGAAGCAAATTTTAAAGACACTTCTCATCTACTATATAACTCCTTCAGTTTGTCAAGTGGGCAAGGAGCTTAGGAGCAATAGTTAAGAATTATGTACTTGAGCTAAAATAAAACACTAGGTACTCTGTGATCATTATCATCTTCCTTAATGACTCGAGCGTATTAACAATAGTAATTGCACTGTGATACAATAAAAAAGAGGCATACTTGGGATCTCCTGATTTAAATCCAATATATTTGTAGATTTGTACTTTCTCAATTTCATGTTTCACCTTCAATTGCTTTCCTTGATTTTCGTGAAGCCAAGTATTTCTGAAGAATAGACAGAGTGCAAATTAAAGAAGACACCAGATGGAAGTTTGAATTTCTGTTTATATGTTATAATAACTGAGAATAGATCTGTGCTATGAGCCCAGCGGCTACTATATTACCCCATCTAGGTGAGCTCAGGCTGACTAGAGGAGGAAATGATGAGCAGGGGTGAAGGTCGGGGGGTATTATGGGAAAAAGAAGAGAAGAGACTTGACTGCACCTCCACCAAAGTAGGAAGAGACGGAGGCAAAATTTTAAAAGTAGAATTTTTGTCTTCAGTTGCCCTTGTAGCAGCTCCCTCTATTTCTGTTATAGGGGATCATGCATCTATACTCTTTCCTGAATGGTCCATTATCACACAAGCTCCACGTTTGAAAAGGAATCTTACAGACTATCTAGTGCAACTCAAAATGTAACAAGAATTCTGTCCATATTATCAAGTGGTTAGCCATATTTCCAATGGAAACAAATTGCTGACATTCTTGAATAGATCTAATTGTCAGGAAACTTTTCCTTGGATCATTCTACAATCTCTACCTCTTATTCCTACTATTGTCCTCTGGAGCCAATCAGAACACATTAAATTTATCTTCCATAGAATAGCTAAAAAAGAGTTGGTATTTACATAGCCTCAAGTGTGTGCCAGGCACTATGCTAAGCACTTCACACATATCTCCTTTGATCCTCATAACAACCCTGGGAGGTGGGTGTCATCATTATCCCTATTTTACCTTTGAGAAGACTGAAGCAAACAGAGATTAAGTGACTTGCTCACACAGATAATAAATGCCTAAGGCTGGGTTCGAACCTGTAATCTCCTTACCCTAGGTCTAGCATTCTACCCACGGTTCCACCTAGCATGATAAATACTTCAAGATAACAAACAAGAACTCTTTAACTTTTCTTCATCATGGTATCTCAGACAGGTTCGCCCTTCCTGGCAGCACTGCAAATTCCTCACCCACTTTGATAGCTTTCCCTTCTCTCTAACCATCAAAATGTATCTCAAATGTGCATCTGTAACAACAATGCTGCTTATCACTACTGTGGCTCTGTAAGGCCAACAATACCAGTACATAGGAAGGCTGCAAGCACAGGTTCCTTGATCTGCTTTTCTAAGGAAAGCAACTTTAAGGGATTAGCAATCTCACTTTAATCAAACATATGTATACATATATATATATATATATATATAGATATATATACACACACACACATATATATATACACATATATATATACACACACACATACACACACACATATATCATTTTCTTAGTTCAAGGGGAAAAGCCAGCAGCCTAAACTTCAGAGCAATGACAACAGATATTACAGTGACAACATAAACAAATCAGCATTTTTGTCTAACCAAATCACAACATACATAGTTACCAGAGAAACACCTTAACAATGGCTACTCAAATCAGAAGATGCTTCCAGTGAGTGAGAGCCCCAAACAAAATGCTAACCTCTGAGTTTATATACTATTCTTAGGGCCAAAGGCTCCATACCTAATCAGCAAAAGGGTATGGGCCTGGGGCTTTGCACCTAGCAAGAATTAATCAAAGGTACTTGATTACTTTAGCATTCTAGTGTATCTTTTTTTTTGGAGGGGGGAAGGCAGGGCAATTGGGGTTAAGTGACTTCCCTAAAGTCACACAGCTAACAAGTGTGTCAAGTGTCTGAGGCTGGATTTGAACTTGGGTCCTCCTGACCCCAGGGCTGGTACACCACCTAGGTACTGCTACTTTAGCATTCTAAAAGAGAAAACAGTAGAAATAAGACCCACCTTAATTACCATTACAGCATCATTCCTTCAAATCTCCACAACACATTTGGGAAGTATTCTAGGTTAATGGTCACATTACTTGACTTCAAAGAGTAACTCTTTGAGACCATGGGGATATCATTTAACTTCTCAGGGCTTCAGTTTCCACATTCATAAAGCGATGGGTTGTACTAGAGGTGATGTCTAAGATCCTTTCCAGTTCTAAATCCATGGCCATATAATATCTATTGATTAGCCTGACAAATTAGAGATAAACTATCAATCAAAGAATCATCAAGTAAGTATGTATGGGGGGGCGGAGCCAAGATGGCGGCTGGGAAGCAGTGACTGGCGTGAGCTCCCCACCAAGTTCCTCCAAAAACCTATAAAACAATGGCTCTGAACCAATTCTAGAGCTGCAGAACCCACAAAGTGGCAGAAGGAAGCAGGGCCCCACCC
>CM053626.1:86108974-86161204 GCA_028646595.1 Phalanger gymnotis
GATAACAATGACACTATATCCACATCTAATACCTCAAAAGGTAAGGTGAACTCGTCTCCAGCCCAAAAAGCATTACTGGAAGAGCTAAAGGAGGACTTTATAAACCAAATTAGGGAGAAAAAAGAAAAAATGGAAAAAATGGAAAAAAAAATGGAAAAAATGGAAAAAAATCCGCTGATGAAATCAAGTCCCTTAAGAATAAGATTGGTGAAATGGCTATGGAGATTCAATTTCTTTTTCTAAGATGGGGTCATTTAGAAATTTTATTTCTTCTTCTGTTAACGTGGGTAATTTATGTTTTTGTAGATATTGATCCATATCCCTAAGGTTGTCAAATTTATGGGTATACAATTGGGCAAAATAATTCCTAATTATTGTTTTGATTTCCTCTTCATTAGACATGATTTCAACCTTTCATTTTTGATACTGGTAATTTGATTTTCTTTATTTTTTTTCAATCAAATTGACCAAAGGTTTATCAATTTTATTGTTTTTTTCATAAAACCAGCTCTTTATTTTATTTATTAATTCAATAGTTTTCTTAGTTTCAATTTTATGAATCTCTCCTTTGATTTTCAGTATTTCTAATTTGGTGTTTAATTGGGGATTTTCAATTTGTTCTTTTTCTAGCTTTTTCAGTTGCATGCCCAATTCACTGATCTCCTTTTTCTCTATTATATTCATGTAAGCATTTAGAGATATAAAACTTCCCCTAAGAACAGCTTTTGCTGCATCCCATGAGTTTTGGTATGTTGTCTCATTATTGTTATTCTCTTGAATGAAGTTACTAATTGTTTCTTTGATTTATTCTTTGGCCCACTCATTCTTTAGTATTAGATTGTTTAGTTTCCAATTAATTTTTAGCTTATTTTTCCATGGTTCATTATTACAAATAATTTTTATTGTGTTGTGATCTGAAAAAGCATGCTTTGACTATTTCTGCCTTTCTGCACTGGATTGTGAGGTTTTTATGCCCTAGTACATGGTCAGTTTTTGAGGATGTGCCGTGTACGACTGAGAAGAAAGTATATTGCTTTTTATCCCCATTAAGTTTTCTCCATAGGTCTATCATATCTGCCTTTTCTAAAATTCTGTTCAGCTCTTTACCTTCCTTCCTTTTTTATATTTATTTATTTAATTTATTTAATATATTTAGTTTTCAGCACTGATTTTAACAAGAGTTTGAATTATGAATTTTCTCCCCATTTCTACCCTCCCCCCCCACTCCAAGATGGTGAATATTCTGGTTGTCCCTTTCCCCAGTCAACCCTCTATTCTGTCACTACTCCCTCCCATCCCCCTTTCCCTTCCTTTCTTATAGGGCAATATAAATTTCTATGCCCCATTGCCTGTGTATCTTATTTCCTAGTTACATACAAAAACATTTTTTTTTGTTTTTGAACATCTGTTTTTAAAACTTTGAGTTCCAAATTCTCTCCCTTCTTTATTCCCACCCACCCTCCCTAAGAAGGCAAGTAATTCAACATAGGCCACATGTGTGTCATTATGTAAAACCCTTCCACAATACTCATGTTGTGAAAGACTAACTATATTTTGATCCTTCCTAACCTATCCCCCTTTATTGAATTTTCTCCCTTGACCCTGTCTCTTTTCAAAAGTGTTTGTTTTTGATTACCTCCCCCCCCATCTGCCCTCCCTTCTATCATCCCTGCTTTTTTAATCTTCTTCCTTCTTCTTTCCTGTGGGGTAAGATACCCAATTGAGTGTGTATGGTATTCCCTCCACAGGTCAAATCCCATGAGAGCAAGATTCACTCATTTCCCCTCACCTGCCTCATCTTCCCTTCCTACAGAACTGCTTTTTCTTGCAACTTTTATTTGAGATAATTTATCCCATTCTATCTCTCTCTTTCTCTCTCTCAATATATTCCTCTCTCATCCCTTAATTTGATTTTTTTAGATATCATCCCTTCATATTCAACTCACCCTGTGCCCTCTGTCTGTATATATATATACCCATACATATATACATACAAACGCACATACATATATACATATATATACACATACAAACACATATATATGTATATGTATTTATATATATATGTATATATATATATGTATGTATATATACATATTACCTTCAGCTACCCTAATATTGAGGTCTCATGAATCATACACATCATCTTTCCATGTAGGAATGTAAACAAAGCAGTTCAACTTTAGTAAGTCCCTTGGGATTTCTTTTTCTTGTTTACCTTTTCATGCTTCTCTTGATTCTTGTGTTTGAAAGTCAAATTTTCTATTCAGCTCTGGTCTTTTCACTGAGAAAGCTTGAAAGTCTTCTATTTTATTGAAAGTCCATATTTTGCCTTGGAGCATGATACTCAGTTTTGCTGGGTAAGTGATTCTTGGTTTTAATCCTAGCTCCATTGACCTCCCAAATATCATATTCCAAGCCCTATGATTCCTTAATGTGGAAGCTGCTAGATCTTGTGTTATTCTGATTGTGTTTCCACAGTACTCAAATGATTTCTTTCTGGCTGCTTGCAGTATTTTCTCCTTGATCTGGAAGCTCTGTAATTTGGTGACAATATTCCTAGGAGTTTTCTTTTAAGGATCTATTTGAGGAGGCAATCTGTGGATTCTTTTGATTTCTATTTTACCCTGTGGCTCTAGAATATCAGAGCAGTTCTCCTTGATAATTTCTTGAAAGATGATATCTAGGTTCTTTTTCTGATCGTGGCTTTCAGGTATTCCAATAATTTTTAAGTCATCTCTCCTGGATCTATTTTGCAGGTCAGTGGTTTTTCCAATGAGATATTTCACATTTTCTTCCACTTTTTCATTCCTTTGGTTCTGGTTTACAATATCCTGATTTCTCATAAAGTCAGTAGCTTCCACTTGCTATAATCTAATTTTTAAGGTAGTATTTTCTTCAGTGGTCTTGTGGACCTCCTTTTCCATTTGGCTAATTCTGCCTTTCAAGGCATTCTTCTCCTCATTTGGCTTTTTGGAGCTCTTTTGCCATTTGAGTTAGTCTATTTTTAAGGTCTTACTTTCTTCAGTATTTTTTCAGTATTTTATTGGATCTCCTTTAGCAAGTCATTGACTTGTTTTTTATGGTTTTCTCACATCACTCTCATTTCTCTTCCCAATTTTTCCTCTACTTCTCTAACTTGCTTTTCCAAATACTTTTTGAGCTCTTCTATGGCCTGAGACCAGTTCATGTTTTTCTTGGAGGCTTTTGATGTAGGCTTTTTGACTTTGTTCACTTCTTCTGATTGTATGTTTTGGTCTTCTTTGTCACCAAAGAAAGATTCCAAAGTCTGAGACTGAATCTGGGTGCATTTTTGCTGCCTGGCCATGTTCCCAGCCAACTTACTTGACCCTTGAGTTTTTTGTTGGGGTATGACTGCTTATAGAGTAAAGGTACTTTGTTCCAATCTTGAGGGCATATGCTGCTGTTTTCAGAGCCATTTCTATACAGCCAGCTCTGCCACACCAGCACTTTTTCCCCAAGAATCACCTACCTGGAGCGGACTCATATCTTAAGCAGGCTCTTCACTCCTGCTCTGATGCGCCACTTAATTCCTCCCACCATGTGGGCCTGGAGCCAGAAGAAACTGCAGATGTAGTTCTGGAACTGCACCACCCCCTCTGCCTCTGGGGTGGTGGCCACACCATGAACTCCCTCACTCTGCCCCCACAGATTTTTGTACTAACCTTTTATGTTGTCTTTGACATTTGTGGGCTGAGAAGTCTAGTAACTGCCACGGCTCACTGATTCTGGATGGTATCGCCTGTTCCACCCATCTCCCAGTCTGGTTGGTCCTGCTGCCACCCATGCTGGGCTCTGCTCCCCTCTTCTTCTCTCTGCTCACAGTTCCATGCACAATAGGCCTCACCCAGCAACCATCCAGGCTGTCCTGGGCTGGAGCCCTTCTTCCCTCTGTTATTTCATGGTTTCTGCAGTTCTTCTCTGTTGTCTTAGGGGTTTGTGGGTTGAGAAGTCTGGTAAATGCCACAGCTCACTGATTCTGGGAGCTAGGGCTTGTTCCTGGCTCCTGAACTGGTTGGTCTGCATGGCCCATGCTAGGCTCCACTCCCAGCTCTGTTCACAATAGACCTCACTCAGCGACCATCCAGGCTGTACTGGGCTGGAGCCCAGCTTCCCTCTGCTATTTTGTGGGTCCTGCAGTTCTAGAATTTGTTCAGAGCCATTTTTATAGGTTTTTGGAGGGACTTGGTGGGGAGCTCACACAAGTCCCTGCTTTCCAGCTGCCATCTTCCTTAGTTTCTTTCTTATTTATTTTGAGGTTAGATTTATCAAGTTCAGAGAGGGGGAAGCTGATGTTTCCCAATATTATAGTTTTGCTGTCTATTTCTTCCTGTAACTCCCCTAACTTCTTTAAGAATTTGCATCATACCACTTGGTGCATATATGTTAAGCAATGATATTGCTTCATTGTTTATGGTGCCTTTTAGCAAGATGTAGTGTCCTTCTTTATCTCTTTTAATTAAATCTATCTTTACTTTTGCTTTGTCTGAGATTAGGATTGCTACACCTGCTTTTTTTACTGTAGCTGAAGCGCAATACATTTTACTCCAGCCTTTTCCTTTACCCTGTGTGTATCTCCCTGTTTCAAATGTGTTTCTTGTAAACAGCATGTTGTAGTATTATGGTTTTTAATCCATTATCCTATCTGCTTCCATTTTATGAGAGAGTTCATCCCATTTACATTCATGGTTATGATTTCTATCTGTGTTTTTCTCTTCATCCTATTTCCCCCCATTTATGCTTTATGCTTTTGTTTCTCCCTTTCCCCTTCCACTCCTCAACAAAGTTTTGCTTTTGACTGCTGCCTTCCTCAGTTTACCCTCCTTCTTGACTCCTCTCCCTTATCTTATCATTTTCCACTTACTACTTCTTCCCTCCCTTCTGACCCGCCCTCTCCCTTTTCCCCCCTTTCCCCTATTACTACATGTAGGACACGTTCTAGTTCTATACTTATCAAGGTATATTATTCCCTTCTCGAACTAGGTCAGATGACAGTAAAGCTCAAATACTGCTTTTCTCCCTCCCTTCTTTCCCTCCACTATAATGTATTTTTGTGTCTCTTCATTTGATGTAATTTACCCTTTTCTACTACCTCCTTACCTCTTCTCCCATAACCCTCCCTTTACTTCTCTTAATTATGTTTTTTATCCTTATATAAATTATTTTATGCAGACATTCACAGTCTATGTATATCCCTTTCAATTGTTATAACAGCTGTTCTATTCTCAAGATTGACATACATATGTGTATGTATATGTATATGTATACACATATATAACATACATAAGATGGTATAATCCCATATAAAGATGTAAATAATTCGCCCTTATTGATTAATAAGGTTTGTTGGGGTTTCTTCCCCCTGTTTGCCTTTTTTTTTATCTTACTTGACTTTTGTATTTGAAGACCAAATTTTCCATTGAGTTCTGGCCTTTTCATTAGGAAGGTCTGGAATTCTCTTATTTCGTTGAATGTCCATTTCCTTGCCTGAAAAATTATGCTTAATTTTGTTGGGTAATTGATCCTTGGTTGTAGTCCCAGCTCTTTTGCCTTTCAGAATATCATATTCCAACTTCTCCTGTCATTTAATGTAGAATCTGAGAGATCCTGCATGATCCTGACTGTAGTTCCACGATATTTGAATTGTTTCTTTTTGGCTGCTTGCAGTATTTTCTCCTTGATTTTGTAATTCTGAAATTTGGCTATAATATTTCTTGGTGTTTTCAACTTGGGATCTCTTTCAGGGGGTGCTTGGTGGATTCTTTCAATGACTATTTTACCCTATGTTTCTAGGACCTCTGGGCAGTTATCTTTGACAATTTCTTCAAAGATACTGTCAAGGCTCTTTTTTCATCATGGATTTCTGGTGCCAATAATTCTTAAATTGTCTCTCCTGGATCTATTTTCCAGGTCAGTTGTTTTTCCAATGAGATATTTCACATTTTTCTTTCTATTTTTTCATTCTTTACATTTTGTTTTACTATTTCTTGATGTTTCATAGAGTCATTAGCTTCCACTTGCTCAACTCTAAATTTTAATGAGTTGTTGTCTTCATTTTGCTTTTGGGGCTCCTTTTCCAATTGGTTGATTTTACCTCTCAGGGTGTCATTTTCTCTTTTTAGATTCTGAATCTCCATAGCCATTTCACCAGTCTTATTTTTTAAGGACTTGATTTCGTCATTTTTTTTCTATTTTTTCCATTTTTTCTTATACCTCCCTCATTTCATTTTTAACATCCTCCTTTAGCTCTTCTAGTAATGCCTTTTGGGCTTGAGACCAGTTCACATTCCCTTTTGACGTATCACATGTGGGTATGTTGTCATTGTTATCCTCTTCCAAATTGGTATTTTGATCATGCCTGTCTCCATAAAAAGAATCAATGGTCCTCAGTTTTTTTTGTTTTCTTCTTAATGTTGGTTAGCCTTTTCCTGGCTTTACAATGAATTTCTGCTTTTGGGGCTCAGGGCTCTCTGTCCCAGGTTTCTTATTCTGGGGACTGTGAGTCTAGTTACTAGCTTTGTGAATTATAGCCTTTGGTTTCCCGAGGTGTGGGGGCGGGGTCTGGCTGCCTGAGGTCTCCTCTTCCCCTGGAGTTGCTCTCTAGCACTGTTGATCTTCAGCAATGCTCTCAGATGTTTGTTGTTTGAGCTGGCATCTGGCACTTCCCCTGGGGGAACAAGGGTACGTCTGGGCTCCTGGTGTTGACGCCTGCTGGCTCTGCCCCTCAGGGACTCAGGAACTCCCACCACTCAGCCATTGAAGCCCCATTTCTATCTCCTCTATTCCAGCATTTTTTCCTGAGGAATTCTCTGGATCAGGGGGGAGGGATTAGAGCCATTTACCTGGTCATTACGTCTCCTAGAAGTCTAAGAAGACATGTTTCATACCTTTGGGCTGCAAGCCTCAGGAGTTGATGTCTCGCGGCCGGTGGCCTTGTGCTGCTGCCTCTCCTAGCTTCCACAGACTGCCATCCTGTGTTGGGAAGCTTGGGGATCTCTGCCAGTTTCGTGAGCCCAGCTTTCTCCCAGCCTGTTTCACACGTTGTCTTCCCTGGCCACTTCTGCTTTGGTGCTATCTGGAGCAGCTCTGCATGTGATTACTCTCCCAGCCTACAGAATTGTCCCCTGGGCCTTTCAGAGTCTCCTGACTTGGAAATTTGTCTTAGACTGCTCACAGTTTCTAATTCTCTCAAATCTGCTCAGATTCACTTTTTTTTATAGGAATCTGACAGAACTTGTGAGAGAGCTCCAGTAAGATGTTGTTTTCACGTGGCCATCTTGGCTCCCCCCCGCAATGGTTCTTGAAAGTCTAAGGCTGGATTAGAACTCAGATCCTCCTGACTCCTGGACCAGTGCTCTATCTACTGTGCCACCTAGCAGCCCCCAATGAATTCATGAATTCTTTTAAAAAATGAAAAGCAAAGCCCCAGAGGATTTAAATGATTTGCCCATGGTCACGTAGTAAGTGGCAGAAATTAATTGATTTGGATATAGACAAAAAGTTAATGTGATATGCCCAGGTCTTTTGCCTCTGAATAAAGAGCCCTTTCTATTATGCCACAAAGAAAATGGTATTAACACAATGATAATAACAGAAATTATCATCATCATTATTAATGATATTGCGTTATGTATTGGGTAAGAGTGCTGGACTTGGAGTCATAGAAACCTGAGTTCAAATTTTGCCTCAGACATTTACTAGCTGTATGACCCTGAGCAAATCACTAAACTTCTATCTACCTCACTTTCCTCATCTATAAAATTGGGAACAATGAAAGTACCTACTTCAAAAAGTTTTTGTAAGGACCTAATGAAATACATATGTACAGTGCTTTCCAAACCTCAAAGTGCTATAGAAATCTAGGAAGAGGAGCAATATACTGCTTTAAGGTTATAAGATACTTACATGATTTCATTTAATCCTTACAAGAAACCTGTGATGTGAGTACTACTGATATTGCCATCCCATTTTCATAGGTGGAGAAAGGTAAAATAAAGTAAATTTAGCAATGTGCCAATAATCACAGAACTAAGAAATAGCTATCAGTGCTCTTACTATGAAACTTCATGCTATTTGAACCAGGAGCTAAATATGAATCTGAAAGCTACTATTTATTTTATTTACCCCCAAGATGTTTACCAAAGTCCTAAGAGTATGCCATGAATATATTTAAGAAGATATGCAAATAACCATAAATCACTTTGCAAAGAATACAGTCAAGAACCAATGATATTCCTGAAAGACAATAAACTCATGTACTACTGTATATTAGGAAATTCATGTATTCAACCTGGCTTTCACTGAAAATGCAAACATCAGTGAATTCTTTTGCTCAAACATTACATTTTCCAAGGATACATTGATCAACAAAAACAAAGAGAAATCCAAATCAGAAAGGTCGATATATCGAGCAAGAGGTAAAAGTAGGGGACATGGTGACACCAATGTTTCATCAAGCTCCCCATGAAAGTAAAGTTCTGTATAGTAATGATGCTTTCTATATTCTAATGTGACTGTCAAAGCTGGATCTTCCACACATGCACATGCATACATAGAGAGATACAATATGTTTTTGTTTGGTTACTTGTCTATTTTTTTTTCTTCTAACAATTCTCTCAATGCCACCTGGGAGCATTGCTGAAAATTCATATAAGAAAAAAATAATCACCAAGAAAAGCCCCAAAATGTATCCTGTCACTTTGAATTGCTATGATATTCCTCAAAACCCAATGGCTAGATTACTCATGTGTGTAGAATAGATCCCTATGTAGCTCCTATATAAAAACTGATGTTCAGAAATATAAATTGAAGTTGGGAAAGTTCTATAAAACATGGCCTTAAGCAATGCAGTCTAATTGTGAATGGCCTGGGAGCCAAAGAGTTTATCAGGTTTCTGAGACCTCTTCAAGAAGTAGATGCGATGCCCTTGAGCAATGACTTAGGCCACCAAAATACTATCAGGGATGTGAGATAGAGGTTAAAATTCCAGAAAATGATACCAGTTTACTGAGCACAAGTGGGTCTATTAGTAGATATGTTTAAAAGTACACCCAAATCCAAGGATCATAATTAACATATATACAAAAGGAACATTTCAATAAAACGTATGCTTAGTTTGAACATTGACATGGAATTTATAAATGTGGACAAATATATTTCTTTATATTATTATCTGACAAGACCACAGGTTGGCATTAATGTTGCCTCAAATGTTTGTAATAATGACACTGGGTTAAAAAAGTAGATATTCATGGTACTGGAATCATGCTTTCTATTCCCCAAACATAAGTGGGTTTTAAACTGCTACTGGAAAAAAAATGAGGCCCCAAAGCACTGGAATTATAGATTAGAAATGGAACACCCCTCAACAGGTGTAATCAATTTCTCAGATCGTGCAGTGTGAGCAAATGTCTATCTTATTAACTTCCTAAAAATTGAGCAATAAATAAGGGAGATGGAGAGGCCAAAGAACATATGTAAAGTGTATGTCTTAGTCTAATCATTCCACAGCTTTAGACTGATGGAGTCCTCAAATAGACCTGGAGAGTATGGGAAAATCATGAGAAATAGTGAGATTAAGGCATTAAATCTGAAAATACTTTCACAACTATTTCACCAAGAAAAAGTATATTTGTCTCTCATTCCATTGGGTTCTAATTCTAAATGATATATAGCTCATAAGTAACTTGTCAGATATTTACTGCCATAAGCTTTATGAGCCTAAGATATATTAGCATATCTAATTCTCGTGACAAAAAATTCATCATTTATTGCATATGTGCAGACATATGTATTTTTTGTCTTTGCAAGGCAATTAGATGACCAAGTGAATTACACACTGGACACAGCATTTTGAAAACTTGGGTTCAAGTCCTACCTTAGACATTTAGAACTGTGTGACCTTGGGCAAGGAGTTTAACCTCTCTAAAATTAATTTTCCTTAATCTCACGCTACAGAAAAGCAGGGGAGGGGAAGGGGATAAGAGAGGGGAGAAAATAGGGGGGATGGCAGATTGGGGGAAGGGTCAATCAGAAGCAAACACTTTTGCAGAGGGACAGGTCAAATGAGAGAATAGAATACATGGAGGGTGGGACAGGACAGAGGGTAATATAGTTAATAATTTACAACATGACTATTATGTAAGTGTTTTGCATGACTACACATGTATAACATATCTAGTTGCTTGCTTTCTCAATGAGAGTGGGTGGGGAGGAAGGAAGGGAGAGAATGTGGAACTCAAGGCTTTAAAAATGAATGTTAAAAATTGTTTTTAAATACAACTGAGAAATAAGATATACAGTCAATGGGTATAGAAATCTATCTTGCCCTACAGGAAAATAGAAGGGAAGGGAATAAGAGAAGTGGGTGGAAGGCAATAGAAGGGAGGGCAGATTGGAGGAAGGTGTAATCAAAATGCACAGTGTTCTGGGGTGGGGGAAGGGGAGAGATGGGGAGAAAGTTTGGATTTCAGAATCTTGTGGAAGTGAAGATTGAAAACTGGAAATAACTAAATTTATATTAAAAAATTAATTTTCCTTGTCGTTGTTGAGAAAGTGAAATGAGATAGTGTATGTCAGGAGCTTTTCAAACTTAATATCAATCTAATAACAGGAATTTCTTGAGTGCATACATTGTGCTAAGTATTAAGGATATAAATGCAAAGGAATCCTACGTCGAGGAGCACCTACATTCTTTGAAGAGACACAACTACATATATCCAAGAATATATAGAATGGTTATAAATCCTGGAGTTAAAAACAAATTAGCTAAGGAGGGAAAGAGCAGTGGGGATGGTCAGGAAAGTTTTCACAGGAAGAATATGATGCTTAAGTTGCCAGGAAAAAGGGAAACTATGAGTTAGATTTGAGGAAAGAGTGCATTCTGGGAGTGTGGAAGATGAGTGCAAAACACAGATACAGGAGGTTTAATATCGTGGAGATTAGTATGTCTGGGTTGTTAAGTGTCAGAGGAGGAGTAAAGTATAATTATCAGAGAAAGATTGGAGTGGTATGAATGACTTTAAAAGATAGAGTTCATATTTTATCCTAGAGAGAATAAGGGGCCTTTGGGGTTTATTGGATAGGGAAGTCAAATAGATTTGTACCTAAGGCAAATAAATCACTTTGATTGTTTTGTGGAGGGTGGACTTGATATAGGGAGACTAATTAGCAATAATTTAGGCAAGTGGTCATTAGAGTCTGAAATAAGGTGAGATTAGATGACATAGATTTGACTATAAGATTTTATAAAGATAGAAAAGGCAAGATTTAACAACTTGTGGGTCTTCTGGGGTGAAAGAGAGTGAGGCTTTAAAGATAACACTGAACATAAAAAACTGAGAGACTGTAAAAATGGTGGTGTTTTGGGCAAAATAGGAAAA
The DNA here is from genome assembly GCA_028646595.1 of Phalanger gymnotis. Taxonomy (NCBI): domain Eukaryota; kingdom Metazoa; phylum Chordata; class Mammalia; order Diprotodontia; family Phalangeridae; genus Phalanger; species Phalanger gymnotis. The sequence continues at coordinate 86,120,377 of CM053626.1, forward strand.
TTTTAAAAAGGGTAGAGTTTCGGGTGGGAGGATATAATGAATTCTATTTTGACCAGTTAAGTTTGAGAAGTCCCTAGGATATTGTTTAAAATGCCCATTAGGCAATTGGTTTTTCAGGACTGACACTCAGGGGAGAGACTAACGAGATATATAGATTTTTTTCGGTTGTGTACATAGACTTAATAATTAAATTTATGGAATCTAATGAGGTCACCAAAAGAGAGAAAACGGAGGGCTAAGAGATGAGGACTCAGCTCAGGGCAGAGCTTTTGAGACCTCCCATGTTTAGGGACACTGCTGTGGATATTGAGACATAAGGGAGACAGGTGAGTGTATTCTGACAAGGAGGAGAAGAATCAAGAAAGCAGAGTGTCAAGAAACCTAGGGGGAAGAGAATATCTAGAAAGAAAGGGTGTTCATCAGTGACAGGAAGGATGAGTACTGAGAAAAGCCCATCAAAATTTTCAATTAAGAGATCACTCACTGAAAACTGGAGAAAGTAGTCACATTTGGATGATGAGTTCTGAAGTCAGGTTACTTCTTATAATGAAGTGTTAAAACACCCAGCCTGAATGGAAGGTATTATATAGTACCATTTCAGTGAATGGTAAGAAGTACACTTGTGCTCAGATTCCCTGAAAAAAGAAAAAAATCTAAAAAGGAAAAAAATAATCTCATAAAGGAGATATCAATTAGTTGGTATTTGCTCTGGGTCTTTGTAATGGTGCTCCTGAGAGCGCTGACTCTTGAGACTGGTTCAATCTATTTGAAATAGTGAGCTACATTCAGAAATGCTCATGATACTCTGTGAAGTAATACATTGAACTAAACCGAACCTGAGTCATTTTCATCACTTTAATTGAAGCAGGAGAACCATGACAAGGATACAAAAAAACATCTCACCAACCTATTTAAAAAGTCCCCTAGCCTCACTTTTTTTTAAAAAAATATGCTCCATTTCTGTCTAGCTTTCTCTTGATCCACCTATTTCAACAGAGCTTTCTTGTCCTCAGTTGTAATATCCACTCTAATTACGTCTCAGTCTTTCAAGTTTGAATATATTAAATTAAGCTTAGATAAGAACAAGTGACAAAATCAAGGAAGGGAGACAGTACTATGTTCTGTGTCCATTACCTTTGATAATTCAATTAATTATAACAACAATAGTGAATACTTTGCAAATATGGAATCCTTTTATTTACTAGAAATTTGACATCTCAAATTTGCTATCTTGTTTGGGAGAAAAGGTGAGATCTAAAATGTGGATTTTTATTTTGCTGTGTGTTGTGTGCTAACACTAAGGAATTGCCTTGGGAGGAGGCAGGGTAGGGGGGCTTGTGTGTCCAAATTCAGAGAGCTATGCTTTTTTGTTGTTCAGTCATTCCAGTTGTGTCTGACTCTGTAATCCCATTTTTTTTGGCAAACATCCTAGAGTAGTTTGAAGTGTGTCTTTCAAACTACTTGACGTGACTGGACAGCATTGCTACTTATATGGAACAGAGCTGTCTTCTCTCCCCTTTATTTAAGATAGCAGATAGCATTATATATTTAGAGCTGGAAGGGAACCTATAGATCAGCTAGTTCAAGCCCTTTATATTACAGTTAAGGAAATTGAGACCAAGTTCACTCAACAGCTGCTATTTGAACCCAGTTCCCCTGACTTCAAATCTAATACTCCTTCTGCTGCACAATGTTAGGTGAGTTCCTCACACCTTTATTCTGTATTGTTTTTAAAAAGAAAAAAGAATATCATGAAATCTCTTCTTTGAGAAAAAACTCTTTTGGTGACAGGTACGAGGTCCATAGAGGACCAAAACCTATACTTACATAACTCTTATTACCCTGAAAAGCCAAAATTAAGTGGATTTCTTTTCTAGGTACTGTCTGCATGGATGTCTTCTAAGTCCCTCAACTTTAGACTACATGTGGAATTAATTAACAAAATTGATTAGAAAGAAAATAATAGTTTGAAGCAAAACAGTAACCACACCAATAAAATACAAAGGAATAATTAATCATGTACTTGATTGCAGCAAAGTTGTTTTTAGGGGGAAATTTTGCCTTTTACTGTCGGTATTGGATAGAAAGACATCTAGGAAGAAATTGATCCTGTTCATGAAATTACAGAAAGTAGAGTTAGAAGCTACTTTAAAGGGAATCTATAGAAGAATCTAATGGGGCACAGAGAAGTTGACAATATTCTAAATTCACACAAGTTAGTAAATAGTGTGGCAGAGCAAGGACCAAGGCTCAGTTTCTCTGAGAGTTGTAAGATGTTCTTAATGATCCACAGATAAGTACCTCTTTGTATTTATACTTTTAGTGGTACTTAATGTTGACTAAAGGACAAAGTAGAAAAAATTTCAGACTTCAGTCTTTGCTTAGCAAAAGGCATTATGTCACTTTCTTTGAGTTGACCTTAGCTCTACTGCAGATACTGGACAAAATTATATATGTATGTATGTATGTATGTATGTATGTGTGTGCATGTGTGTATGTGTGTATGTGTGTGTATATGTGTATATATACACACACATGAACACATAAACAAAGGCAGCGGAAATACCAGATTTGCATGTGAGACACCTGAAGGAAGGGGCAGGGAGGGGGGTGAGCAGGGTCAGGATAACCTGACTGGTTGTTGTCCTTCATTCTTGAAGAAGATCAAAATGATGTCACTATGTTAGAGTCAAGTTACAGTGTGCTCGACTGTGGCTGATCAGACCAACATAAGCTTGGGATGTTCTACCACAGGTCAGGCACCATTAGTCCACGTGAACAATTGGGGTGGATTCTTTAAATGTGTGCATCTTGTATTTCTTTTGAGCTGCTTCATTTCTGCTTTGCTCATAGAGCATAGCACCTTCTCTGATGTGGGCATGTCATGCTGAGTGGTTCTGTGCCAGTGTCTTCCATGTCACACAATTAATTCTAAAATTCTTAAGAGAGGCCTTGAGAGTGTCCTTGTATCACTTTTTCTGACCACCATCTGAACTCTTGTCCTATGTGAGAGTTCTCCATAATACAGTCTTTTTGGCAAACATGCATTTTGCATTCGAACAACATGGCCACCCTGTCAGAGTTGTGCTCTCTTATATATAGAGTTTGAATGCTTGGCAATTAAGTTTAAGAAGTGTCTGGTATCTTATTCTGCCAGGTGATCTTCAGAATCTTCCTAACACAATTCAAATGGAAGCAATTCAGTTTCCTGGTATGGCACTGTTATTCTATCCAGGTTTCACAGGCATACAACAAGGTTAGCACAATGGCTCTGTAGACCTTCAGCTTGGTAGTCAGTCTAACACCTCTTCTCTCCCACACTTTCCTTTGGAGACTCACAAACACTGAGCTAATTCTGGCAATGTGTATGTAAACCTCATTATCAAGGTGTACATCCCTAGAAAGTACATTCCCAAAGTAAGTGAACTTATCCACAGCATTCAAAACCTCCCCATTTGCTGTAACTAATGGTTCCATGTATGTACGGTGCGCTGGTGGCTGTGTTAATCATAAGGCCAAAATTAGGACAGGAAGCAGAGAATCAATGTGTACTTCATTGCGTCTCAGCTTCAGAGGCTGTATTGAGTGCACAATCATCTGCAAACAGAAAATCATGCAGCAACACTCCCTCCATTTTGGTCTTGGCTTGTAGCTTTTTCAAGTTGAAGAATTTACCATCAGTGTAGTAGCTGACCTTGATGCCATGTCTGTCCTCATTGAAGGGATTTGACAACTTGACTGAAAACATCATGCTAAGAAGCATGGGAGCAAGCAAACAGCCTCGTTTCACTGCTTTGGTGACTGAGAAAGCACAAGAACATTGTCCACCATCCAGAACCCAGGCAAGTATGCTGTCATGAAATTATTGTACAATACCGATGAACTTCTCCAGAAAACCAAATTTTGACATAATTTTCCATAAGCTCTTATGACTGACAGTATCAAAGGCCTTGGTCATGTCTACAAATGTTGTGTACAGACCTCTATTCTGCCTCTGGGATTTCTCCTGGAGTTGTTGGGCAGCAAACACCATATCAACTGTTCTTCACACTTTCTGAAGCTTCACTGGTTCTCAGGTAGTTGACAATCTTCCAGGTGAAGGATCAGCCTACTAAGGAGGACTCTGGAAAGAATCTTGCCAGCAATGACTAAGAGAGAGACTCCCTGCCATAACTATCATAGGACAACCTATTTCTTTCACCTTTATATAGATGGACAATGGAAGCATCCTTGAATTCCTGGGAGATAACCTCCTCTTACCACATAACCCAGAAAATTTCAGTCAGCTTTTGTATGAGCAATGGACTTGTAAATTTCAGCTGGAATGGAAACAGTACTAGATGATTTGACACAAAAAAAGCCTAATGGCATTCAAAATCTCTTCTTCAGTTGGAACTTCAGGGAATGACTTCAACCTGTGGTAAACAATCAGTGGCTTCAGCACTGATTGATGACAATCTGTTGAGAACACTATGAAAGCGTTCAGCCCATCTCTCTAGGATCATGTCCTCACTGCTAATCAATGTAGTTCCGTCAGCACTGAGTAGTTGAGATTCACCGTAGGTATTTGGCACATAAATAGCCTTCACGGCATCATAAAAGTGCTTGCTATTGTTACTATCAGCATTAAACTGAATTTCATCCACCTTCTTACTGAGCCAAGAATTCTGCATCTCTCTAAGATTTGCTTGTATTTTACTGTTAATGGAATCAAGAGCCTTCTTAGAGATGGATGAACTATCCTGCTGGTAAACCCTGTGGAGTTCTCCTTTTTCATTTAGCAGCTTCTTAATTTCCCCATCATTTTCATCAAACCAGTCTTGAGGTTTCCAAGTATTCTGACCCAGAGGAGCAAATACAATGCTATACAACAAATCTCTGAAAGCTGCCCCCTCCTTTTTTGCTCCACTGTTGCCAAGTTTGCTCAATTTTCCTTCCAAGTTAACAAGGAACTGTTGCCTCTTAGAGAAGAGCTCTAATCTGTTTATATTAATTCTTCTGGTAGTCATTTTGCCTTGGGGCTGCTGCTTTTGTTGAATGTGAATTTTTAGCTTGGAGAGGATAAGTCTATGATCAGTCCAGCACTCTGCACTGCACATGGCCTTCATCACTCTCAAATCCTGTTTGTCTCTTCTCCTTACAGTCACATAGTCTATTAAATGTCAATGTTTGCTTCAAAGGTACATCCACAAAGTTTTATTGCATTTAGGTAAATAGAAGACAGTGTTGGTGATGAAAAGGTCATGATATGGACAAGTCTTCAGTAGTAAGTGACCATTGCTGTTTCTGTTTCCAACTCCATTCTTCCCTAGGACTCCTTGCCAAGTCTAGTAGTCTGAGCCTACTCTAGCATTAAAGTCTTCCAGAATTTTAAGCTTGTCTTCTTTTAGCACATTGATGATAAGGGTCTCTAGGTCTTCATAAAATTTTTCTTTGGCCTCATCAGTGTTCATCATGGTGGGAACATAGGCATTGATGATGTTGGCATGATGTTTTCCTGCAAGTGGCAATCACATTGTCATGAGTCTGTCATGTATTTGTTTTAGGAGTTATACAAGCTAATTGACTAGATTAGTTTTGATTGCAAAACCTACATCAGCTTCACAGCATTCCCCTTCACTGTGGCCACTCCAGAAAAACATGTATCCAACTCCAAATTCAGTAAGCTGGCCTTCATTGGCCAGCCTTATTTCACTGAGGCCTGCTATTTGGATGTGATACCTGCTGAGCTCTCTTGCAACAACAGCTGTTCGTCTTTCAGGTCTATGGGATTTTGATTTGATGTTGTCAAGATAAGCAAAAGCCTCATGTTAGCTGATGTAAATGAGTTAAAATTTGAAGGAAACAAGGAAAAACGATAGGAAATTGTAAAAAGGTAGTTCATTCCATGCTCATGCAAAGGCAGTGATAGCAAAGATGAAATACTGTGTGAGGAACAGCAAATAAGTTGTTTTGACTTGACTGTAGAATACATGAAAGATAACAGCATATAATAAGGTTAAAAGATAAGCTGAAATTAGAGTATGAAAGGATTTATATGCCAAGCAGAAGAGTTTTTATTCCATCTTAGAGGTAATAGGGAGCCATTACAGTTTATTGAAGAGGTGAGTGACATGGTCATACTTATAGTTCAGAAATAACTATGACCTCTAACTGGAAGATGGATTGAAGAAATAAAGCTGGTAGATGAATTAGGAGGCTATCGCATTAGTCTAGAAGAAAGGAAATACAGGCCTGAATTAAGACAGTAGCCTTATGATTGGAGAAAAATGGAAGAATGTATTATGTCCCAGCAATAATAGAGGTATTTTGAGGTTGAGGAAGACGTGTGCTAATAAAGTAGTTATCACCAAATACAACATATCCCAAGTGATATGTGAAATCATAAGGAAACCAGGCAGATTAACTAGTACTAACGCAAACTTTTCTATTATAAACAAATTGATTATGCCCCTACTATGCCCGATTCACTTTAGTGGGCATCTGGGAAATAAAGATGAAAAATGATAAAGGACTCCAATTAACATAAAATCTAACAAGGAGAAGATATATATATATATATATATGTACAATATGCATATGTATGTATATATACACATACACAATACACAATATACACATATATGTGTATATGTATACATACATATACACGTATGTATGTATACTGGAGAGGGAAATTATGGAATGGTAAGCCACTTCAGTATTTTTTGCCAAGAAAACCTAAAAAGGGGGTCATGAAGAGTGGGAAGTGCCTGAAAAATGAATAAATGATAACAAATATATATACACATATATGCATACATATATGTATGCATATACATATATGTACATATATACATATATGTATATAATATGTGTGTATATATACATATATTCATGTGTATATATGGATATATGTGTGTGTACATACATATTTATGGTTTAAGAATATATACCTTTCCTTTACATACACATTCATTTTATAGGTGTGTATGTGGAGGGAGAGAGAGAGACAGACAGACAGACAGAGACAGACAGAGAGACAGATAGAGACAGAGACAGAGAGAGAGGACCTGATTGAAAACTTCCCTTCAGGTGATTATACTTAGAGAACTTGTTTGAAAGCCGCTCAAAGGCATAAGTACTGACCAAAAATGGAGATGGAAAGAGTGTACTGATGTCTATAAGCTCATTTACACATGCCTGTTTTTCAGAGATTTGGAGGATAGAGCTGAGAAACTAAAAATCAGTGAAATGTTTGGGGGCAATGGGACTATTTATTTACAGCCTATACTGTCACTACTGTGACATAATTGATGAAAATATGAAATTCAGGTTTTTCAACCTAATTAGATATGCAGCATTATTAAAAAAGGGGATCAATTTGATACATTAGATTAGGAGCCAGATTAGCAGATGAGAGAGGAGAAGGCAAAGATTAAAAGAATGAGATGATAAATATATCCTTCTCAACAGAAGCTGATGTCAGACTGCCCATTGCTGATTGAAAGCAGCACAGCTGAATCAGAATATATTTCAGGTGACAGCATTTACTGGAACTCAACTCATTCTGCAGTGAGTGGGAGGTCAGCAGAGGAAGGAGAGCCTTTCTGTGGTGTGAAGAGCTGCCTGGGCTTGATTCTCTTTAGTGCCATCTAGGTCTTGAAAACTGACTGAGGACAGAAAATAGCTGTAGGTGATCAGAACTTCTCTCAGAACTGACTGGGAAAAAAGCAAACTCCTAAAGCTATGTGAAAAGCCGTGGGGGCATTGGAGGGAAGAGACTAATTGTCCTTTGGCTCCTGAGGGAGAGACTGATTCTAAGTGATTTAAATGTATTGCCTTTTAGTCAATTCATCATCTTGTTGATTGTATCTTCAGTGCTTTTTCTACTAAATGAGTCGGCCAGAGGACACTAGGTAGACTGTGGGTACAAGCAGGGGATTGAGTCACAAAATTATATTAAAAGGGTGTGAGGTTAGAATTTTTCCTAAGTAAATACACGATACCAGGGATCTGCCCCTAATGGATTAGGAGGACAGGCTATCATATGAGATCAGGTAGCCTGACCAATTGATTGTTCAGAAAAAGCAAATGGGATGACTAACAGAAATAAGGGTCACATGGGTTGACCAGGAAAGAAAAGCACTCCCATTATAGGTTAAAGGGAACAAGTCACCATCATTATTATTTGTATAAAAAGTATGAAAACTTGGGCCTGGAATCCAACATTCAATTTGTATAGCATGAGTGTGAGACCAAGAGAGAGATGACTTGGGTTGTGATAGAACTGAGGAACAGAGAGCAATGTACATTGTACAAAGATCAAAGTCCCATCTCAGCTCTCACTCATGCAGAGGTTTATGATGAAAAGAACAGTTGTTTGGGAAGGCATTGGATTATGTAAATATTATCTAGAGGTCTAGCTAAATATTGTCAAAGTTTGGTGTATAAGTAGTGCAAAATGATGCAGACATCTCCCACCATTTAGTGGTATGAGAAGGTGGAAAAAAGTGTGTTTCATGGGATCAATTACAGGCTTAGATACTGAAGGATCCTTAAATGTCTCTGGGTACAACCTTCTTATTCTTGGTTGCAAGAGAAAGTTTTATGAGACAGCAGAGTTAGTTAATGATGAAGAAGAGACTTAGACACAGTGGGTGGTTTAATAACATCCTTGACAATATAAAGTATTTCTCTTTTTTGTATATTGCAATGTATCTCTCAAGATAAATTAAATTATCATCTTTGATTTAGACCCATGACACTAGCTCAGAGGTATCTATCACTTGAATCTTATCAACACTATAAAATAGATGAGGATTTAATCCAGACCATCCTGTTAATGATAGTATTGTAGTTAAAAAGAAAAAACCCAAAAGATGAATATTCACATACAAAGTAGTTATCTATTATAAAACATCCATTTACATTGATGGGACCATTCATTACAACATTTTTTCATTTTGAATACTGAGGTACACTGACAAAGAACAGATTGTAAATGGTCATAAGGCCATTAAGATTGAGGATAGAAAATGCAGTCAGGGAAAAAAAGCTTCACTAATACAGAATATAGATAATCCTTGAATTTGTGTGTGTCTGTGTGTACATGTGAGAGAAAGAGACAAATACAGAGAGAAAAAAAAACAGACACAGAGAATTGTATTATGAGAAAAGATACAGTGAGTAGAATAATATACATGGAGTCTTATTCTCCCTTCAAAACAAAGTAATAATGAGGGATTGGGTTCCTGAATAAAGTCCTAAAAACTAAAGACAGAGAGAGACAGAGACAGAGACAGAGACAGAGACAGAGAATGCCTCAATACTCAATTTGATCAGCTATAAGTTATACCGTACATCAGGGCTGTCCAAAATATGGCCTGCAGTGTGATTTTATGTGGCCTGCCTGTGGGTTTTAATTTTCATGAATGAAAAAATAAAATAATAATTAGCATGGAATGTGTATTAGATTTTTTTAAATCCATCAATAATAAATAATCTTCTTGATATTAATTTTCTTTGGTGTTTTTAGTCAGTATTACAGATGGAACATATCCCATGGAATTTTCAGTCAATCTGTGGGATGCATTCAGTCTATAAGATGCAGACTAGTCAGTGTGCACCTACCTTTATACTGTTGTGTTGTCACTTTGTTGTTTTGTGTTTGCTTTCATGCTTCGCGTCTTCGCCTGTCATAGTGATGACATGCATTCCCCTCTGCCCATTTCTATTACTGTACTGTATTTTTGATTCTGGGTGCAGCCCTAGAATAATCATTTTATTTTAATGTGGCCCTAAGATAACCTAAGGTTGGGCAGCCCTACCATACATTAAAGGAAGGGAAGGGTAGAATGGGGGAGGTAAAGAGAATAAGCATTTACCTACTATACCAGGCATTGTGATAAGTGTTTTTTACAAAGCTTGCTTCATTTGATCCTTAGAACAACACTGTAAGGTAGATGCTATTATTATTATACCAATTTTACAGTTGAAGAAATTAAAGCAAACAGAGGTTAAATGACTTGCACAAGGTCACACAACTAGGATTTGAACTCAGGACTTCCACCCAGAAGTCTATCCACTGAGACATGATTTTTTCCCCTAAAGTATAAACAGGCTAATACAATCAATTATATGCAATTTCATTGACATGCTGAATATAGAAGGGGATATAACCCATGGAGCATACATGGAAATAGACTTGTAGTTAGTCAGTCAGTCATGGGGTTATGCTGCATGGAACACACATGGCAATGGGCCTAGCAAGCCATCCTAGAGCTCTCCTGGAAACTCCAATTATATATGTATTCCAAACCTAACAGGACTTAATCTTTTGGGGTGATGAAGTAATTATTTTATTGGCCACAAAATATGTTGCTCTTGACTCAGTGGACTGTTAAAAAGAACTAGTCCATCTCACTGACCCTTTCTTCTCTTTAGATCTGCAAATTGTGTCAGGACAATTCAAGCTTATCTATAAAGGGGAAGAAGGGATACTTCCTTTCCATCATCCTGGTCTTATGGAGGCTTCAAGTATACAGAAACTAAATCATATACCCTAAGATATGTGAAGGCTTCAAATAGGTTCTCACAACCTTAGCTACCTCTTTGGCTTGTTTGTGTTTCATTCCCAAATGTAGGCACCTAAACAGAAGTCTTAAGACAAACATGTCTAGCCTTAGAGGCCACCTTGTGAATTCAAGGGATCCAGAGCTTCTGTGCTCTTAGTTGGTGCCAGCTGCATTTTGACAGGAGACCCTGAAAACTTCTTTGATGCATCTTAGAGGAGAGGTCAACTGGCAAGCGGGTGAACCTGACCCTTGGCTGGGCTTGCAAGAGCACATAGACCTTGAAAGAATTGCTTGGACAGTACAGGGGGCAGATGAATTGTTAAATGTCTATTCCACACTCATGGCAAACCTTTTTTTGATTTTGGTGGTTTTAAGTTTCAATCTCCTGTGAGAGAATAATATTTACTATGAATTATGTTACTGTTTTATGTTTTAAGTTTTTGTCAATAAACAATTTATGTTAAATACTTCTTTTGCATAGAAGAAATAAATAGCTTCCCATACATGATTTATGCTTATTACACGGAGTACTTTAAATTTCTCCTTATCCTTATAAGAGCATAGACATGGGACAAATGGAAATTTTTAAGGATTTTTCCCCATTTTGGGGCTCTGAGGGAGAGGTCTAGAGAGCCAATGAGGGTGAAGATTTTTTTTAAAGCCTGGTCTCTCTTTTTAGAGGTCCCTCCCTCAGGACTGAATACTATTTAAAGAACATGGGTACTGAACTGAAAGGAGACACTTACTGGAAAGGGATACGGTGGGCTCTCCAGACACAACAACAATTAGAAGGATTATATTATAATACAAATTTCACATGTATTTCCTAAATTGTGACTGGGGGCTTTTAGGTAGTGTAGTAGATAGAAACCAGGTCTGGAGTCAGGAAGAAGTAAATTTAAGTCAGCCTTAGACACTTAACTAGTTGTGTATTTGCTGTTCAGCCATTTCAGTCCTATGTGACTGTTCATGACTCCAATTTGGAGTTTTCTAGGCAAAGATAATGGCATTGCCATTTCCTTCTCCACACTAGTTGTGTAATTCTGGGCAACTCATTCAGCCTCTGTTTGCCTTGGTTTCCTCACCTGTAAAATGAGGATCATAACAGCACCTACCTTGCAAAGTTGTTATGAAAATCAAATGGAATACTATTTGTAAAGTTCTTAGCATAGTGCCTGGCACATAGTAAGTAATCTATAAATGCTCATTCTATATTTTATTTCAACAATTCAGAAGGAAAAGAATCTTTCATCATAGCTCCTCAGTGCTTCCTGCAGTGATCTTCACATGGTACTCAGGTAATATATATTCATTGTGATATTTGTTGTATTGCTTCGTGGACACAAGATTCATAATGGTTTCTTTGAAGATATTCTTAAAGGCACAGTTGAAAAGTCCACTTGATTGCTTTTTGATCCATACTCTGAACATTGAACAATACTGGTTTGTTCTGCTTTAGTTGTTTTTTCAGTGTTGCTTTTCTTCTCTATAGACAGCTTAGGGAAACACGTTTTTGTATTTCCTGCTACATTTGAAGTTGGAATTCCTTTCCTCAAAACGTGCTGTATGCCATGTTTATGTGGTTCCTTCCTAAATTCTACAAGTAATAACATTGGTGGAACCAGGGAAACATGTAATATGTGAGACATTGCAAGATGAATTGTTAAGAACTGCCTGTTAAGGTGGAAAAAGGGAAGCTTTGCAAGTTAGTGGAAGGCCAAAATTGTACAATACTTTCAAAAGGTATGGTTTAGTTGCAACACATTCAAACGATTGTTCATATTACAAATTGCTGGGATTTGCTCAGTTCTTCCAATTTGGGCATATACTCTTTACCTTGAAGTGTAGTTGAAGACAGAAAATAAGTGCAATTATAAATTAGTCTTGAGGCCTTGAAGCCAAAAAACAAAAAACAAACAAAGAAAAATACAAAGTCAAAACAGCACAGCACATGTTCCATGTTAGAATTGTCACAGAATCTGTTTCATCCTTGCCTTCTTTTGTGTTCACCAAAACCCCACACAATTTAGTATTTAATTACTTCATACTTGAACTACTTGCAGTAGCCTTCATACTTATCTTTTACTACTTTGTCTCCCGTACTCTCACACCCATCCTATGTACAACTTCAAGACTAACCTTCCTAGTAACAAATGACATCATTATCAAATTAAAAATTGCTTAGCTTAATATTCAAGGTCCTCCAAGATTTGTCCTCAAACCTTTCTCATTGTGAGTGAATTAACTTTCACTTTATGTCTATGCAGTTTTAGTTGTTTTGGAGCAGCATTGTGTAGGAGATTGAGAAGTAAAGACAGGAAGACTTAGGCTCATGTCTTACCACTGGTATATAGTAGGTATGCGACATTGGGTGAATCTCTTCTATTGCTTTATGTAATTCTCTAATGCTGAATTCCAAGGAAGGTGCCAGCTTGGATAAGTAGAGGTAATTTCTTTACCAGGAGTTCATTATGGCAAAACAATTTAAAGAAGGAAGGAGGGAAGGAAGGAAAGAAGGAAGGGAGAGAGGGAAGGAGGAAGGAAGGGAGGGAGGGAAGAAACTGTGTACAAGAAAACAGAAATAGAAGTTATTTTTTTTCTGTTCCTAATAGATAATCAGTTACACATTGCAATAGCATCTTACAACCAGAAATTTGTATCAATTGCTGAAATAAATTGTCTTTTATCATTCCGAAAGTAAACTTAATAAAGTAGTTCCTGATTTTTTTTTCTTTTATCCAGGTTAGGTATGGGCAATAATACAGCCTAAGAAATGAGAAACAGTACTGATCCTGCACTCAATCAAATGGTTTGAATATGGTAGAATCATTTTCCCAGCTGTGTCTTCATGATTTTCATCTCTAAAGTAGAAATACTCTCATTAGTCCATAGCACTTGTGGTTAAGTTTTATGCTTTTTTTCTTCACTGGCCACGTACAGTTTGAATATTGCTTTGAATTTCATGTGGAATTTATTTTCTCAAGAATATGATTTGGGGTTAGCAAAGAAAGTGAGGCGTTTTCTTCTTTTAGTAATGGTCATTTGTATACGTACTACATATTCTAATGTCAAAAATTCAGATCATCCACTGACAGGTCATCATCCACACAATTAGTAGAAGTTCTGAATCCAGATTCTATGAACATTTAATTTTTTTTTCAAAGCTGTGCTTCAATATAATTCACTTTTTTATAATTATACGTATGTTGTTTTATGATTTGAAAACATTATTTTGAAAAAGCGTTCATCAGTTTCACCAGGATGTGAAAGGGGTTCGTGACATTAAAAATTTAAGAGCACTTTTGTTAGTCTCAAGACAATGGAGTGAAACAGAGTTGATCGTGAACTATACGTGCTCAAAGTGCAGATATTGTAGGAATTACATCTTAGAGTATATTAAATAGTAGATGATTGCTGAGAAGAATCAGGACATGGGGTAAAGAAATGTGGAAGGAAATAATACAAACTTTACTTTTACAATTTAGTTTTTCAATAAAAATAAATTTTGTATTATGAAATTATAAAGATAAATTATTTTGACGGAGGCCTGGCGGCTGCCGCCGCAGCAGCAGCATCACCAGCAGAGGTGGACGGGGCGACCACCATGGCCCCGCGGGCAGGCCCCGCCCTCACCGGAGGAGAATCTGCAGTGCTCTTGGATGGAGCTGCGCCTCAGAGGTAATAGCAATGGCCACTGCGCTGGGCCAGCCTCAATCTCGGCCTATAATGGCAACATGGAAAAGAATCTTCTGGACGCACATCACGAATCTGGACGGAGCAGCTCCAACAGTTCTCACTGTGACAGTCCGCCTTGTTCACAGACACCCCAAGATATTGACAGAACTTCTGAAAGGAATACTCACAGCATTGGAGAAAAGAACAGCTCCCAGTCTGAAGGAGATTATATGGAAAGAAGTAGAGAACATCCTGAAGAAGAACTCGGACTGGATCTGGGACTAGTCTAGCAGGCCTGAAAACATCACGCCAAAAGAATTTCTTTTTAAGCACCCAAACGGGTCGGCCACCCTTAGCATGAGGAATGCGAGTCTCATGAAGAAAGGGTGAGGTGGAGGCAATCTTCTTGGCAGTTTCTGAAGGTTTTCCTCCCGTCCCTGCTGCTGTCTCACTTTTTCCCCATTGGGTTGGGGATCTACATTGGAAGGCGCCTCACCACCTCCACCAGCACCTTCTAGGACAGTGGGGCCAGGAGTCTCGCTGAGCAGCAGGCTACTGTCTTTGAGCATGCAGAATGCTTCGCGAAGGAAGTCCGTCCATCCCTCCGTAATGGCTCCTATGACCAGTGTTCATTTATTGTGTAAATGTCGTGTTCCTAGTTCAGTAAAATGGAAGGATAGATACCTGTATTCATACCTGGGCACCAGTGTAGAGAGCAGGTCAGACTCCTCTTTGTAGGTTTAGCCCTTGACTTCTCTGATGACCACCTTTCCTATCCCAATCCTGAGGCATCCTGGAATTCCATGAAATCCCCAAACTATCAATTTCCCCTAAGCATCGCTACTCCTTTGGGAAAAAAAATATACATTATTTTTCATGAAATTAAGTTGGATTCTGAAGATTAGGTAATTCTGATAGGTGAAACATTTCTAAATATTGTTTGATGATTTCATTTTCATTATATGAATATTCTCTTGTAAGCATTATGTATCCATACTATTCTATACTGTATTTCAAAAGTACCTCTAGGCTTGCTAATAGGAAAGGAATTTAGGAATGGATTAAATGCTCAGCAGCAGGCTGAGCAATAGTAAAAAAATTGGGTATTAAAATGTTAGCATTCTTTCTTCCTTCTGAGCACGTTTCATATTAGTTTTTTGCCTTTTGAAGTTTCACACAAAAATACCCAAGTGGTGACAATGTTTATAATGCTGATTGTAAAACCAATACTATCTAAATGATATAAAAAATGAAGGATTTTTTCCATTTTTGTTCTTTTTAATTTTCATATTTATCAAGGCAATAAAAGGATATTAATCTATACATATAGGAGAACCCAGATTGATGTCCTTTTGAAGATCTTTTGAAGAATTGTATTGCCTGAGGACACTACAGTGCAATCAAAAGAGCATGGGAGAAAAAATGCAGGTTTTGTACCCATTATTTTAAGGTCTGTAAGTCACAAGTTCTCTTTGCCTCCTTTTCTTTATCAGCAAATAGGAGATAGGCTATATTATCTCTAAGATCTTATTCAGTAAAAATAATGATTTCTTAAAATAATTCCTCTGCCTTATGAGTAAATATAATTGCTCATGATCAGAGTCAGCATTGCTTGTTATCACAAATGAGTGCAAAACCAACTCAATTTACCTTCTCCTTTGAAAACCATTGGATTGTGGGGAGGGTACTCAAATAAAGATAGAATGTCAAAGTTAACTTTACTCATAATCAGAATTGTAGTTAACACACCTAAGAAAGTAAAAATCTAGCATACATTTATATAGAATGATTCCTGTAGTTTCAGAACCACATTAGTGTTTTGTAGCAACTTTTAGTTCAGATGCTTTGTGGAGTTTCCTAAAGTAGATAAAAGTTAAAAGATAATGAAGCCTAAAAAAACATTAAAGGGAGAATGAAAAACTCCAGATGGCACACAATGACTCTTCAATAGCAATTCAAGGTTAGATACCCCTAGAAAGTCCAGGTTTAAATAAGCAACTTCTCTAATTATTTGGAAATGTATGAACTTAAATGACCCTCTTACAGAACAAGATAATCTACAGTCAAATACAGTCATTCCTAATTGTGCCATAGAGCCTAGAATTTTATCAGAAGGTATAACATTTGTCAACACCTAAGAAATCACGAGTGTATGTGTGTGCGTGTGTGTGTGCATGTGTATTCAGCAGATCCTAAAACAATGGCACATTATGTGAAACAGGCCAATTAAAGGAGCAGTATCTGAGGATAAAATAGCTTCAGAAGAACATGACCAACTTCCATTGATACTGTTAATGCAGAGATTGTTAGCTATAGTTCTTCCACTCTTCCTGCTATCCCTCTGAAGTCATTGTCCCTTTGTCCACCGGATACATCTCACATGTTGTATTGGGGATCCTTGAAGAGTTTGGCCTTTGTTTCCTTTGATGAATTTAGTGTCTTTGATTGAGTCTTACTAGGTGCTAAACTGTAGGCCCAAACCCTTATCTATTAGCTGCTAAGCCTATGTGGCTGTGAACTGGTAACTAAGACGGGGCTCTAGGTGAGGCCAAGGAAGGGAGGTGCTAACACCAGAGGCAATCATAGGAGCCTAAGTTCTGATAGCTCAGATGACGTT
The DNA here is from genome assembly GCA_028646595.1 of Phalanger gymnotis. NCBI lineage: Eukaryota > Metazoa > Chordata > Mammalia > Diprotodontia > Phalangeridae > Phalanger > Phalanger gymnotis. The sequence goes on from CM053626.1 coordinate 86,137,225, forward strand.
TGATGACGTCTAAAACTGTGTAAAAAGGAAGAACAGAGCCATTTGCTTAAGGCTTCACTCCTGGAGGCACGGGATTCTGGGCAGCTGCTTGAAGGACCTACCGGCTGAACTCAGAGGTTAATGGTTTTCTTGGTAGCTGTGAATTGTGTGTGGTTTGTTTGTAATTTGTTTGTATTTGCTCCAAAGTTCAGGGTGCTGGCTTTTTCCCCTGAATTACGTAAATGATGTTTGTATGCTGGATTAAAGTAAGATTGTTAACCCCTTAAAGTTGTTTTCCTTAGTAAAGCAGATCAAAAGAACCTGGGCTTGCAGTATTCTGTGAGCTGGTTGTTGTTGGTTTTACATCCCCACAGTAGCTGCTAGCCGGTTTGTTGCAAGACATGTGCAGAGTTATGTGCATGTTATCTCTCCCATTAGAATGTGAGCTTTTCAAGCTTAAGGATCATGTTTTTGCCTTTCTTTGTATCCCCAAAGTGTAGGGCAGTGCCTGACACATAGTAAATGCTTAATAAGTGTTTGTTAATTTAGCATGAAGCAGTGCTATCTATGATATAAGAGGGCCCATACCTTCAATTCACTAGCTTCGATGAGTAGGTTTAGTGAGTGCCTTCCTATGAAAAACACAAATTACCTGTTGTCAAGGTTCTTAACCTGTTTTTGATTAATAGGCCCTGTGGTAGTATGGTGAAGCCTATGGATCCATTCTCAGAAGCAGGTTTTTAAATACATAAAATACATAGGATTTTCTCTCTCTGTGTGTCTTTCTGTCTGTCTCTCTACATACATACATACATACATACATACATACATACATATATGTTTGTATGTATATATATGTACATATACACAAACATATATATATGCTTAAGTAGCTATCGAAATATTAAAAAAAAGTTCATGGATCCCAAGCTAAGAACCCCCTTATCTGGTTCCTATTTGATCTGCTCTTGGAGAAGTTCATCTTGTTGCTTTTTTGAACCCACAGTGTGTGCCACTTTAATTTATAACCTAAAATTCCACAAGTCCTTGGCCGCTAGCCTTTGTGAATAGCAAGTTTTTGAAAAAAAAAAGATTTTTAAAATTCCACGTAAATTCTCACATGTACTACTGGTAAGCAGTTGAATATAGCCTCCACCATGGAACAGGCAAAAAGACCCTGCCTTAAAATGACTGCCTTGGCGCACCTTCAACCGTATGGGTTCAAACCCTGCCTCTGCCACATACTAATTATGTACTCTTTGTTGTTATTCTTAATGATCAAGTATGGGGTTTTCTTGGCAAAGGTGCAAGAGTAGTTTCGTTTTCCTTCTCCAGAGGAATAAGGCAAACAGAGACTAATTGACTCACTTTAAGCCACATAGAGGTGAGTGTCTGAGATCGCATTTGAACACAGGTCTTCCAGACTCTAGGCCCAGTGCTGTATCCCCTGAGCCACCTTGCTGCCTCATGGAACCTTAGGCATCTAATTTTACTTCTATCAACCTTAGTTTCTAGGTCTGCAAAATGAGGGCGATATATTAAATGCCCTCGAAGATGCTCTAAATGTATGATCCTATGATTCAGTGTCAGTATGCTTTCTAGGCATGTGGTAAAAACTGATTTCCTGTTTGGTGACTGACTACTGCATTTAGCCCATTATTTCAGATAGGCTTTCCAGACATGATTTCCTACTCCCCAGACACCTTCTTAGCAACCTCCATAGCTGCTTTGCCACCACAGAAATTCACACTTCGCCACTCCCATTTCTGGCATGGTCAAATAAACATGTTCATTATTCCTGGAAGGAGTGAATTCTTAAAATGTGAGAAAGAAAATACTACCCATATATGTCCCTTAAGTTAAATACTGTAGAGAATAATTACAAAAAATGGGAAGAATAGCAGTTGATATACCTGGAATCTTATAGGAGATAAAATCTAAGATTGAAGACAAGAGTAATAACCATATCTTCAAATATCAATACACAAGTGTCCAAAGATTAGGAAACAAAAAAGAAGAGAGAGAGGTACTAATACCAGTAGGTAAATTTGGCCACATGTCACTGATTCTTAGTTGAATGAAGCATAACTGAACCATGGCTCTGGATTAGTATACCTTATGCAAAAGAAATAGAATAAGTAAAAGGGGTGAAGTATCAATATATTTTTAAAAAGGCATAGTAATGTGAAAAAATACAAACTTAAGAGAAGGGAAGCATTACAGAGAGTACTTGGGCAATGGCCGACAGAGGAAGAAACAAATTCAGTTTTGTAGTTGAATTTTACTACAGAGTACCTAGACAGAAGGAGGAAATAAATGAGGAGTTTGCAGTAAAGATCACAAACCTGGCATGAAACTCTCTCTGCCAAAAGTAGAGCGCCTGTTATCTTTCTGGATTATTTTAAGGGTAAATTCCTCCTTCAAAATTTGGAGGAATTGGGGCTGCTAGGGCGCACAGAGAGTACAGTACCAGCCCTGGAATCAGGAGTCAGTCAAATCTGGCCTCAGACACTTGAAATACCTACTAGCTTGTGTGACCTTGGGCAAGTCACTTAACACCAATTGCCCTCTGCCTTCCCCCCTCCAAAAAAAAAGAACACTCAAAATTTGGAGGAATCAATGAATGGAAATTCTGCTCTGGATCTGTTTTTCACTACAAGGGAGGAACTGGTTACTAGTTTACAAATGATGGGAATCTTGGGTGGATGGGAAGAAAGGGTGGGTGGCACATGAATTCTCCATATAAGAATTTATGAGAGAGAAGGAGAAGAAATCCTATTGTAGTCTGGCATGCAAGATAGATTTTTACAAAGCATAAGTCAAAGGGTTCAGCCAGATGAGAAATAGGATCCTATGGAATAAAATACTGCAGGGAGAGTTAGCCCACAAAAGATACTAAAGACTCGAGAATGAAATTCATTTTTTATGGTTCTGTAATTTTTTTTTCTTTTGGAGGGGGGAAGGCAAGGAAATTGGGGTTGAGTGACTTGTCCAAGGTCACACAGCTAGTGTGCCAATTGTCTGAGGCTGGATTTGAGCTCAGGTCCTGCTGACTCCAGGGCTGATGCTCTACTCACTGCACCACCTAGCTGTCCCAAGAATGAAATTCTTTAGACGAAAAGGGAAACAATTCCTATGAAGGGAAAAAAATGGCATTTGTCTAAGGAGACTGATGTTAATGTGCAGGGAACTCTTCAAACAAATTATATGTCTCTATACCCATACCTATGCCTATACCTATGCCTATACCTATACCTATGCCTATACCTATACCTATTCCTATATCTATGTCTATATCTATATCTATGTCTATATCTATATCTATATCTATCTATATATTCCTGAAGATGAAGAAGGCAAGTAGATAAATCTGAGTCTGGCATTGTTCTATAAAAACATGTCATATTACCTGACCTATTGGTGACAAGGGAAGCTAAATACAGCAAAAGAGAAGTTGATTGTATATATTTTCTTTTAAATCTTTATTGGCAGAAGGAAGAGGGTCAAATAAGGTAGATAACCTTTACTTGGGGTAGATGGGCTCACGAAAATTGACAAGAGAGGAGGCAAAGATTCTTGAACTTTGCTTCTCTTTTCCTTGAGAAGCAAAATGGACCTTACACTAGAAATAACAGAACAAAAATGACTGACAGAGAATTTATACTCAAATAAGTAAGAAGATAATGAAAGACCATCTAGCCTTACTGTTATGAAATCAAGTCACCTGGCCCAGATAAATTCTGTCATTGAAGAACAAGTAGATGTGAATACAGAGCCAATGTGAGAGATATATGAAAGCTCATGGAAAATGGGAAGTATACCACAAGATTGGGGAAGGGAAAAATTTGGCCTAATTTTCAAAAAAAAAGGTAGAATCCAAAAACAATAAACCTGCATGCTTAGTTTTGTTCCCTGGGAATAATTCTCTGAAAGATCATTAAAGGGATGCCGAGCAAAGATCTATAAAAAGAAGCAGTGATTACAAGTAGCCAGGTCATGGCAGGATAAATATCTTTTTTTTGATAAGATCTCTAAATAAAGGTCCTGCCGTGCATGTAGTTTACCTAGATTTTATTGAAATTTTTGGCAAACTTTCTCATAATATTGTTGTAGAGAAGATGGGGACAACTGGATTATATGTGAATACATTTGGATGGATTCAGAACTGATTGAATGAACAGAAGCAAAAAATAGTTGTTAAAGTTAAGGACATTGTTGTCAAAGGTCTCTATTGCAGTAGTTGGAAAACTTCAACCAGATGCCTGTACCCTACTTTTTTTTCCAGTGCTTAGCACACTTCCTGGAAGAAAGTAAGTGTTTTAAAAACGGCTTATTTTCTAACTGATTATATGACTTGTGAGTTAAGAATGATTTTTTTAATGTAAAAAATATTTTCACCTCCTGGATAGGCAGGTTAGATTGAACCTTCTGGAAGTAGTTTGGTGACCCCTAGAGATATCTGTGCTAGGTCCAGTACTCTTTAACATTTTATCAATGACTGGATAACACAAGCTAGTAGGCATAACAAATATATTGGATGACAGAGCAAGGATCTAAAAGGAGATTGACATGCCAAAGCATTGGACTGAGTCTAATAAGATGAAATCCAATTTGGATTAATATAAAGTCTTACACTTAGGTACAAAAAAACCCAACTTTATAAGTACAAGATGAAGAAGGGATGGTTAGACACAAGCTATTCTGCAAAAAGGTATAAGAGTTTTAGTAAAATGAAAGATATAGGACCAAAAAATAATGAAATCTTTTGTTGTATTAAGAGACACATAACTTTCAGGAATCAGGGGCAAACAGGGGCAGGGAGTAATGGTACCACTGTATGCTTTTTTCTTGTCAGAGGCTATCTAGAGTAGTGGTGTAAAACTCAAATAGAAATGGTGGCCACTAAACACTACATAAATATCCCAGAGGGCAATACATTTATTTAGAAAACCATACGTATTTGTATATTTCTTTTTTCTATCAATAAATCAATACATTGAAATCAGATAGGAATTGCATTTTGATCTAGGTCAGGCCATACTTGAGAATGTTGTAAGTCACATCTCATAGACTATATGTTTAACATCTATGATCCAGAGAACAATATTCCCACTAGATGCCATAGTATAAGACAAATTTTAACAAGCTGGAAAATGCGCAGTTGAGGGTAACCAGAATTGTGAATGCCTTATGTTAGGGCACATGAGGACTGGTTGAAGGAACTGGACATTTTCAGCCTGGTGAAGAAAAAACTTAGAGAGAACACAATTGCTGTCTTCAAGTATTTGAAAGGTTTCCCTGAGAAAGAGATATTAGACTTGTTCTGTTTGGTCTCAGATGATAGAACAGAAATAGTCACTGGAAACTGAAAAGAGAAAAAATATGAGGTAAATATGTTAAATATGAGGTAAAACTTCCTAGTAATTAAAGCTACCTGAAAGTGGAATGGGCTACCTAGAGAGGGTAAAGACTCCTTGCAAGTCTTTTAGCAGAGGTTGTATGATCTCTTGTTGGGTATGTTATACTAAGGATTCTTTCTGTGGATGGGTTGGAATAGATGACTGTTAAGATCATTTCTATGTCTCCTCTGTGACTGAAGATACTCCTTGCTATCTCCACTCACGATCTCTGAAACTTTCTAAACCAAATTACTCCTTGCTGGACATCACTCTCCTAAATATATTGGTTATTTGTAGTAGATTCTATGTTCTTTGAGGGCAAGGACTTTCTTTGCTCTTGCATTTGTATTCCCAAAACTTAAGCACAGTTCTTGGTACATAGCTAAGAGTAAAATAAACGTATCTTCCTTAAGATATTTAATCTCAAAGAAAATTAGAGGGCCCTCAACAGAACTATGCTGGGTTCGTAAAGTTGGGCCCCCAACAAATGTCATATATGGCATTGAAATTTCAGAAATGGATTTAGTAGCCTTGAAATTTGATAGTTTGAATATTGATTCTTAACATTGTTGAACTCTTTCAGTTGTCAGAGCATTACTATTTGGGGGATTTACTAAAAAAGAAGTTGGGAATTTCATGGTAACACCCTCAAGCAATGGTTCTTGACAGAATCACATTTCCTATTTCTAATCCAAGACAGAGCTCATGTAAAGACTGCATCAGTTCATTTCACAAACTTAAATTACAGTTTCTGCCCATATCACAGAATAATTTTGCGAAATACTGAGCATACCATGGAGGATGGATCCTCCATGATATCTACTGATGATGAGCAATCATCATTCATCAGGCATTACAAATGAATTACCTTCAGTTCTGAATTTCTATTGTCCACTGCATTAATCACTGTGCTCAACACTGGGGACACAAATAGCCAAAGAAGAGAACCTCTGCTCCCTACGGACTTACATTCTAACTAGGAGAAACAACACAATGAGAAGGCTCAGCTACAAGATGGATGAGGAAGTCTGGGGCTTTTTAGCATTCTACTGCAGAGTAGATGGCAAGGACTAGGGCTTCTTAGGGTACATTGGCAGATCAGTTAGTACTTTCTGGGGTTCTGGAGAGTATTATAACAGGGCATATGGTGAGAGGGTATCCTTGCAAGGAGCTAAGTCTCAATGACCCTGTCTTAATGGAAAGAATATAGTGCTAACTCCCTTCTCATCAAAATGGTGTAAGCAACCATACCCACCCCATGGTTATAGGCAAGGCGATTGAGAATTACCTGGAGAGACCTTGTTCAATACCCTTTGGAAGAGGGAAGTGATCTTGAAGGTGAGAGTGGAACAAGTGCTTCAGGTATCTGAGTGAAAAAAGAAAAATGCGAAAGGACTAGTATCACTTTATCACTTCAAAGCTGTTCCAAGTCAACCCAAACAAGATAAATGCAATCCACAATTCTTATATTTGTCAAGACATTAGGAGATGCTCTATTTTTCAGAGCTAAGGCCCAGCAAGCAAGCTGTGCCCTGAGTTTGGCATAAATAATAATCCTTTGCACTCACCCTCTGGGACCAGGACCAGGTATTCTCTAAGATTGGACAAGCACCTACTGTATCCATGTTCTGGACTTGAAACCCTACTATGTCACTACTATTGTCATATTGTTGCTATTACCCACCCCCCACATTATCAGGGCTACAACTCACTGCGCAGCCATTGGTATAAGTACTGAGACCTCCTCACACTGGCCTGAGACCTGCCCCACCCCCCTAGTGGTGGGGCTCTGGCATGTGTCCTTGCAAGTTATTTTCCTCACTTTGAAATTAAACTTCTGTTTGATTCCTAACTCCCCCGTCTATGGCCTTCTTTGTTCAGTTCTGGCCACCCACAGGTTAGAGAATAGTCCAGTCCAGTTGACATATTGAAGAAATAAGAGTTTCAGACTTTGTTAAATCTATCTAGTTTCTGGCTTTATTCTTCATCAAAGGTCAATCAGTAAGAATTAGCCTTAAGAACTAGTAAACAAAGGTTCACTATGGAGTCTAACTCACAATCGTATGTGTTCTTTCTGGAATGTAGAACAGTTATTATTTTCAAGTCTCAGACTTCTCCATTACAAAATTATATCCACTATAAAGGCCTTAGCTTTCTTGACTGAATAAATCTTGACTGAATAAGTACGAACTATGTGAGAACAAGAATTATACCTCTCTACTGATTTCATTCATCAGTCAATCAAAGACTCTGAACTATATGTGCCAACCTGGTTAATCAAGTGGGAAAGAAGTGGCATTTCTTGGATGATTAGAAGAAATGGCATGATGGCATAAGTACCCAAAGTGGGTGATTCTTCCCCCTGGGGGGTCCTGGCATGATCCATGGGGCAGTAATAGTCTCAGGTACAATTGGGGGCCATTGAATAAAAACAAGGGAGCGATGTAAGCATAAGGAAAAGAGAGAAGATAATTTTGAAAAAAAATTGTACATGTTTCATCTATTGTATAATGCAGTTAAAGTAATAATGATTACATTATTTTTCAAATAAACACATAAAATGCAAGTTATAGCTGTTCTGTGATCATGTCTGCCAACAAGTCTTAACAAGTTTTGGCAGATGAGTGTGTCCCAAGTTGTTGGGAAGTCCAGAGTATATGTGTGTAATGACTTGTTTACAATACACTATATGGTTACATGACACAATACTGTAACATCAAAATTTCAATTCAGGAAAACTCCACAAATTTACAATAAATTAATAAACTTAAGATGTGTCATTTTTAAAAAATATACTTTAAATATTTTTTAAATGACTCAAATTTTAAAAAATGTTAAAGGGTTAAAGAAAGCAGATTTCCAGGGGAATGTTGAGTAATTTTTTTAAAAAAGGGCAGTAGGCCAAATAAGTTTGGGAAATTTTGCTTTAGAGGAAGTATATTGGGATTGGCTCAGGAGATTCAGTCATGCCCTGTGGGGTCTTTTTAAAAAGAGTAAGCTAGTTAGGCACCAAAGAATTTGAATGTTGGGTCAACGATTCCAGCCAAACTTCTAAAAGGGAATTCCTTGGGAAGAGAGGAAAGCCTCCATCTACTTTCTTCTTTCCTAGTCTTATTTGACCTTAGGTAGGTCTGTCAAACTTCAAAAGGTCCAAAGGTTTTGGACTTCTCAGCACCTTAGTAGTGTCCTTAAAATAACAGTGAATTGTAGCTGTGTCTTCATCAGGAGCCAAAGAAAGAATAAATATGATGAGAAAAAAAAGGCACCTTCAGAATTCTATAAGTAGCCCTGCAAAAACCTACATGTTACTTGTGAGGAAATTTCTGAGTGCCCTGGAAAAAATCTTCCAAAAAAGGGCTTCCAGGAGCTTTGAGTTATTCTCTTTGCCAAACGTGCTTTACATTTGAGCCATATTTCCCCTGGATGCCATATGGACCTGAGTGTGCCCCAGTTTGTGGATATGTTTTGTATTAACTATTTTAATATATCCTCTTAAGAAATACCTATTTCTAAAAGCTAATTAAGCCTGAGTGGCTAGTTGATATCAACTGATAATCATTTAGAGAAGTGTGACTATGGGAACTCAAATTAATAGTATCAGGAAAGTCTAATAAGAAAGTTTTCTGCAAACCCAGAAATACCCCAGTAAATCCCAAAAGGGGAAAAAATATCCATTTACCTTCTGAGAATGCAACATGCTAGTCTGACTGTGGACTGGAGAAGTGTATCCCAGAGTATATGCAACACAAACATATAACCTATAATCATTCTTTATTTTTAGCTGCTGATCGGTAATACAATATTACTCTACAGATTTTTACTAATAAGTTCTAGATTTGGAATCAGAAAGTTTGAATAAGAATTTGAACTTACTACCTATAAAGCTCTGTCTGAGTTTAATTCATTACACTCCAATTTCCTCATTAGTAAAAATCTTTAAAAATTACATATGAGATTCATATTATCTCCTAGAAGTTTATATAACATAGAACTCATATTTTAATGTCTAAAGAGCTCCCTTTAACTGTCTTACTTATTAATAAGGCTTTACTTAACTTTATAACCCACAATTTGGGATCAGAACTTTTGAGAAACTTCTGAAAATTTCCCTTATAAGACTTTTCTATCCACATACTTCCTATAATCTGAAAGATTTCAAGACCTTGGGGCACATCATTTCTGTGGAATACAACTCCTACAAAACCATCTCAAAGTACTGCAAAACTTATGCAGCAAATAGAACCCCAGGGTTAGAAAAAAACTGAGTTCAAATTTGACCTCAGATATTTACTAGCTGTGTGACACTGGATTATTTAGTTCCCTCACCTATAAAAGTACCTTATAAATTTGTTGTGAGAATAAAGTGAGAAAATATGTCTAAAGTGGTTTGTATTAGCTGTCATAATTATACCTCAATCAAAAAAGAAGGGGAACATCACTATGTATGACAGTGTGGTGCTCAATTGAAAAGGGTTTGATAGACATAATTTCTGGCTAATTTAATAATTTTATTAATAATGCCAGCATTTTAATAAATGGATGCTCATTTGGCCATGTCTCTTAGACCAAAGACAATGGTAGCAGGATGGCTTACATATCTTCTTGGAAAAGAACGAGAAAGATTGTGGGGGTGAGAAATGTAACAGTACTTTCTTTGAATTTGGCTGTGAAAAGGAGACAGAATAAAAGCATTAAGTACCTGGGATGATTGCAGACCAAAAACCTTTACACTAGGAGTAGATACTAAAAAGTTAAAAAAAGGTGAAGGTCAACAAACTTTCACTACTTCCCATTTTTGCCTAGAGTTGGTCCTCTGTATGTGTATATTTTGCGTATTTGTTTCCCCAAAGTTTGAGGCTATATATAGTATCTGCAAAAGCCTGCATTATTTGTGAGTCTGACTTTTTGCCATAGAAATTAACACCTGGAGTCAAAAGGTTTCACTCCATTTCTCACTGAGATCAGTGGCAGAAGGATCTCTCCATTGTTCTTATTTCTCAGCAGTCCCTAGTTATGCCACATGTGAAGTTGTGCTTTAGTGTGTCTTTGAAGATTTCCTTCTGTCAGTCACTCCATCAGCATGGATGTACTGAGTATCCATAGGATACATAACCAGATATTTGGATTGCATTTATATAACTCTTTGATAATTTTTTTTTCTTTTCTCTTTTCAAGGAATTTATAGTAGTGACATCAGGGTGAGAACAGAGTGTAAGAAAAAGAAGAAATAAAAAATGTTAATAGAGATGGGAGAGAATTATGGAATTTATATTATTTCAGAATTGAAAGGGATCTCAACAGTAGTATAGGCAGACCAGTTGAGCCCCCTCCCCCAAAAAATAATCTCTCCGAAAAAACCTACTCAAAAGTGAACCTCCAGCCTCTACTTAAAGATTTTCAATGAAGGAGAAACTTCCAACTACACAGAACAGCCCATTTCACTTTTGGATTCTTCTGACTGCTAGGGAATTTTTTTTCTCCTTACATAATACTCTTCTGAACTTCTCCATTGTTGCTAGTTCTAGCCTTGGGGGCCAACCAGTTTGACTTTATATCATATGCCACAATATAACTTTTTTACTAGAAATACTTGAAGGTATCAATTGTCTTTTTCTCTCATGTCTTGCCTCCCACCTTCCACAATTCTCTCCAGGCTAAATATCCCTGGTTTCTTTAACCGATCATCATGTGGTATGATATCAAGGCCTTTCATCACTGTGGTTGCCTTCCTCCTGAAGCTCTGCAGCTTATAATTGTCCTTCCTAAATAATGGTACCCCAAAATGAATTCAATATTCCAGATGTAGATTGATGAAGAAAGAGCACAGAATAATTTATTATACCTCTTATTTCTAGAGCCAATTCATATCTTAATGTAGCCAAAAGATGCACAGGTAGGAAAAAGTAAAAATATATTTTCATCTGGAGGAATAAGCAATGAATTTGGCGGAAAGAGAATCAAAAACTAGGGCCATACTATGGCTGTGAGGTGAATAGAATGGAAGAACCAACTGGAAGATCTAAATATTCAGGAGAATTATGTGGCAAATGAAGATATGTAGAGAAAAATAAAATGGAAGGGGAAAAAGAAAATGTCATTATTGTGTAAAGATTCATTATGAATCACTTATGCACAATGAATACATTTTTATTTTGTTTTAAAATTGTTTTATGAATGTCCCCTGATATCAAAGCATACAAAAATATCCTACCTTTAGGAATCTTACAACATAATGTCCAATTTTATGGTTACATCTAGAGATAAGGAACTTCCATGTGGTTTCTGCATAGATGAGCTATCTTGGTAGTCTACTACAATGTGAAGAATTTGAGGGGAATTGTAAGGATAATTATTTCTTTGATGATTAATTAGTTTCTACCAATGTGCCTTTATAGGTATTTTCTGACACTTGAGTTCAAATTACAGCTAAAGAATTATTTAAAAAAAAAGATAGGCCTTATAGCTCTATGTTGGGCTAGTATTTTAGTATAACGATTACTTAGAAATCCAGGTCATGATTCAGAGCTAAATTGAAACATTTCTGTTCTCTACTTTGTTTTCAATTGTCCTTATTCCATGTTCCCAACAGTACAATAATGATGGCTACAAATCTGGACTATAACTTTGGAGTTTTTCAATGATATTTAATCTCCAGTAAGATTCCTACATGATATTGCAGGGATTACTCTAAAAGCTAAGTGTTATATGTGTAAATTAAGGAAGAATTCAGTGGTCTCTTCCAGTTCTAGGATTTCATGAGCCCTTCCCTGCAACTCTCTCTTTGGCCTGTCACTTGAAATTTTATGCCACGCTCAGTGAGGCACCCAAAGACATTTTGCCCTTTTTGATTTGATTTGATTCTCAAGGATCAAGGCAACATAAAATGTTTGCATTAGAATTTACAATATGTAAGTATCAGGATCTAGCAAATTGCAGTTATCACTTGATGAAATCTCAACTTGCATATAAGATTTCTTAAGAATATTTGGAAAGATTGACCAGAATCCTTTTAGATTGAATGCTGTGCTATGTTTTCCACAATGTATTTCTAGAATCACATTATGGTTCCAAGATTGATGCAGTTCCAGAGATGTAATCGACTGGTTAAAGTGACCCAAATGTGAACTTTGATTAATCTGTGTGATTGGTCTTATTTAGATTTATAAATATGTTTTATCAAAATATGTCAGTTATTGGTAGTTCTAAGCATGAAATAAATGATTTAAGTACATTTGGAAAAATCTAAAATTTCACAATTATATCCATTATGACATATCGTAGTGATAGAATACTACTGTGGCGTAAGAAATAAGGAGCTCAATGATCTTAGAGAAAAGCATGAAAAGACTTGCACGAAATAAATAAAGAGCATGATAAGCAGAAACCAAACAGAACATTTTATACAGTAACAGCAATACTGCTTTAAGAATGACTTTGAATGAATAAATTATTTTGGTTATTTTAAATACCCAAATTAACTATAGAGGACATATGAAGAAAAACGCTAACTGTGTCCAGAGAAAGAACAGATGAATAGAAGTATATATCACATGATTTTACATATATACCTAGTTGTATCTAATGGTAGCCATCTCGAGGGAAGGGTCGGGGGAGGATAGGAAAAGAAAGAAGAGAACAATTTACATGATAATTTTGTTGTATATTTGACAGGACTAACAAGTTATGTTTAGTAGATGTGCAATTTTACATACGATCTTTTTTTATTGTATCTTATTATGAAAATGCTTGTTTTATTCCCAAATAGGTATTAATGTAAAAAAATAAAACTAACAATTATATCCATTAATTAATGAATGAGGACACATTGATCAGATATGCAAATATTTTGTCATTGATGGTAGAATCCTCCGTAGAGGGGGAAGTATCTCTCTCTCATCGTCATGAGCAACACGAATAGGCAGATAGTCACTAGAGACATGGGAGTGTCAATACCCCAATGCTAAGCACCAGTCCTGCTTCCAATGCAGCTTTCAAAAATATCATCTGAGGAAGTAACTCCTGTGGAAAAGGAACAATATCTACCAGCTGGAAACCAGCTGCCACACAGGACAATCAAGTCAGCCTTGCTGAAGTTGCAAGGCACCCTGAAGATGAGATTAGAGGCAGCATTTACCAAGCAAGTTAAACCATGAACACCCCTCTGACCATAAACTCTCTTTATACCTTAATAGAGACAGCTAGGATCCTGAGCCCAAGAACTTTGGGAATAGCAGTGCTCCAGCTGAATGCTCTCTGTCATCATCCTAGCAGCAAGCAATGTGGAGATCCAAACTGTCGACTGCTCCTGCACACATTATATCCGCAGCTACTAAAGACACGGAAAAGAAAGTCCTTACTATCAAGCTCCTTGATACTACTAAATGGTTCAACATTACGAATTGATATGGATGACCTTACTAAGAGACATTAACATCTGCTTTCCCATAATACTCAAATGGGAAAGACATGGTTAAACAAATGTTGAGAAAATCAGGAGCTTTAGTGAATTGCAAGATCACTATGAGTGTGGTGCAGTATGCAGAAAAAAAAAACCTTCCATAAGTATTGTCTCCCCCACCCCCATTAAAATGTAAGCTTCTTGAAAATATGGACTGTCTTACTTTTTATTTAAATTCGTATCCATGTATGTTTGCACAGTATTTTATACATTGTGAGGACACAGTAAATACCTCATTCATTCATATTAGTATGAGAACCTGGCATGAGCCAGATAGATTATATAACTAATAAGAAATTTCAGACTAAAATGTAAGGAAAAGATATCCTTGAGATAAGACATGATCAAAACCAGATGTAGTTACTTAGTAAAGATGAGGTGACAGGTGAATATCCAAAATGCTCTGCTGGTAATCTCACGTCAAGAGTGAACCAGGAAAATTTCAAGCACTTTCGGTGAATTATTTCTAGGAAATGTATGGGAAGGTATGGATGAATCTAAGAGGATATGAAGGGCAGGAATAGATTGTGATCTACATTGTTGATGTCCTTGTCAAATTTATAGATAACCTAAAGTTAAGATGATGGTGTCTGGACCCAAATAAGTCCTTGACAAGCTAAAGCTTTGGACTAAATCTATGAAAATGAAACAGAACAGGGATAAACATAGAATCTTATACTTGGAAACAAAAATTCCATTTCAAAAGTACAAGCTGGGAGAGACATGCTTAGGTAGATGTTCTGAAAATCTGTATTTTCTGTGGACTGTGTGCATAATCAATATGAGTTAGCAATGTGATGTGGTATGCAAAACGAAATGAAACAACAATAACAAAACTTCCACTAGAGAGATTTTTGTTCCACTATATCCTAACCTCTTTAGACCTCAGTTTAAGTATGTTCAGTTCTGGACATCATGGTTTGAGAAGGAAACTGACAAACTGAAGATCATTCAGCGGAGATAAAAAACCTTCAGTCCACGTAATAAGGGTTAACTACCCTGGAGGAGATTTAAGAAGAGTATAATACCTTTCTTCAAACATTTGAAGAGTTGTCATGGAGAGGGAGCATTAGCATTCTTTTGGCCCCAGAAAGAAGAACCAGGAGCTCTAAAGAAGCCAATTTAGGTTTGATTTCAAGAAAATCCATCTAATAATAAGACCTATCCAGAAGGAGAAAGGGTTACATAAAGAGCTGGTAGTTTGCCTCTCCTTGGAAGATTCAAATACGGGCTGAATAACCACTTATTAGGTAGGTAATAATGGTGATTTTATTGTGTATGGGTTGGACTAGATGACCAATGATGTCCCTTTTAATTATCCAAATCTGTGATTCAAGAAAATTTCCTAATGTGTAGGATCATATATCCATTTAAGTATGAGAACTTGGATAAGATATCTCTTGTCTCTCACATAAACCTATGTGAAATTCTAGGATGCACAAAAGAGCCAAGAACTGAGATAGGCTTCTGGAAAGATGGAGGAGTAGATCAGAAAATTCTAAGCTCTCCACATTTCCCCCACAAATAAAATAGTGCCTCAGGATGAACAGAGAGTGGTAAAAAAAATAAGAGTAGGAGCAGACAGTGGTCAGAGAAGTTCTAAAGAAAAAATTTGTAATTCAAACGCCTGTGAAAATCAATGCTGAAAACCAAACATGTCAAAAACAAATTAAAATAAAAAAAAATTTAAAAAAAAAAGAAAAAATCTCAGGATGAGGTTCAGTCCCTGTGAAGAATAAATACCTCCATGGTATTTCCACTTAAACAACAACAAGCTGCAAGATCTCAGGTTAGCTGCCTTGGGAGGCAGCCTGTTCCCAGCCACAGAAACTTGTACCCCCCCCCCCCAGCCAGTGAAGGGAGTTGGGCATCTGAGCCAAAGATTGAGGGAACTTCTGCTAACAAGGAATGCCAAACTGGCTGTGCTGTGGAGGCATGGAACCAACACACAACCTGTGAGTGCAGAAGAAGTGGGGTAAGGATGCAGTTGGTTGTGCCTGGCACATAATAGGTACTTAGTAAATCCTTTTTCCCCTTCTATTCATGGGCTTTCCTTTTTCTTTCACACCTCTTGGCAACACATAGAAAAATACAGTAGGCCATAATCTATGTAGACTACAGACTACTGGTATTGAATAGCAGATGAGAGGGGTTGAAAAAGTCTTTCCTCCATACATAGATCATACTCATGAAAACAAGGGTGGGGAACCTGTGGTCTTGAGGCCACATGTGACCTTCTAGGTCCTTGGGTACAGCCTTTTGAGTCCAAATTTTCAAAATGAATCCTTTTATTAAGATGATTTGTTCTATGAAGTTTGGAGTCAAAGGGCTGCACTTGAGGCACTAGAGGGCCACATGTGGCCTTGAGGCCACAGGTTCCCCACCCCTGATTCCTAATACATGGGAAAACAGAGCAGAATGATACGGTGTGGAGTTTGGGTTGCAACAGGGTTTGCTGTAATCACTCAGTAAGTCTTTTCTACTAGCTGCTGTCAGTGGTGAAACTGAGGAACCAGAACTGGTAATTTGTCTTTTCAAGGGCAGAAATTGATTTTTCTCAGTTTGACAAGTGAAGAGCCAGGATTTGCCCCTTGACCCCTCGCTGGAATGTGTGCAATTGCACCTCTGGCAAATGATGTGTGATCAGAAACATAGAAAACATGCTCAGTTTGTCTTGAAATAACCTTGGTGATATCTCTGTGATACGTTTTAGTGCCATGAACTTAGCAAAGCAGGGAGGGCACAAAAATGCAGGATCAGCAAGAGAGGCTGAGCATAAGCTCAGTGTATGTATTTCAATGTGCATAAAAATATTTTCAGTTTATTAACTTTCTATGCTTATTTTTGTCTCACAAGTTTGAGGTGATAAAGAATATGTTTGAGATATATGAAAAATATATGTATACATATTATATATACATATGTACATATATATAAATATATATCATATATATTTATATATATAATTCTGTAAGTTATATTTGAAAAATAGATGAGGACCTATACAGATTGATTCTATTAATTATTATATTTTCAAATATTAGATTAAATTTGTACTACAACTATCTTTAAATATAGATTATAGTGAAGAAAAGCATTTCTTTCCCTGCTGTCATTTAATGTCAGAACCAAAGTTGCATTAATTTAAAAGAAAAATCCCTTTGCTCCAATTATTTCAAGATCCCCTTCTAAAATCCAGATCTGTGGATTAGGAGCTCTCAAAATGAGTTCTCTGATAGAACAGGAAAAGAAGCAAAGAGAAAATTAAAAATTTCCAGCTACTAAAAAAAACAAACAAAAAATCCTTAACTGAAGCTTTAAATGTATGTGTTGTTCTCTTGTAAAGATTGGGCAATTAATGTTGGTGGTTTGCTTTGCTTGAAAAAGTCAGAGCATGTTGATATCATGAGATACATCAGAGGTTTTAAGGAAAACACAGAAAATAAGACTTAATTATTGCCCTCACTCTATAGGGGGTGCACTCTAGGAATCTGAAGTATGTAGCAGATTAGTGTTTCTTCTTTTATTTTTGTATCCCTGTGGAGATTGCTATAGCAACCTAACAAAATTGACTATGATGTCAACATCTAGAAAGGTATAAGGCAACCAGCTGCCACACCGCACTCCTAGTTTGTGTCACACAGGATAGAATAGCAGTCAAAAGGAAAGAGAAGGTGGGATGTTGGGAACCAACTATGCTTCACAAAGGACGTGATTCAATATAGATCAAGCTACTCCACCACCCTTTTATACAAGAATCTTAAAGCATAACTTTTGTTCAATGCTCAAAATAAATTTTCACAGGGGTATTTTTTTCCTTTTTTGTAATGTGGCATGTATGTATAATTCCCTTTAAAAAATTAATTAGATTCAATCAATCTGATGATTTTGATGGTTAATAGTATTCTATTCAAGGTCTCCTCTAGCAAAACAATATTAAATTAAAAGAGCAACTGAGACAAAACTTTCTTACTGAATTTTGGTCATTTTCATTAATAGTGTTAGTTAAGAATGGTTTTTCTTAGTTGCATGAATATGTGTGTATGTGTATAGATAATAACTGTTTTTGTTAGCAACAAAACCGAGTTGATACTGATAACCATATGTATATAAATATATTTGAGTGCAATTTCTTCTTTCTTTGTAAATGTTTGTAGAACTGAATTGCATATAACACTGTATTTTTAAATGGATTTTTATTACATATAAAAATAATCAAGTCTCTTCAGGCTGGTATAGAGTCCACACACACACACACACACACACACACACACACACACACACACTATCTTGGAAAAGGATCTCTCCAACAACATGATAAAATCTTGTGGGCCCTTAAAGTTTCATTGAGATCCTCCAGGAATGCTTGCGGAGGGAAAAATTCTGGACTTAACTCAGCTCCCTCTAACAACATATCAAATCAATAACAAACACAACAAATCAAACAAAAGAAGGATCAACAATTAAAAGAGAAAAGGAAAAAACCTCCCAAATTAACCTCCACATTGCAAAACAAATTATTATAACCACCAAGTATTAGTTTGAAAAGCAAAGTTGACTCCTGATATTTCTTACAAAATATCTAGAATTCCAAGGAATATAATGTAACACTAGGAATTAAAAACTCCAATTTTCTCAGATCTCAATATATTTTTTAAATAAATAGGAGAAGAAGTTTCCATCCATATAATGACATAGATGACCTAGGAGTTTATTCCATGTGTAATTACAAGAAATATTCTATTTGGCAGAAGTACAAGAAAAAAACTGATGTTTTAGGGGTGGAACTAAATGAGCATAATAATGGTGCATCTCAACCCATCTTCTCTCAGTTTTCCTTGTTTAGCCAGAAGGAAGCAGAACTACTTTTTTTTTAAATTTCCATATTAGTCATGTTGTAAAAGAAAACAGACCAACATTAAAAAAATGAGAAAAATAAAGAAGGTTAAAAATATGCTCTTATCTGTATTCAGGCTCAATCAGTTCTTTTTCTGGGGATGAATAGCATTCTTCATCATAAATCCTTCAGAATTCTCTTCGATTATTGTATTGCTGAGAATAGCTAAGTCATTCATAGTTGATCATCCTATAACATTGCTGTTACCATGTACAATTTTCTCCTAGTTCTACTCATTTCACTCTGCATCAGTTCATATGACTTTTTAGATTTTTCTAAGAGTATGTAACTTTATTATTTCTTAGAACACAAAAGTATTCTATCACAATCATACGCCCTGACTTGTTCTGCCATACCCCACTTAATGAGTATCCCCTGAATTTCTAATTCTTTACTGCCAGAAAAGAGCTATTACAAATAACATTGTTCATATAGGCCATTTTTCTTTTTAAAAAAATTCTCTTTTGGGATACAGACCTAGTAGCGCTTATTGCTAGACAAAAAAGTATGCATAGTTTTATAATCCTTTGAGCCTAGTTCCCAATTTTTCTACATAATAGTTGAATAAGTTCACAACTCTACCAACAGTACATTAGTGTTTCAGTTTTCCCACATCCTCTCCAACATTTCTCATTTTACTTTTCTATCCTATTAGCCAATCTAATAAGCATGAGGTAGTATCTCAGATTTTCAAACTTGCATTTCTCTAATAAATAGTGATTTAGAGCATTTTCTCCTATGGCTATAGATAGCTTTGATTATTTCATCTGAAAACTGACTGTTCTTATTTTTTTATCATTTATCAATTGGGGAGTGGCTTTATTCCCATAAATTTGACTTATTTCTCAATATATTGGGAAGATGAGGCCTTTATCAGAGAAACATTTAATTTTTTTTCAAACATAATTGCTAAATGTATTTCTCTTCATCCTATTTCCTCCATTTATTCTATTCTCTCTCTCTTTTCACTCTGTCCCTCCTCAAAAGTGTTTTCTTTCTGACTTCCACCTCCCCTAATTTTCCATCCCTTTTATGAGCGCCACCCTCCCTTCTCTTATGGCCTTCCCCTTCTACTTTCCTGGACGATAAGATAGATTTCCATAGTCAATTAAGTGTATATATTATTCTCTCTTTGAGTCAATTCCAAGGAGAGTAAGGTTCAAGCATTCCATTTCACCTCCCCTCACATCCTCTCCATGGGAAAAGATCTTTAGTGCCTCTTATGTCAGATAATTTATCCCATTTGAATTCTCCCTTTTCCTTTCCCTGTGTGCATTCCTCTTTCTTATGCCTTAAATTTTTTTAGATATGATTCTATGTTCAACTTAGACCTGTGTCTTTTGTCCATATATACTCCTTTTAACTGCTCTAATAATGAGAAAGTTCAAGTATCATCTTCCCATGTAGGAATGTAAACGGTTTAACCTTATTAAGTCTCTTATGATTTCTCTTTCCTGTTTACCTTTCTATGCTTCTCTTCAATCTTGTATTTGAAAGTCAAATTTTCTTTTGTTCCCAACTTAATAGTACTTTATTTTTTCTAATCACATGTAAAGATAGTTTTAATATTCATTTTTATAAGATTTTGAGTTTCCTCCTCCTTCCCTCCCTTCCCACTCCCCTTCTCAAGACAACACGTAATTTGATACAAGTTATACACATGCAATCATATTAATCATAATTCCACATTAGTCGTGTTGTGAAAGAAGAATGAGAACAAAAGGGGAAAATCATGAGAAAGAAAAAAAAAGGTGAAAATAGTATGTTTCAATCTGCATTCAGACTCCATATTTCTTTCTTTAGATTTGGATACCACTTTCCATCATTAGTCTTTTGGAATTGTCTTGGAGCATTGTGTTGCTGAGAAGAGCTCAGTCTGTCATAGTTGATCATTGCACAATACTGCTCATTTCACTTTGCATCATTTCATGCAAGTCTTTACAGGTTTTTCTGAATTCAGACTGCTCAACATTTCTTAGAGCACGTTAGTATTCCATTGCATTCATATACCACAACTTGTTCAGCCACTCTCCAGTTGATGATCATCCCTTAATTTACAATTCTTGGCCAACACAAAAAGAGTTGCTATAAATATTTTTGTATATGTGGGTCCTTTCCCCTCTTTGGGATAGAGATTGTTCTCCAGAATGGTTAGATCAGTTCACAACTCCACCAACAATGCACTAGTGTCCCAATTTTCCCACCTGTTCTCCATTTATTATTTTCCTTTTCTGTCATATTAGCCAATCTGATAGGTGTGAGGCAGTACCTCAGTTGTTTTAATTTGCATTTCATTTATCAGTAGTGATTTAGAGCATTTTTTCATATGACTAGAGATAGCTTTAATTTCCTCATCCAAAAACTGTGTGTTCATTTCCTTTGACTGTTTATCAATTGGGGAATGATTTATAATCTTATAAATTTGATTCAGTTCTCTATAAACTTTAGAAATGAGGCCATTAGCAAAGAACACTGGCTATAAAAATTGTTACCCAGCTTTCTGCTTCCCTTCTAATCTTGGTTACATTGGCTATTTGTAATAAGTTTTTTTTTAAATTTAATGTAATCAACATTTCCATTTTGCATTTCATGATGCTGTCTCTCATTTGGCCATACGTTCTTCCATTCTCCATAGATCTGCTGTAAACAATTCCTTGCTCTTCTAATTTGCTTATGTATCACCTTTTATGTTGAAATCATGTAACTTTTTTGATCTTATCTTGTTATATCGTGTAAGATATTGGTCTATGTCTAGTTTCTGGCATACTATTATCCAGTGATCCTAGCAGTTTTTTGTCAGATAATGAGTTCTTACCTGAGAAGCTAGAGTTTTTGGGTTAATCAAGGAGCAGATTACTGTAGTCATTGACTCTTTCTTAGCCAGTAACAAATACTATTGATGATTGCCACATTATAATATTGCTTTGATCTAGTATGGGTAGGCCACCTTCCTTGCCATTTTTTTTCATTAATTCTCTTGATATTTTTAACCCTTAGTTCTTCCAGATGAATTTTGCTACTATTTTTCCTAGCTCTATCAAATACATTTTTGCTAGTTTGATTGGTATGGCATTGAATAAGTCAATGAATTTAGATAGAACTGTTATTTTTATTTTATGAGCTCAACCTTCCCATCAGCAATTAATATTGTTCCAATTGCTTAGATGTAACTTTATTTGTGTGACAAGTGTTTTATAATTGTGTTCATATAGTTCCTGGATTTGTCTTGGTTGGTAAAGTACCAAATATTTTATAATATCTACAGTAACTTTTAATGGAATTTCACTTTCTATCTCTTGTTGCTGGGATTTGTTGGCAATGTATAGAAATGGTCATGATTTATATGGGTTTATCTTACATTCTGCAATTTTGTTAAAGTTGATAATTATATCAAAAAGTTTTTTAGTTGGTTATCTAGAATTCTCTAAGTATTCCATCATATCATCTACAAAATAGGGTAGTTTTTGGGGGCAGAGCCAAGACGGCAGCTGGAAAGCAGGGACTTGCGTGAGCTCCCCACCAAGTCCCTCCAAAAACCTATAAAAATGGCTCTGAATAAATTCTAGAACTGCAGATGCCACAAAATAGCAGAGGGAAGCAGGGCTTCAGCCCAGGACAGCCTGGATGGTCACTGGGTGAGGACTATTGAAAGGAGCTGGGAGCTGAGGGGAGCGGCGCCAGGACCAACCAGACCGGGAGCTGGGCAGAATAGGCCTTACTGCCCTGAATCAGTGAGTCGTGGCAGTTACCAGACTTCTCAACCCACACACACCAAAGACAACAGAAAAGGTTAGTGGGAAAAGCTGTGGGGACAGAGTGAAAGTTTGCAGTTTGGCCACCTCCCCAGGGACAACGGAGGTGGTGCAGCTATAGAACTACAACTGCAGTTGCTTCAGGCCCCAGGCCCACCTGGTGGGAGGAATTAAGTGGCAGATCAGAGCAGAAGTGCAGAGACTGCTTAGGATCTGAGTCAGGTCCTGGTTGGTGGTTCTTGGGGAAGGAGGAGTGCTGGTGTGGCAGAGCTTGCTGTGTAGAAATAGCTCTGAAAACAACAGCACATCCCTTCAAGCTTGGAACAAATTACTCTGTACTCTACAGTCATACCCTGAGAAAAAACTCAAGGGTCAAGTAGGTTGGCTGGTAACATGGCCAGGCAGGAAAAACAGACTCAGATTCAGTCTCAGGCTTTGGAATCTTTCTTTGGTGACAAAGAAGACCAAAACACATAGCCAGAAGAAGTCAACAAAGTCAAAGAACCTACATCAAAAGCCTCTAAGAAAAAATATGAACTGGTCTCAGGCCATGGAAGAGCTCAAAAAAGATTTGGAAAAGCAACTTAGAGAAGTAGAGGAAAAACTGGGAAAAGAAATGAGAATGATGTGAGAAAACCATGAAAAACAAGTCAATGACTTGCTAAAAGAGACCCAAAAAATACTGAAGAAAATAACACCTTAAAAAATAGACTAACTCAAATGGCAAAAGAGCTCCAAAAAGCCAATGAGGAGAAAAATGCCTTGAAAGGAAGAATTATCCAAAAGGAAAAGGAGGTCCAAAACACCACTGAAGAAAATATTACCTTGGAAGCTAGTGACTTTATGAGAAATCAAGATATTCTAAAACAGAACCAAAGGACTGAAAAAGTAGAAGACAATTTGAAATATCTCATTGGAAAAACCACTGACCTGGAAAATAGATCCAGGAGAGAGAATTTAAAAATTATTGGACTACCTGAAAGTCATGATCAAAAAAAGAGCCTAGACATCTTCTTTCAAGAAATTATCGAGGAGAACTGCCCTGATATTCTAGAGCCAGAGGGTAAAATAGAAATTGAAATAATCCACAGATAGCTTCCTTAAAAAGATCCCAAAAAGAAAACTCCTAGTTGCCAAATTCCAGAGCTCCCAGATCAAGAAGTAAACACTGCAAGCAGCCAGAAAGAAACAATTTGAGTATTGTGGAAACACAATCAGAATAACACAAGATCTAGCAGCTTCTACATTAAAGCATCAAAGGGCTTGGCATACAATGGAGGTCAATGGAGCTAGGATTAAAACCAAGAATCACCTACCCAGCAAAACTGAGTATCATGCTCCAAGGCAAAATATGGATTTTCAATAAAATAGAGGGCTTTCAAGATTTCTCAGTGAAAAGACCGGAGGTGAATAGGAAATTTGACTTTCAAACACAAGAATCAAGAGAAGCATGAAAAGGTAAACAAAAAAGAAATCACAAGGGACTTACTAAAGT
>CM053626.1:86161704-86218038 GCA_028646595.1 Phalanger gymnotis
GCCATCTTGGCTCCACCCCCCTGATTTATCATTTTCTAATGACATCAGGAAGGGTTCTATGGAAGATAATTTTGTCAATAAAATTTAAAAAAGAAAAAAATAAGAATATTCAATAATTTGAGCCCATGACTAAATGTGGTTCTAAGGATTATTTTGCCTTACTCTTGTTAAGTTTATTTTAGAATTTGTTCCAAACTTGTTCCATTTATCATTTTTACATCAAACCTAATACTATTTCTTTTGAATAGAAATAACATTTGAGTTGTTTTAATTAAAGTGGGTGAAGCCCAAAACATTGTTAATTTCTTTATTAGGCAACTGATTTTCATTAAAGCATAATGAATGATTCTTTCCTCCTTGTACCTATCTCTCAATCAGTCGACCAATGGTTGGAAAGGGGTAAGAAATGATAGTAAACCACTTATAAAGCTCAGATTGCTTGATAAATGGTACATATGCACTCTGATAGCAATACAACTATATGTTCATTTAGATATTGTAGTCATTTACCTTATTGCTGTTCCCCATATAAAAGACTAAGTGTATTACCATAATTAGTCACTTCTAGCTCTCCAGGTGAACAGTGCTCATATCAATTATGGATTGAACCAAACCACTGTCAGGACTGAACTAAATAACCTTAACTGATTTTCATACATGAGTATTACTAGAAACATAGTTGAAGAACAGAGAAAACAAGCTATGTTTATCAGAAAATAATCCATTTTAAGTAACAATTACATGAAGAAGATAATTTCTATGTCCTTATATGCTTCCTCATTGGAAGTTCTAGCTTGTTAAAGGTATATATTCCTTTCAGTGGGGAAATCTATGGTAACAAAATTTTATATAATTTCATATGTGATACCAAACAGAGTTCAACAAAATATGTATGGATACATCAGTAATTTTATTAGTTGCCAGGACTCACTTCTGAGTGAGATACTGGGAGGGATGGAGAAAAGGAGGAAGGGAGGAAGGAAGGAGGGAGGAAGGAAACATTTGAAAAGATTATATTACCTAGTAATTTTAGAATTATCAGAGAATAAAAATTAAAATAAACCAGGGCATTCCCTGTACATTCATAAAAATTCAAAAATTATTCTTTAGCATAAATAAAACTAAAAAGAATGCTTATATAGGAACAATTAAAAGATTGTGAGCCATTCTTAATTGATTTTTAAACTGGTATGATTCAAATCCAGGTAGGTATACCATAGCATCAAGAATCACTACTAAATTTTGTCAAGTAGTTTTTGTAGGAGTCAGATGGGTCACCTTTGTCACATACTTGTGTAATCCTGGGAAAGTCACTTAATTTCAGACCTAGGCAATTCTTTATGATCCTAAATTGCAGATAAACTGCCATTGGGCATAATTGATAGACATTTCCTTACTGGGAACTCCCTACACTTATGAAATCACAGTTCTAGAACAATAATAATAAGAAAAATTAGTGTTTATTCTGCTTAGCCTGTTTACATCAATCAATCAATCTATATTTATTAAGGACTTACTTTGTTCCAAGTGAAGGCAATACAAAGGAGAGAGAGAGGGAGAGAGAGAGAGAGAGAGAGAGAGAGAGAGAGAGAGAGAGAGAGAGAGAGAGAGAAACATCATCTCTGCCTTCTGCCTTCAAGGAGTTTATAATCTAATCTATATCCCACAGCAAGGATCATTACTGAAGAGAAATTAAAGGACTTCTGGAATAATCTATTCCCAAAGGTTCAGATCTCAACAACAACAACAGAAAGATAGATGGTAGAAGGTAGGGTAGTTTCCCTACCACTGTATATTTAGGCTAACAAATGGTCTAGTCCATGTCAGTCTTGGTAATAAATGAAGAGCACCTAAAGAGTTTTAGGATTTTTGCTAAGTAGTTTGAACAGTCAGAATCCTCTAGAAATTTAAAACTTAAATTTTAATAGCAATAATTTTTCTCCTCTGGTTGTAGCTCAGAGAAATCATCTCAGCTACCATAGTTTTTGAATAATAATAATAATAAAAGGGAATGAAGATGGGTGTGTTTGTCATAATATAACCACATCCCTAAGGCAGTAAGAGATATTAGACTTAGCCAAGTATCTATCATTCCCAAGGGGAGTGATTATCTTATGACAACTATGCACCAGATGTACTTTGCCACTATAATAATCATCTGCATTGTGGAAGAAAATGTAGCTTAATTTTCTCAAAGACAGAGTCAGTTTGACAGCAGTCTCAATGTGTTTCACATGAAATAATCTAATATGTAGAATGTTCTCTAGCCAATAAGATTTGTTTTAAATTCATTGGTTTAAAAGTCAGGATGAGTTTGGGGACTCAGAGACCTGCCAGTGAGTTTAGTCCTTGGGCCCCTCTAGTCCACCAACTCCTAGTTTATGAAATTTACTTTTATGTATAATGATGTGTATCTTTCCACATGATAATCATAGAGTGAAAAGTGTCAATCAGCATTCTTCTGTGAGGAGGGGAATAGGGCTTTCACCTTGAAGGTCATACAACTTAGTTCCTAAATGAAGTAACTATATAGGAAATGTGCCATTCTTCTCATATTCTAAGCTTCTGACTGCCAAATTGAAGCGATTCTACTAGCTGTTACTGGGGAGAGAATAAAAATTATAAATAAAGATTTCTCAAGGAATGAATCTTATGCTAAAATGGCATGTTTCTGTGAGAATCCCCATCTTAATTGCACAATATTTTCAGAAAATTTACATGTCATTGAGATTTTCACCTAAAAATTATGGGTGCATTTAGAATATGTAAAATTATTACAGGACCAGAGATCTAGAGCTATGAATTATGCCACATTTTTCTCTTTTCTCAAGGAACCTCAAAAAATGTCCCTCTTACTTCTCCTTGTCCCAAGTCTCACTTCTGAAAGGAAGACATATGCCTGACAGTTCCCTCAGATGATTTTAACCCCATCATTAAAATATTCTTACTTTTCAAGTACTGTTGTGATTAAAAACTGAAATAAAGAGAAATTGAGTCACAAGTCTCCAAGTATGATATGTATTAGCAAGGCTAGCAATTGCCAATAAAAATTGCCAATAAAAGAGGTCAACAGTTTCTCAGTAGGCAGAAAAACTGTCTGATAGAGTGATCTTTTATACTGTTATAAAGGTAGCAAGTTATATAGGGTACCAAAAATAGTCCAGTGATGCAAACCAAACTAAGACTGTGATTGGTCTATAAAAAAGGCAAAAAGTGGGCTATACATTTTGCTTAATCATGCTGACTTGCAAAAGGGGGTCTCCAGAATCCATAGCAATGGGGAAAACACATAGTTGTACAACATCCTCTGGAAAATGGCATGCCATATACCACATAACACAAGAGAGATCCAGTGCTAAGCAAACTGTTTCCTGATCAGGTTGACTCATCGTCTCATTTTCCTTATCTTCCTCATGAGATCATGAGACAGTGCCAGTTTGAAACCTTTAAAATTAGGGAACTTAAACACTTACAAACTCTACTACTGAGACCTATAAATTAAATCCAAAACATATCCATAGATATTCCAGTGATTAACTAAAACTTTGAACTGTTAATCAATCAATAATCAATACTCTAAATTTGACATTACAAGATAATATTATATATGCACATAAGCAAGGTTATATATACACACAAATAACTGTGACAAAATAAAAGAACGGATAATTACAGTTTGAACATAGCAGATATCTGATCCTAAAGTGCCAAGTTGACTTTTGGATCATAGAAAGTAATTCTTTACAGGTTGGCACAAGTTGGCTCCAGCACACCCGTGCCATTAACCATGTCTGCTTCCTCCTGTTTTTCCCATCAATTTGCTGCCTATACCCCTCTCAGCTCAGTCTCACCCTACTTCGCAGTTCCACAAGGTTTCATCTTTCCTTAACGAATGTCTCAGCTCTGGTCCCTTTCTTAATTCAACCCTGGGGCAGATAAAAATGCTTATACTTTGGAAACCCTGACTCTATTGAGGTGAGTCTTAGACTAAGCCTTGGTCTCTTAGTTCTTATCTTAGGGCCTAAATCAGTTTCAATCAAACAAATTGATATTTGAAAAACCTGACTGGATAAATAAGGCCTATGGTTTTGAGTGGCATACCTCACAGAATGTCTTATGTTTCTGATTCTGACTTCACTGTGAAATATTTCAGTGGAGTTGGAATCTATTGATATAAGTACTCCTATAAATTGAAATCCACAGACCCTCCTCCTAAGGAAACAAGGACTTTGAGATATTTAAAAATTTAATGTACTATATTGTTAAGGGACTAAGCTCCCCATCACTGGAGGTATTCCAACAGATGCTAAATGCCTACTTTCTAGGTATATTGTAGAGAAGCAAAAAATTGAACTAGTTATCCTCTAAGTTCCCTTTCATCTCTATGTTACTATGCTTCTCTCATTTTGTTACCTCAGCATGTGATCTGAATTTCATTTATCACAAAAATAGTCATGTTACAGTGAAAAAAATAATGAAGGAATGGGACTTCAGTTCCAGTTCTATTAAGTGATTTATTGGAATAACTTCAAAAATATATTCTAAATCTCCTTTGGCTCAAGTTTCCTGATTAATAAAATGAAGGGTTTTGACTAAAATACCTTTACATCTCCTAACATTGTTTCTCTGAGAGATGGAACTAAAATTCAAATATCCTGGTTCTCATTTGTGTTCTTTCCCCCTCACACCCTAAGGATGCTTACTGTATTTTTATTTAACCTTTGGCTACATTTAGGCAAAAATGGTTTCTCTCAAGTAACATGTCATGAAAAGTTTTCAGAGAGAAAGAGAACACTAAGAGTCTTGAGAGGTGAGGGCTAGGTCCCTACTGAAGTGGTTAGGTTTGAAGGTGTAAGAATAAAAAAAGGCGCTCCCTGTTGGTCTTCATTTTTCCATATGACCTTCCCATTTGCCATGCCTGCACATTTACCTACCACATACAGAGTGCTTATCCTGTATGCCTCTTGGACATCAGACTTTTGCTTCCTAGTGCCAGATCCTCCATCATCTAAGTCACTTCTCTATTCCTGACTCTAGGAAATAGATCGTAGCCTTATAATTATATATATATATTTCAAGCAAAACACTCACAGCTTTGAAAAAAGCAGTGTAGGGAGTTACATCATCATCAAAGTCACTAGAGAGAGTTGATGACATTCCCTAAGAGATTAACTTACTATGATTGAGGGATTTAAGTACTGAATAGTGTATGTCTCAGGTTGTACCAGACCAGGTAGATGACATGTACAATTTGATTTTTCATATAATGTGAAAGGCTTAATGAGGGCACTACAAAATTATAACCATGACTCCATGGCATGTTAATATATGTGTATATATATATGTATATGTACGTATATATATACGTATATACACATATATAACATCATATGTGATGTATATAACTTTAAATTAGAATGACATTCAAATATTGTATTAGAAATATTTATCTCATAAGATCATAGATCTAGGGTCAGCAGGTACTTCAGAAGTCATCTAGGCTGTATGTTTTAAATGAAGGATATAAGACCCATACACATTAGGTGATTTGTCCAAGGTCACACAGACTGTAAATAACAGAACCGGAATTTAAACCAAGGCCTTCACGTCTCCAAATTCAGAGATTTTTCCATAGGGCCATACTGCTTTCACAGAAAAACTGTTAGGGGACTTTGGATTATATTTCAAATAACTTGACAACGATTTTCCTCCATATTTCAAGAAAGACCACCTTTAAACTAAAATGTTTGCCTTTTAACACTTTATGAGCCTTTTATATCCTACAACTTTGCTAAATAGTATTGCTTTCACTCAGTCAAAATTAGTAAAATTGTTATCAAATTTTAGTAAAATTGTTATCAAATGGAACAAGATTAGAACCAGCCTGATGACTGCACTCTATTATAATGGCTTCTGTTTAGCAGGAAATTACTAGTTTGAAAGTTAAAAATCTGTCAGCTAAAAACATAATAAATAAAATAGGATAGTTAAAGTTGAAGTCCTTCTCCCTCCCACACACACAATGATACCTCCACTTATTACAATCCCAAATAACCAAATGGTAAGATTCTGAATTATTACACTCAATTTTAATGCCATCAGCAAAGGATCCATGTGTTGTGGGACACTAATAGTTATTAACTACTTTATTCTCAAACATACAGTGATAAACTATCTAAAGCATATAGATTAACAGTATATCATTTCATACATGTGTGTGAACTTCTTTATGTGCCCTGAAATCAAGTGCTAAGAAAAGAGAAACCCAAGAAAGTCAATGCAGCAAGTCTTTCTTTTCTATCCCTCTCATTTTCCCTTGTATACTGGGCTAATTAAGGTATAATATATATATACAAGTTGTCTAGATCAAATCTGTATTTGATTATAAATCATACTTTTTCATCTTTATTTTTCCTACTTATAATCCTCAACTGATTTAGAAAGTCACCGCAAAGCCTTGGAGAGTTGTCAGGTAAGTTCCAAGAGAAGCATACTGTATGACTGTAACATTCTTGCCTGACCCTGACTTTTGAGTGGAGTATAGGAAGTTCTGTTGTATTTATTCCAATCTCTTAATCACATCACCAAGGTGAGTACACTTAATTAAGCATAGCTATGAGTTAGAACACAGAGGAACTGAAAGAGGAGAGTGACCAAAGTACTTAGTGGATAAAGGAAACAATCAGCATTGTGGAAATATGGTAACTAGTTACTTTCTGACTTTAAAGAACTGCATGAGGCACTCTATTTAGAAACCAGAGAGAGACCAACAAAATTGATAAAACTCTGCTCAATTTGATTTAAAAAAAGAAAGAAGAAAATCAAATTACCAGTATCAAAAATGAAAAGTGTGAATTCACCTCAAATGAAGAAGAAATTAAAACAATAAACAGGAATTATTTTCTCCGAATTGATGTCCATAAATTTGATAATCTTAGGGAAATAGAAGAATATTTATGAATATATAAATTGCCCAGATTAACAGAAGAAGTAAAATACTCAAATAACCCCATCTCAGAAAAGGAAATTGAATAAGCCACCAATGGACTCCCTGGGAAAACTCTGCAAGGCCAGATGGATTCACAAGCAAATTCTATCAAACATTTAAACAATTAATTCCAATCCTTCATAGACTATTTGGGAAAATAGGTGAAGAAGGAGTTCTACCAAATTTTTTATGACCCAAATATGGTACTAATTCCTAAACCAGGAAGGGCAAAAACAGAGAAAGAAAATTATACACCAATTTTTCCCTAATGAATATGTATGCAAATTTTTAAAATAAATGATTAGAAACCAGAGAGGGGAGAGACACTTTACATCCTTAACATTCCACTTGGAACATCTGGAAAGAGGGAAATAACCCTGAGGGGCCAGCTTACCCAAACCAGATTCAGTCCATAGCACAGGAACCACTCTGCTCATGGCCAAACTCCCTCACTCATGGATTTTGGTAGTAGTTCTACCTTTATATCTATTTCTATTTCTAGCTCTAGACCAACACTGATTCACATAGCCTTCCTTAGAATTCATCTGTTCTTCTGAAATTCTGTGCCTCTCTTCTTTTTTCCATTGTCTTTTCCCTAGAAGTCTATGGAAACCAAGGCATTACCTACCTATGTGTTACCTACACATACCCCCCAAATTTTCTTTCAATACAGGTGGTGCTGTGAGTTCTGGGATATTTTGTGATTGCAGAGAAGTGCTATATATACATGTTAATAATTGAGGCAAACCCATTGGAAGAGTTATTTTGATCCTTGGTGAATGGGGCAGGAGTTTTGGTCCCTTGTTAAAGAATATGCAAACTCTTATGTGCCTCCTTCTGCCTCAAGACTACAGTAGTATGGACCATTCAGCAAGTTTCTTTTTTTCATTGTTTGAAATCTATTTTTGTATATTTCATTAAATATTCCCCAATTACATATAAGAATTTAACATTTTTTTAAAAAAAATTGATTTCCTAATTTTCTCTTTCCATTTCTTCCCACCTTCCTATTTGAAAAGGCAATTAAGTTCAAATCAATTATATATATGAAGTCATACAAAACATTTCCAATATCGGTCCTATTGCAAAACACAGACAAAAAACTCAAGAAAAAAAGAAAGTAAAAAAAATATACTTCAATCTCTATTTGGACTTCATCAATTCTAACTCTGGAGATTGATAGCATTGTTATCATGGGCCCTTTGGAATCATCACTGTCTTGCTCAGATTAACTAAATCTTTCACAGTCGATCATCTTTTCAATATTGCTGTTATTATATACAGTGTTCTCCTGGTTCTGCTCACTTCAATTGCATGAATTCTTTTAAGTCTTTTCAGATTTTTCTAAAACCAACCTGTTCTTCATTTATTATAAAAAAATATTGTGTCACACTCATGTACCACAACTTGTTCAGCCACTCCCTAAATGATGGGCATTCCCTTGATTTCCAACTCTTTGCACTACAAAAAGAGCTGCTAAAACATTTCTGAATAAATGGGATCTATTCCCTTTTTCTTGATCTCTTTATGATATATATCTAGTAGTGACATAACAGAGTAAAAGGCTTTGTACAGTTTGACAGTCCTTAGAGTATAGTTCCAAATCATTCTCTTAGAATGGTTGAACCAATTCACAACCACCACCAAGGCATTAGTATCTCAATTTTTTCACACCATCTCCAGAATTTGTCATTTTTTTTTCTTTACTGTCATGTTAGTCAATCTGATAGATGTGAGGTGGTTTCTCAGAGTTGTTTTAATTTGCATTTCTCTGATCAATAGTGATTTAGAGCATTTTTCTATGTGGCCATATATAGCTTTGATTTATTTTTTTTTCTGAAAATTTGCTGTTCGTATCTTTTGACCATTTACCAACTGAATGTATTTGAGAAATGAGGCCTTTGTCAGAAAAGAGAACAAATAGGTTTCTTCAAAAGTGTGACTTTTCCCCTCTCAAACTCTTTCTTTTCCCACAATAGACTGACCCTTATTTGAGGTTCTGTTCTCTCTTTTTCCCTCAGTCGCTTTATGATGATTCTTTCTAGTCTCTATGCTGATTTGCTTTTGCAGAATGAATTATTCTTCTCATGAACACAATCAAAACTCTTCCACAGACCTGGGGGCTTATTTCTACCACCAAGCTTGTTATAGACATCAGCAAAGAAGGTATTCTAACAGATTTTTTAGATGGATAGCAAAATTGGTAGGTAGGATGGATGGCAAAATAACTGGTGGTTTGTAGGCTGTTTGCCATTGTCTTTTCCTCTAACAGCCTTTCCCCTTTACTGATGTTTCCAGATTATTATACAGAGTACTAGAGTCTGGAGGCAACAAGATAGTGGAGTGGGTAGAAGGTTGGACCTGGAGTCAGTGAGACCTGAGTTCATATCTGGCCTCCAGTACTTATAGCTGCTGGACAAGTCACTTAATCTCTGTTTTCCTTAGCTTTTCACCTCTAAAATTAGGTGATGATAAAAGCACCTACCTTATATGGTTGTGGTGAAGACAAATGAGACAATATTTGTAAAACCTGTCAGCACTTTCTGGCACAATAGTAGGCACTATATAAATGCAGCTTATTACTGTTAGTGATAGTGGTGGTGGCGACATTGTTATTGTTATTTTTATTATTGGCTAACAAATTCTAGACTTGCGTTTATGATAATTTTATTCTTTAAAAAGTGGAGGAAACAACAGAAGGAATTTTTATTCTGGACCTTTATTAGATTGATAAGGAATAATTCATTGATAAAATAGAAGTCATAGGGACTTTGGGAGTGGTTTTATTTTAGAAGTCCTAATAGAGAAGGGAAAAATTTAATGAGATTTAGTAAGACCAAGTTACTAAGGGTTTACAAAGGATGGGTAGTATCTGATAGCTTAAATTCTACAGATGAAGTTGACCCCAAAAGTCAAGAAATTCTCAAGAATTAAATTATGATGATTTAAGTAAATCTAATTGCAAAGGAGAGGTTCTTAACAAGACCAATAGAGATGCACGGGAACTCCTTGACTCAGATTTTTGGAAAACAATTTTGGCACTCAAGAAGTTAATATAGGGTTATAGTTTTTTTCCTTTAAAATCCATTATAATTGGTTCCACAGGTCCATATTGATCCTTTCACTATACTATTTTGGGTGTTAATTATGCTGAACATTCACAGAATACAGTAAGCTTAGAGCCCGAGACCAGGGAAGAATTTTTTTTCTCCCTTCCCTCTGTTTTGAATGAATATATATATATATATATACATATATATATATGTATATATATATATGTGTGTGTGTGTGTGTGTGTGTGTATGTGTATATATATATATATATATATATATATATTCAATAGCTACCATTATTGTCCTTTTCATCCACTCCTGTATAGCAAAAATTCTGAATTCAATAAAAGTCAGCTTATCTTTATTTGAAAAAAAAACCTAATAAGAATACACACAGAAAATAAAGAAGGCTTGAAAGAATAAGAAACAACAAAAGGGTAATTGATTCTGTCTCACAGGGTGGGAGTAGACAATAAAGGGTGAACAAATTTACCAGGCCCAAACAGCCCTGTGAGGTTAGGTCAGGGTAGCCCAATCTCAAATACTATACCAGAAAGATGGCTCAGTAAGCTGATCATCCAATAAGATAATGATCCAACTCTTCATGGTTATAGTAAGTTGGGGAAAGTAATGTTCTTCCTTTCCGATTAGCTCTTAGGACCTTTGCTCTCACATCTACAGCTATCAATTTCTCTGCCCTCTCGGATGTTAATTCTTTGCATGGTTGGGCTTCGAAATGGGTACCACCACACTACTGCTTCCACTGCTCTGGAAGCTGGCTCTGTGTTCCCCTATGTCATCCCCTTCCATCTATAGCCAGATTTTTGTGGCTCTCCAAATATTACTTTCATCATTTGTATTTATAAATCAATTAGTTAAAAGGCAGCTAATTTACTTATGTGCTATGTGCCAGGCAAAGGAAAAGAAGAAAAAAAGTGGTTATCTTTAAAGGGCTTGCATTTTAATGGAGAAGACAATTTATGTAAAACAGAAAGTCCAATATCAATACAGAATAATAAGGTGATGTTAAAAGGAATGACAATAGCAATCAAGGGGTCCAGAAAAGTCACTTCTCTTCCCTTTTCTTCCCTTCTTTCCCCTTTCTGGACCTTCCCTTCCCTTCCCTTCCTTTCCCTTCCCTTGAGCTAAATGTCAAAGGCAGCTAGGGATTGTAAGAGGTTAGGAAGGGAAGTATTCCAGGCATGGAAAATCACCAGAGCAAAGACACAGACAGAAGATGGAGGGTACTGTGGGAAGAACAGCCAGTAGACTGACTAGTCAATATGGCTGATCATTGTGTCTATGGAGGGGAGTAGAATTTGGGAAAATTGGAAAGTTAGGAAGGGGGTAGGTTGTGAAGAGCTTTGAATGCTGAACAAAGAAGTTGACACTCAGTTTGGGAAAGTTTCGGGGAAGAGAAAACATAGAGCATCAGGATCCTGGAAGCAAGAGACAATGAAGGTTTCGTTTGTTTTTTGTATGGAGGAGGAGAGTTAAATGGTCAAAGTTAAGGTTTAGGAAAATCACTTGGGCAGCTAAATGGAGGATGATTTGAAGTGGGGAAGAGACTGGGTCAGGGTTGATAGGTAGAAGGCTATTGTAACAGTCCAGATGGAAGAAAATGAAAGCCTTACTCTACAGTGGTGAATGAGAAGGAAGTATACATGGGATATCTTATTTTTTTAATTAAAAGATTTGGCAACTTGTAGGATATGTCAGGTGAATGTCAAAGAAGAATTCAGAATCATAACAAGTTTGTGAATCTGAGAGACTGGAAAGATGGTGGTGCCTTCAACAGCAATAGGGAAGATTAGAAGATGATGGAGTTCTGTTTTGGATATATTTAGTTTGAGATGCCTGTGGGCTATCCAATTTGAAGTATATAATAGAAAGTGATGTAGGACCAGAAGTCAATAGAAAGACAAGATATGGATAAATTGATTTTGGAATCACCTGCATAAAGATGATGATAAAATTCATGGGATTTAATTAGTTTACCAAGTTAGAGGGTATAAAGAGAAGAAGGTCCATGACATCTGTAGGTGACACCCGTAGTAAGCAGACATAGCACGGATAACATAGCAGCAAAAAACACTCTGAAGGAACAGTCAGACAGGAAAGAGGACGAAGAGATCAGGGTCAATAAAACCCAAAGAATAGAATATCCAGGGGACAAAAAAGGATAACTAAAGTCAAATAATACAGAGCGCTCAAAAAAAGATGAGGAACTAGAGAAAAAAAATTATTCCATTTGGTAATGTTGGAGAAAGGAGTTTTAGCTAAGTTATTAGGTCAAAAGATAGCTTATGGAGGGCTGAAAAGAAAGTTACAAGAAATTAAGGAAAAGCATATAGTATATATGGCTTCTGTAGGCAGTATAGCTAAGGAGAAAAGGAGGTATATAGGTCATTAACTTATAGGGTGCTATTATCTTATGAGGGTACTATTTTCTTCTGTTTCTGGATAGGGGATATTTGATCATGTTTGGAGGCAACTATAAAGGTGATAAGAGATAAGAAAAGACTGAAAATAAGAGAAAAAGTGGTGATATTAGCAGAGCAATCTACTGAAGACAGAAGGGGTGGTATCAAGGGTATGTGTAGAAGAGTTGGCCTTGGCAAGCAGAAGATTTACCACATCTGAATATAAGTTACTGGTGAGAAGGAGAGAGTCAAGTGTGGTGTAAGAGGGATATAAGATAAGGAGGAGAGAAAAGGAATCTTTAGGCAAATGACTTGATTTTCACCAAAACATACGGTGAAGTCAGCTCATCCTCAATAGAAAAGGGTACAAGAAGCTACTGACAGGGATGTTAAGAAGAGAATAAAAGATTTTGAATAGCTGCTGTGATCAGTAGAAGAGCAAATCAAATATTGAGTAATAGTAGAACTGTCTTGTTGTAGTGAGGGCCCAGTTGAGATTAGCTAGCATAAATTTGCAAGTAAATCTAAGTCATCAAAATTTTGTGATTTATTCAAGTTTTGTTTTCAGCATGTGAATAGGAGCAAAGCAGTTGAATGGTGGCATAACCTCAGATTAGGGTTCAGCAATATTTAATAGGTCATAGGACAAGGTAACAAGAGTAAATCATAGAGGTGAACTGGTTCCCCAAGTGGTAAAATTGGGCAGGGAGTAAAGTGAAACCAGATCAGAAGCGAGGGCTCGGGAGGTATCAAGGAATGGAGGTATTGGGGGAGGGGAGGGATATCATAGTAAGGACAAAGAACAGTTGTAGGAGGAGTAAGACAAAGAAAAATATAGGAAGGTAAATGATTGTCATCACATTAAGGAAATTCATAATAGCATAGGCGCACTTGTGAGTGATGAGGTGGTCAATGATATGACTCCCTGTGTATAGCTAAGATAGAGTGAAATAGTATATTATAGGAATTGAGGATATCAAAGAACTGAGAAATTAGGGTATTAGAAGGAATATTATCACATAAGTGAAGTCCATTAAAATGAATAAAAATATTGGGTAGAGCCAGATATTGAACTTGTTGAGAGAGGATCAAGAATTTCCTTGGGTTTGGTAAGCAACATCCATCAGAATTTGGAGTGCTTGACAAATTTGGATTGAATAAAACTCAATGGAGGAGAGATTGCTGAATGTAATGATGATCACAGGAGAGTCTGAAAGTGGCAATAGAGAGCAGAGGATTCAAAATCCACGACAGTGAACAAATGAGTTGGGGTGGGGGGGGGGGGAATGTATGAGAGAAAGTGTAACTAGTATTGGAAAAGGTGGTGAGGGAAGAAGTTCCAACAGGAGTAATCAAGTCTCAATGAGTGTCAAAAGATGGAAGAAATAAGAAAGCAAGAAGTTTAAAATGAAAGCATGTTATTATAGAGTAAGTATTCCAAAGGGCACAATAAAAAAAAAAGCAGGTAGACCTGAAGTGGGATGTTTTAGGAGGAGGGATGGGTTAAGAGAAATGTGAATAATGGAGTAGAGAGCTGTTTGGAGAAAGGAATTTGTCTTTTGGCAACTGCAGATTCAATATCACCTGGGACAGGAAGAATAGATGGAGCTAGCAGTATACTAACCATTGATAAATGAGTTTTGTCAGAGGAATAGTGAATTCAGTTGATGAAATCAGGTGTTTATAAGGTTCAAGTTTGATGATTTATGATAGGCTAGCTCTCAACTTCCTGAAATGAAATAAGTAAGTCTGACAAGATTGTGGCCTTACCCTTGGTGTCCAATTGGAAAGCCCAGCTTGAAACACCAAAGAAGTTCCTCTGGCCCAGACAGGAAGCACTTCTCAATGTGATGACTGGTGGAAGGGAGATGAACAGATTTCAGTTATAAGCAGGTCTTGCAATCTAAGTGTACCTGCTATTTATGGGACTCATAGTTACAGGTAAAAGTGCTGCTTGGATGTGCCTAATATCTCACTCCTTGAGCATATTTTACTTCGTCAGTTTGGATATTTTATATGGCCATCAGTGGCAGTTCATCATCAGTTTGTGTTCATGGACATGATAGCACTCATCTCTAGAGAGGTTGCTGTGGGAGTTGGGATAAGGGCAAGGTCAGAAGTCTAGGTGTCAGAGATAAGAATTTCTTTTAACTTTTTTTTTTCCTCTGCTAAGTAGAATAATCTTCAGAATGGAAAGGATAAAACAAAAAGGTTAAGAGTGAAACTCAAGATAAGGGAGAAGATAGTAAGATAGGAATTAGTTGTGCTCAGTGATTTCAAGTCATGAGACCTAGACAAACTATATAGCAGGACACTGTACAAACCAGTAGATATAATTGTTGAACTTGCAATAAGTGATCTTTGAAGAATCTGTGAGACCCAGAAGAGATACCACAGGAATGGGGAAGGGAAACTGTCATGATTTTCCAAAAAGGGACAAGTGGATTCTTAAAACATTAGGACAATGAATTTGACCTTGATTATTGGGGAAAAAAATCTGCAACATTATCAAAGAGAGTGTGAGCATTTAAGAAGGGAAGGAATACTATAAACAAATTTGGGGAGCAAGGAATAGTTTATCTGTCAGATTTATGGAGAATGGAGGAATTTATGACCAAATAAGAGATAGAAAACATAAAATGAAAAATGGATAATTTTGATTACATTAGAAGCAGAAAATTGGGAAAGAATTTTTACAACTAGTGCCTCTGATAAAGGCCTCATTTTTAAAATATGTAGAACTGAGTCAAATTTACAAGAATACAAGTCATTCCCCAATTGATAAATGGTCAAAGGATATAAACAAGCAGTTTTCAGAGGTTGAAATTAAAGCTATCTACAACTACATGAAAAAATCACACCTATCTCATTGGCTAACATGACAAAACAAGAAAATGGTACATGTTGGAGAAGATGTGGGTAAGTTGGGACACTAATTCATTATTGATGGAGCTTTGTGCTGATCAAACCACTCTGGAGAGCATTTTGGAACTATTCCCAAAGGGCTATAAAAATATGCATACCCTTTGGCCCAATAATACTACTTCTAGGGCTGTGTCCCAAAGAGATCATAACATGGGAAAGGATCCACATGTACAAAAATATTTATAACAGCTCTCTGTAGTGGCCAAGAACTGGAAATTGAGGGGATGTCTGTCAATTGTGGAATGGCTAAACAAGTTGTGGTATACGAATTTAATGGAATGCTATTGTGCTATAAGAAATGATGAACAGGCAGATTTCAGAAAAACATGGAAAGACTCCCATGAACTGATGCTGAGTGAAGTGAGCAGAACCAGGAGAACACTATTCACAGTAACAGCCATAGTGTGTGATGCCTGATTTTGATAGATGTAGCCCTTCTCAGAAATGCAAGCACCTAAAACATCCAAAGGACTCATGATGGAAAATGTCATGCACATCCAAAGAAAGAGATATGGAGTGTGAATGCAGACTGAAGCAGACTATTTTATTTTTTTTGTTTTGTTTTGTTTTTTTCTTATGGTTTCTCCCATTTGTTATAATTCTTATATACAACATGACTAATGTGAAAATATATTTAATAGAATTGTATATGTAGCACCTGTAACAGATTGCAGGCTGTCTTCAGAAGGGAGGGAGGAGGGAGGGGGAGAAAATTTAAAACTTATGGAAATGAATGTTGAAAATGAAAAATAAATAAATTAATAAAAATTATTAAGGCAAAAAAAGAAAGGGAGGACTGATCAATAACAACAAGAATGGTTCAAAACAACCTCCTATGACCACCACCAAAAAAATAACAAAACGATGTAACATTCTTTATTGATTAGACAAGATCAGAGGAATGGTAAAGATATAGTATATATAGATTCCATAAAGAATGTGACAGAATATACAATATTGTCTTTATAGATAGATGAGAAGATGTTATCTAGATTACAGAACTGATTCAATGACTATATCCAAGAATAGCCATTAGTGAGTGAACATTAACATAGCCCAGGGGTCTGTGCTTGGACTAGTTTGTTTAAATTACCCATGAATTTCATGAATTAAAACACAGATGGATGGCAAATTCATCAAATTTATATATATCACAAAACCCATAGAAGTAACTAGCAAATGGGATAAGAGAGTCGGGATCGAGAGATATCTACAGGATAAACTGATGGATCAATTTAATAAGAAAATTGAGTAAAGAGGAATGTAAACTACTATGTTTTGATATAAAATTTAGATTTCATAAGCACAAGATAGAAGGTGACCTCAGTATGGAACAACACTTTTTGTATAACAATCTTAGGCAGCTTCAGAAGAAGGATGTCTAGGCCTAAGAAGGTTAAAGTTTCCTGTCTTTTGTCATTGTTATAATACATCCACAAAACTGTGTTTAATTCTCACATTATAGGAAGAATTCTGTCAATGTGGATCATGTTTACAGGAGTATAACCAGTTTAGTGGGAGTGGAAGACCTTGTACAAATATTCATTGAAAGACCTATAAATGTTTAGGTGGAAAATAGAAGACTTGGGTAAGAGGAATGGCAATTTCTAGGAACTTCCAAGTATTTGAAGGAGGTGGCACAGTGGATTTAATGACAATTCTAGAGTAAGGAAGTGTTCAAATCTGGATTCCGACACTTTCTAATTATGTCACCCTGGGCAAGTCACTTATCCTTATTTACCTCAATTTCCTCATCTGTAAAATGAACTGGAGAAAGAAATGTCAAACCATTCCAGCATCTGCCAAGAAAACTACAAATGAGCTCAAAAAGAGTTAGATATGACTGAACAACACCAGGAAGAAATAAAGTAATAATTTAGACTAGTCCTGCTTGGCCCTGGAGGACAGAATTAGTAGCAAAGGTTAAAAGTTGCAGAAACGAATATGAGTTAATACAAGGAAAAG
This sequence comes from Phalanger gymnotis, assembly GCA_028646595.1. Taxonomy (NCBI): domain Eukaryota; kingdom Metazoa; phylum Chordata; class Mammalia; order Diprotodontia; family Phalangeridae; genus Phalanger; species Phalanger gymnotis. The sequence goes on from CM053626.1 coordinate 86,179,059, forward strand.
TTTCCCAAGAAATAGAGCTCTTCCAAAGTGGATTGGACACTTTGAATAGTATATTCTCTGTCATAGGTGGCCATTAAATAAAAGTTAACAAACATTTGTTGGGGGTGTTGAAAAAGGGATTCTTGGTCAAGCATAGGTAAAACTACATTGCCTGGAGATTATTTTCAATCCTGAGAATCTGAGATTATGTAATTCTCTGTGCTTTGAAGGCTAATTCAGAGATCTGTCACTACAAGTCTGGCCACTAGCCTTTTATTTTTACTTTATCTGTATGTTTACTCTTTGTGAATACCATCCACTAAAATGTAAAGATTATTTGAAAGAGTAGAATTCTGTTGTCTAGTAAAACTAAGATTTTTAATTATTATTATTATTGGTCATAATAAAAGCAATGACAACAATGACAAAAGTAACAAGAATAATTGACTTTTGTATATACCACCAAATCCATGTTCTATGTATGTTATTGACATTTTTTACTAATCATTTTCTGAAAATTCTTGATACATCATTGTGGTATGATCACCCAGATGACCCTGAGCTAAAAAAAAGTTTCCCAAAAATACATAAACTTTGTGAGTTTTTACAAATGTAGAAAGACTTTGAATATGGACCTCCTCAAGAATTGCAAATCTGATGTCTTGAGAATTAACCTATCTATCTGCATTCAGAGAGTATCATCGCCATTTTTTCTTTTCCTATAATGACTCTTTAAATAGCATCTGTTAAGTCTATAAAGATGTGGCAGCAATGCTCCAGTGGACCCACCAATTTATAGATCCTGGAAATACTGCAGTGTAGTTATAGGGTCCATGAATGAAGAGGAACCTCAGATTATCTATTACGACTCCTAGCGTAAGCATCACTCCTGAATTCAAAATTGCTGACAGTGCTGCTTCAGATGCTGCTTGAAAGCATTTTATAATGGAGAGCTCGCCTTACAAGAAAACCCATTCCATGTACATAGAGCCCTAATGGTTAGGAAATTCTTTCTGATTCTGAACTGAAAGCTCCCTTCCTAACTTCAGAGGCCCACAGCACAAGTTTAATATTTATTCTGCATAAAAATGTTTGAATCTTTGAAGGTAACTATACACAAGTTTAGACTTCCATCCATCATCATCTCATATCCTTTCATCTTTTGATACTCTTACTAAAATGACCTTTTACTGCTGCTGCTATATCCAGTCTCTTAAACTTTTACTATCCTTTGGGGGTCTAACTCTGGCATTATTTCTCTCCCTATCTAACCTTCATGTGCCACTTTAATGTTTCATTAATTACTATGTTACTATGTCTTGTCCCCTAACCTTATGGCATTCCTGATCTTTGAATTATAATCCCAAGAATGTTATCCTTCCCTGTCCCTTTTCCCCCTCATTGACACATCATGACCTAGTAACATTTCACTGAGCAAACTGAAACCATTTGACCTGATCTCAGCAGTATTATGCACACCATCCTCAGATACTGTCAAGTATTGTTAATTATATCTTTTTTATATCCTATGTCTTGTTTGGTAGTATTTGTTTGCATGTTGCTTCCATCAGATTGTAAATTCCTTCTGGGCTGGAACTGTCTTTTATCTCTTTTTGTATTCCCAGTGCTTGACACGTAGTAGGCAATTTATGTTCATTGATTGATTAAAACCATAACCCTCCTCCCTCCTAAGGTTTATTCCTCTACTTCTATCCTTGCTCAATTTCTCCAGCTTATTCCAATAATTTATTCTGATAGTCATCCCCTCACTGTCATAAATTTTAAAGATATCTCCTTAAATATGAAACATTTCCCTTCTGTTCACAGCATAAACAAGTTACAGAGATTCTTTTAAAAAAAATGTTGACCTTTTTATGCCAGTCGACAATCATCCCATCTTTTTGCTCCTTTTCAAACATGAATGAATTGAAAATATTTTTTACCCAATATTTCTACTTCCTCACAAACCACTCTTGTATCAATCCCTTGTAGTTAATTTTTAAATTAATTTTAAAATAGTCTTCATCCCTCACAACCTTTCTGCTGCATTTGACCCTATTGACCAGTCCATCCCATTGGACTTTTCTCTTTACTGTAAAAATACCATAGTGTCCCAGGTTTTTTCCTAATATCTCTAATTCCTCTTTTAAGCCTTTAATGCTTTGACTATTTTTTCTTACATCTGAAATTGATCATATCACTCCTCTATACCCCCCCCACAAGATCTTCCATGTTTTCCTATCACCAACCAAAAAATGAAGTTCAGTCTCCCTTTCCTCTATTTTAAGGTACTTTGTGATCTGGTGTCATCCAACCTTTTGGCCTTTTTTTGTCTTTTTCTCATGTTTACATCTTTACACTCAACCAAATTGAACTATTCTTAGATTTTCAAAATAATGTGTGCTCTCATATTTTTATGTCTTGGCTTAGATATAATCTAACTTTTGTGTTTTTCCTGGGCACTAACATGATATCTACAAAATATAGGCCAATATGCTGTGTTAGTGTCTGAGGGAAACACAAAGTTTAGATTACACATATAGAGGCTCTTGGGTTTGACAATTGCTGGGCCACCAGGCAATCTTCCCAGACCTTGCAGTGCTCACAGTTTCTTCCTGGACATGTCTATCTCAATGCTGCTGCTCATCTCCCAAATTCCTTTTGCAGCTGCTACCTTTAATCCCTTTTGCTACTACTACCAGCTTGAGCGGTCTCTATTATGACTCCAGTTCTTGTTGGAACTTCTGGATCTCTTGAACTCCCAAGATCACCTTAATGACAGGTAGAATCATAGATTGAGATGGGGTGCTAGGCATGGAGTCAAGAAAACTTGTTTTCAAATGCTGTTCCAAACACTACCTGTGTCTGTGTCTGTGAAGTCACTTCACCTTTGCACCTCAATTCATTCATCTATAAAATGAAGGAGTTGAATTCGCAGTCTCTAAATTCTTCCCAAATCTAAATCTATAGTTCTACAATATTGAAATACTCATTTGCCCAAGATCAGAAAAGAATAGAAACAAAGAAAGAGAGGTAGCCAAAGAAACATAGTTGCCATGGTCATGTGGGAGACAGGGGTGATGCCCCTCCCTCCTTCTGTGACCTTGGGAGTACCTCCAGGAAGTTTTGCATTCCTATGCAAAGGAAAGAGACTGAGAAATGGGCAAATTGCCCCTTTCACATGCTAAAATCTGGATGAGGTACTCCTGTACTATAGGAGAGGTACAGCTAAATAAACTACTTTCTAGCATCATACAGTACCCAGCCTTTAGTCATCATGGCCCGAAGCTGGCCCCTTCCAAGTGTCCATATCATCACTTAAACCGAAATCAGATGGAGGAATATATGAGCAAAGCTAAAGGACTAAAGTCAGGTTGGAGAATATCTGTCTCTGCTTCGAAGACTGGACCTGAATAGAACAATCCACTCCTATTTGCAAATCAGATAATTAAAACTTCCTTCAACCATTCCTCCTATAATATTCCTTTGATTCCTTTCACCATTAGAATGTAAGCTCCATGAGGTCAATTAACCAATCAAAGGACAGTCATTAACTGTTTAGTATGTGTAAAATACTTTGCAAACCACTGGAGATAAAAATACCAAAATGAAATAGTTCCTCCATGCCTAAAAGAAGCTTACATCCTAATGCAAAAATCATGTATGCCATTAATCAGTATCTCAACATATTATATGATTAAACTATCTATAGCTAAGATTTATATATATATCATGTTTACCTTAATGTTGTTTCCATCTGCCTTTCAGCATCTCATAGGCCATAACTACTCTATTAGTTGGTGTGAAGTCTACAAACAGAAATTCATTAGCCAGAAACAAACTGATTAGAGTGTTAAATAACCTGGAAAAAATCACAATTTGCCTTTCAAATGAAATATTAATGTTTTTTGTTTTGTTTTTTGGTACTCTGGTGATCTGAAAGATTTAATACAATTTCCCAGGTAGTATCTTATGGACTAAGAAAATCTACTCACACACACACACACACACACACACACACACACACACACACATATATCACAACAGTTTTATTTAGGAGGAAAAAAAGAGAGATTAAACACTAAGTCAATTTCATTTCACTTAGCAGCTTGAGAAATCTATTTGAGAAAAGTGACTTGACATTACATCCAATCCAATCCAGCCCAATGAGCAAAGATGGTGATCTTTATCTGGATAGCAAAACTCAAGTCAAATAGAGCAGCTATTCTCTTTTAGAATATAGCACTTGAGAACTGAAAATCTGCTTAATTCCAAAACTTCTTGCACTACATGTAAAGCATTAAATTTTTAATTGATGTCAAGCAAATAGTGTAAAGTCTTAATCATTTATATATTTCAATCACATAAATGGGATTACTCTGATACTTACTTCAAGGATCCATAGTTTCATCAGTGTGGATACTCTTTCCACCAATGTACTTCAAAAGCCTTCCACCTTTTGGGATACACTTTTATGCATTTTTGTGGCTGAAAAAAATAACCTTATGTCCAACCCTCTGGAGAATAGCCATTCTGAATTTATCTGGACTTGTCCTTAAATGACAGACACCTCCTCTACATATAGAAACTTATCTTTTTAAGTTTCATAAGATTGGGAGAGTTAACACAGTTGGCAGAGGATTTAAGAAGTTATCACCATGTTGTGATGAGGCACTGGACAACTTTTTTGGAGGACAATTGGCCTTTGTGTTTAATCAAACTAAGTACATACAATCTAAGTTGGTAAAAAACAAACAAACACAAAAGCAACAAACTTCTATTTATTAAGAATAATAATCCTATCCGTCATTCTCTCTATTACCTCCATTCTCTCTACCTTTCAGTTCTTTCACAGGCCTTCACCCCTGTACTGACCAATGTTCTCTACAGCTACTGCTTTTACTGATCATACCTTGCAAAATGCAAATCTTGTATTACTTACACCTTCTTCCTCCTTTTGTCCTATTCACATGCAGCTGAATTGAGTTAGAAGAAATTATGAATCCCTGCTGATTGAATGCACTACAAATTCAAATTAACTAATCTCAATAGCGCCCTCACTGCAGCTAAATATTTACTCCTCCCTAATTGATTTGTTATCCCACATCTAGCTATTCCAAAACTTCTTATTTCTTCTCAAGCCTTCCATGGCACAACTTCCTACAATCCACTCATCTCCATATCCCTACAAAATTAAGGCCATTTGCAAATAGTTCCATCCTCTCTCCCCTCCACATCTCAATTTTCTTAAGCAGTTTTTCATACTTTCTCCTTCTTTGGGCTTGTCTCAGATGAACAGGGTTCCCTTTTTCCTCTCCAAAACCAAGCCTCTACATTAATCTAGGACCCCATTTCTTCCTATCTTCTTCAGAAGATTGCCTCCATTATTATATTCTCAATCTCTCCCTCTCCTTTTATAGCCTCTCTACCACCACCCCATCGTAACCCACCCCACCCTACCACCCCACTCCTGCTTCCCTTTTCCTCTCTCCTATATTTCTCCATAATTTCTTCCTATCTATTGAGTCCTTCACTACTGTCTACAAACATGTCCAAGTCTCACTCATCTAGAAAAAAAAAATCTTTCTTTGATGACCATATCACAGCCTCTCTTTGTGGCTAAATTCATTGAGAAGGGTATCTACAGCACTTCGCATCTCTCAGTCAATTCTGAATGATCCACAATCTGGGTTTTGACCTTATCACTTAACTGAAACTGTTCTCCAAAGTTATCAATGATCTTAAAATTGGTAGACCTAATGTCCTTTCTTCGCTCATCATTCTTTGGTACATCTCTGTGGCCTTTTATAATGTAGATCATCTTCTAAATATTCTCTCTCTCTCTCTCTCTCTCTGTCTCCATCTCTGTCTCTCTGTCTCTGTCTGTCTCTCTGACTCTGTCTCTCTGTGTCTCTCTTTCTCTCCCTCTCTCTCTCTTTCCCTCTCTCTCCCTCCTTTCCTCTCCTCCTGTCACTGTTTCTGCGTATGTCTCCCTCCCTCTCCTCCTTTCTCTGTCTCTCTGTCTCTGACTGTCTCTTTGCATCTCTCTGTGTCTGCCCCCCCATGTCTCTGTCTGTCTCTCTGTGTCTGTATGTCTCTGTCTCTCTGTCTGTCTGTCTCTCTCTCTCCCTAACCCTTATAGATCCCTATTATCTATTTCATCCCAATGAGCCCTTCCTACCTTTCTCCTACTTAAAATTCACTTCCCTCCATGCCCTCTCTCATACAGCTCCACTGCACCACTTGTTTCCCTGTATATGGCATTCCTGTTTCTGTGCCTTTGTACTGACTGCCCCCCATTCCTGCTAATGCCTTCCCTCTAGAAATTATCTTCCATCTCCTTGCATATATCTTATATATACTTAAAACACAAAAACATGCACTTTTTGTTGCACAAGTACTTAGAACGATGCTAGTCTTAATGTGGCAAGCATTTATTAAATTTTTGTTGCCTGGCTGACAGCCTTCCTAATAGCAGAGGAGATGAAATATCTTAGAAAGGAACTTTCCTTCTAGGCAAGGTGTTCTTGAGGAAGCACTGATTAAGGGAATGTTATCCCTTCAGGCCTAGTTGAAGGGGTCATTGAAGGAGTGAAAAAGCCTATAGTCCAAGAGTGGGGCCTATCTAAAAGGGAGGAGTCTACTTATATAGCCACTCTTCTAGACTTTACTAGGTGTTTACAAAGGTGCTGTAGGATTAGTAAAATGTTATAGTAAATAGGAATAACATTTCCCATGTTCTGTATTATATTGGACATAGTGGCCCATTTCATCTACCTTCTATGCAAGAAACTCATATTTTAATTGTATCATTTGTTTAGCATATCAACTTCACTCCCAAATACTACTTTTCCTTTTAACAGAATATCCTTATTACAGATTCCTTCCTCTCTATTCCCACAGCCAATACTTTAGTCTATAATTCTCATTATATCCAGAATGAACTATTCATTTCCTGTCCCTGGTCCCAGGTTAAAGCCAAGTATATCCTTATCAATCAGACAATTACAGTCCCATAAGAATGGCAGTCTTTGGAAGGGATGATGTGAAAGCATGTAGGACAAAGAATATAATCCTTTGGGGCATCTCTTGTATGTGATGCCAACTTAATCTATTGCTACTTATTTCCCACTAGACTCTCTGACTCTGGGAATCAATTCTGAATGTCAAAACCAAAGTTGTTTCTCTACCACATTGTTTTTAGCATACTTTCTTTCCTTTATATTTTGCAGTTACTTTCCATTTCTCTCCATATCTGCACACCAATTTTCTCCTTCAAGTTCAAATCAGTGAGGAGATAGGTTGACAATTTTGCAAAGATGCCAATTAGCAAGCTGATAGCTGCTGAGCTCAAAGCTGCAAATCAGAACAGTGACAGTTGATAGCCTTAGATAGAGTGATACTTTAATAGAGTCAATGCCTAAGGAGTCTGCTAAAATAGGAAGATCTGGAAAGAAGCCATTTTTCTTCTTATCACAGAGGGCAACATAAAAATCAAAATATTAAGTCAAGTGTAAAACTGAAAAGTAAAGCAATAGCTTATGGAATTAAAGGTCAAATAATAACCCAGTGTGAACTTTTTTAGAAATCACAATTTATTCTGTGCATTTTGAAATGTTTTAGAAAGACTAAATATTTTAAATCAATGATATCAAACTCAAGTAAAAATGGGGACCATTAATCCACACATAAGGACCCCTGAGGGCCACATATTCATTTAGTTTTAAAATGTAAGGTTATGTTTTACTATTTTTTAATTTATTTTTTAAAGTATTTCCCAATTGCATTTTAATTTAGTTCTGGAAGGACTTGGGATTATTACAGGCTGCAAGGGCCCATTTTAATCACCTCTGCGTTAAGTGACTGTAGAGCTATTTATATTAGAAAATAAGGGTTCATTTTTGTACTGTCTATTTTAACTTATAAATAACCACAGCTAGTTATAGTATCTACTTTGTTTTGCTCATTAAAAATAGAATTATGTAAGTACTTAATAGATGTGGTTTTAACATGATAATCATGGGGTCGAAGAATTCCAATAGGGTAGAACTAACACTCTAGTGGAAGAGGTAGCTGAGTGTCAGCATGGGATAGTTAAGATTCAGAGTCAGAAAATCAGGGATTAAACTTTGTTTTTTGTCATTGACTAACTGTATAATATTAGGAATGTCATTTAACTTCTCTGAATCATTTGAAAAATGAGAATAAAAAATATAGCTTCTTTGGTTTAATAATAATAATAAATAACATTCTATGTTTTGAGTTTTGTGGGGTTATGCATGCATGTATACAAACACATACATACATATGTATATTATATATATGTATATATATATAAAATCTCATTTGATTATCAAAACAATTTGATGATCTATAATTGTCACCATTTTACAGATGAGAAGATTGAGGCAGACAGGTTAAGTGATTTTTCTAGGGTCATATAACTAGTAAGTATTTGAGGCAGGATTTAGACTGGAAGGTTTTTTTAAATATCACTTCATTCCTTTTATTTTTTGCGGGTAAGGAAACAACCACATAGGGTTTAAGTTCCTTGCTCAAAACCACTCAAATAGGAAGGAGCAGAGCTACTCAGGATTTGAACTCATGTCCTCTGATTCCAAATTCAGTGTGCCTTACACTGCGTATCATTACCAGTCTTTAAAAATACCTGGATCTTACAGTGTTGTTGTGAAGATCAGATTTGATAATATATGTAAAGCCCTTTGCAAACCCTAAAGCACTGCAAAATGTCAACTACTATTATTGTTGAAGAAAAATCTGTTTCATTTGGATATAGTTTCATTTTTTATGGATTATCCAAATCTTTAGGAACTTGAGATTTAAAATGTTATTAATCAGTATTGCTCATAGTTACAAAGGGAGGTTTTAGGATAAGAGTGTAGAAGTCAATGCTGCACCTCCCTTGGCTTGTTTTTTGCCTCTATTTTCTCCTTTAGTTCCCCATTCTTCTCATTTGAATGTGTACTAGTCTTTTTTCCCCTTCTCACTAATTCCAAATTTGTTTCCTCTTACCTATCTTGTTTATTGGTTCATTCAAATATAATTGGTGCTTGTCATTTATTGCCTTATGACATATCATATGATAACATTCAAGTCTATAACTTAATTCTGTAATGTTAGGGTATCAGAGATCTGCGAAATCAAATGCTATAGGAGAACAATTATTTCTGTCTATAAGTTAGATGATTAACATACTTAATGATGAAGAATTACATTCAAGAATTCCAATATTTCAAGGTTTTCACTTTTCTTCACATCATAGTAATGTCTATAAAACTGTCTAGGAAAAAAAAGTGATTCCATGGTGCTAACTGGTATTAAGTAAAATTCTAAGGGTGGCATGTATAATTCTGTTACTTGGTTTTATACATAATAAATTGCTTAAAACTAGTTTCCCCAAATGAATTTAACAATGTATGAATTATTAATGACTGAGTTTCTAAATCCTGGATTGTAATTTGTTAGCAAATTTATCTTTTCCAGAAATTTGTTACACATTACCTGAGAGGCAAAGATTTCTTTCTTCCTTCCTTTCTCTCTCTCTCTCTCCATGAAATTTATGAAAAATTTGGCCACTAGGTTATAAATTCTTCAGATAAAGCAATTCTCAAAGATCCAGTAACATATATTTAAGTGGAGGGGTATTTTGATTGCATTGCCTTAGGATGCATCAGCATTGGGAAAAGCTCATATATCCTTAAAGTGATGAAGAGGTATGGGATATAACAGCAAAAACAGAGAGTAGGATGAGCTGTTACTTTTTTCATGAAGAAAAAAAAAATTTGAATCAGAATTGATAGTTCCTTCTTCCTTCCAATCATCCTGGTGGATAAAATGCAAACTTCTCCATTATTGCTCTCTTATGCACCTATATCCCACAACCTAAGAAAACCATTTGATAACAAGGAATACTCATTCTTTTCCCTCCTTATCTTCTCATCGTGCTGTGGTTTAACCCTTTACCCAAGTCAAAATATACCCAAGGCTTTACTTCTTATTTGACAATTGTTCAAACAGACTTTCCACCCATATATCCCAAATCCAAATCCCTATTTTTTCTAAGTTTTGGATTTTTTTAAGATGTTAAAATTAAGGCTATGGAGGAAGATTTGGATAATGGTATTTCCATTAGATGTGCATAAATTCCAGAAATTATATATTGAGAGTTTATCTACCTCAATTTAAGGCCTCCTAATTGAGATGCAAATAACCTTCTGACTGCTGTCATTTATACTTTAGTATAAATGAAGAATCTGACAAGAGTTCTATCTAGGGGAGTCCAGAAAGAGAAAACAGGTGGCTGTTTTTAAAAATAGGACCCAATAGTCATATTTCTGGGTGGAAGGGAATATTGTTTTATAATTCTTTGGGAATAATTCCAGATTATTTTCTAAAATGGTTAGATCAGTTCACAGTTCCACCAACAGTATATTAGTGTCCTAATTTTTCCATATCCCTTCCTACATTTGTCATTTTCTCCTTCTACTATTTTAGCCGAACTGATAGGTACAGGAAGATATCTCAAAGTTGTCTTAATTTGCACTTCTCTACTGAACAATGATTTAGAGCATTTTCTCATATGACTATATATAGTTTTGATTTCTTCATCCACCTCCAGAGAAAGAACAAACAGGAGTATGCATAGTATGCATTTATACCCATATGTGTATATATGTACATATATATATATATTTATGTACACACATATGTGTATATACATACATATATATTATACATACATGTCAAAAAGTGGCCTTGTCTGTGCAAAGTGAGAAGGGAGGGAAGGAGGGAGACAGTTTGAAATTTAACATGTAATGAAAAAATAAATTTTATTTTAAGAAAAGTAGACAAATGAGAAAAACACACACTAGGGAACCTGGAGGTAAAAATTCTATGTAGGGCCAGCCTTGAATGTGAGATAGGGGAGAAGAGAGCAAAAGCAGCATTTATATAAACAACAATTTATTTTGAAAAGGCCTGAAGCTGGGTTGCTGGCAAGTGATTACAGATATTAGCATAATTAAGAGCCTTTTGATTAATAGAAATTTTCAGAAACCTAGTTGTATTTGGGAGATGATAATGATGTTTTAAATGGATAAACTGCATTTAATAGTTGATCATTAAAGAAATAATGATCAATGGCTTTCAAAAAAATAGAATATTTTCGGGGTAACAACGATTCTCCTCATTCAAAGGTATATAAATCAGGGCAGGCATGAAGAATCACTAAATTCATTGGGCAGAAAAGAGTACTAAAGGGGGAATGAGAAGATCTTCCATGTAATCCATGTAATGAGAAAGACAGCATCTTGTGAGGATCAGGTGAGGTAAATATGTGAAAGGTCTTTAAAAAGATGTAAAGCACTAGACGAACAAATAATTACAATAATACCTTTATTTAGGACATCATAGTACAGTGGAAAAAGCACTGGCTACAGATCCAGAGGGTCTAAATTCAAATTTATCCTCAGAAACTTACTGAATGTGCCATCTTGGATAACTTACTTAACCATCCTAGGCAGGCCTCATTTTCTTAATCTGACTGATGAAATCGTTGCTTTAAGTAGTGTCTGCAGTCCCATACAGATGTAAACCCATGGTTGTACTTATTTATTCCTTCAGCAGATATGTAACAAGCACCTGTGTGCAGGTCACTGAAAGAGACATCGGAAGGATACAAAATAATAAGATCCTCAAAAGCAATTTGTACTTTTTTATGCTCCTACCATATTATCTTCTACATTATAGTTATACTAAAAGTTATAGAGTATTGAATATCTATGTACATTTCCTATTCTCCTTTCTAAATTGTAAGTTTCATTAAACTTCCTGACTCCCTAAAGAACTAGCAAGGTAGTTAATGCATTTAAAAAAAATGAAATCTGTAATTTCATTAACGGAAGGAATTCATAATGAGGAAATTCCTTTTATCAATTCAAGTTGGCACTTTTGCCCAAATTCAAGCGACTTGCCCATAATCACGTAACAAACAAGTTATAAGGGCTAGATTTGAAATCAGGACTTCTAGACTCTGAGGCTAGCTCTCTTCCATTATGCCGTGCTGCTAATGAATTTGTCCATAAGAGGGGCTTAGATGATTAATAATTAGATAATCAGTAAAAGAATGAATGGTTACCGACATATTTAATTCAGAGCTCCTGATGTCAGGGAGCCTACGATATAATAGGGAAGACAAATAGTATGAAAATAATTATAATACACAGGAGTACATAATGAGTAATGACCTGATGGGACAAATGGCCTCTTACGGACATAAAAAAATTACCTAGTTCCAAAAAGACAAAAAAAGATTTTACCATGATGATAGATGAGATTTGAGCAAAGTCTTTCCAAACCAGTCCTTTAGGCAACAATTTTGAAAACAGTAGTACACATTCTTCTCATGAGAACTCTGAAATCTTTGCATTTCACACCAGAGATTTACATTTGCCAACCATTTTTTGTTGGTACATTTTTGTGATTTTCACAAAATATTTTCTTACACTAAGTGCGAGCAACAACTTGACAAGTTCCAAGAAACTTGAGTTAAAGAAATTATACAATGAAAAATAAACTAAATAATCTTTTTTTTAAAATCTGTGAAAACAGTTCACTTGGCATGACCCTGACAACTCATGGCATTATCAAAAAGCAGTTGTGAAATTAGATGCCAAATTAATCCACCTGGACCAATTAGCCCAGGAAAGGAACAAGTGCATAAGAATGCAATGTCAACAGAAATTAAATCATAAAGGAGAAAAAGGTTGAATGCTTAAAAAAATTCAGGAAAATGAAAACAAAAAGTTGGTCTGATTATAGGAAAGAGCAGGATCAAAGCAAACTTACAGTAAAGTGTGGAAGGCAGAGCAATAATCAGCTCAGGTTTTCTTCTGCTCATTCCCTGTGCAGTGTAAAGCTGGAAGTCAAGTTAAATTATATGGAAAAATATCGATGTACAGGTTATAGTTGAACTAATTTTAACTATATTTTAATTACCTGGATCAGATTTTTTTTTGATTACCCAGATTCTCTGGAACAATGGGAAATGAATTATTGAGTAAAGAAAAACAAATTTCTTATCATTCTATTTTTTTGTTTAGGAATACATTTTTCAGATCTTGGTATAAGTATGTTAACCTTGATAGATTTCAAAATGTTCTTTCTTTACACAAAGGTTTTCTATGAATCTAAACAAAATCTAATTAAATGAGCTATTTTAAGCATATTAAAGGGGGCATTCAGTCTAAATTTTAGTTAACATTTTGGACTATACTACATCCCTCCCAACTCCCTCTTTTCTCTTTTAACCATTTGTATTTCTAATTGGTATGACTACAAAATAAAGAACTGGATTCCATGCATTTTTGTACAAGATTAATCATCTGTAATGATGCTCATTGATTTTAGAAATGAATTTTTACAATTTTTGGCAGAGGTCACATTGCTTTTAATCATGGGGTTTAATAAACAAGATACAGAAAGTGTCCCATAGTATATTCTATAATTTGTTACTTTTAGTGTATGTGTGATAATTCAGTGTATGCTATAACATAATATATTACAATAATAATATACGTATTTACATATATACATTAGATATAGTATATGTATGTATATGTACTTATATGATGTAGATACATTACATGCACACATGCATATAATATGTGTGACTATCTATCTATCTATCTATCTATCTATCTATCTATCTATCTATCTATCTAGTCCTTTATAATGTTCTTTCTTTACAACAGCCCTATGAAATAGCAAAGCAAGTATTCTTATCCCATTTTACAATTAAGTAAACAAGCTCTGAGATATTGTATGTCTTGTACAAGGTCGCACAGCACACATGTGACAGAGCAGATTCTTAAATCCAAGTCTTTTGATTCTAGGACCAGTTCAGTATTTTTTCAATGACTGCCTTTGCATCTTTATTTACAGATTCTGTAATCTGCATGAGAAAATGCATTTAAAAGAATAAGAACAAATTTTTTGTTGCTTCTCTTCTGTCATAAATTATCAAGTACCAATTTGATGAAGCATAAATCACAGAAAGGTTTATTACAGAAATTTAAAATTGGAGGACACTAACCCATTGTTTTGGTCAGAATTACAACAAAGGGGAAAGAAATGGTGTCAATTTCACCAGCTCTAATTATGATTATGAGAGCTGATATTTCAGCTCTTCAACATAGAATCACTTTCATTTTAACTCTTTTTGAATTTGTATGAATGAAGCTTCAATTGTAGAGAACAATCACTATAATAAATGAAAATCACAATAATAGAAGAAAAACACTTGGAGGCTGAAAAAATGACAAGAAAGGTCTGTAAGTTGGAATGTGTGATACCACTACTTTTTGTTCCCCCTTAGGCTCAATATACTGTGATACCACTACAAACTTTTATATTGTACCCTTGCCTAACTCCAAATTATAACTCTTCTTCCCTCATTCTTTCATGTTTTTTGCTTCTCTTCTCCCTTTGTTTCTTGTTTTTGGTGCCCTACCTTTAACTGCCTCTCCTCACTTTGCTGTCCATGTCCTTTGTCTTTTAAATTTTTGTCATAGATCTTCCCACACTACCACAATAATATCTGCCTATTTTCTGTGTCTTGCTTTGGTCCTTGCTCAACTTTCTGGTCTAGCTTCAAACACAAAAGACCTATTTGAACCCTATCAAATCAATGCTACCTTACCATAAAATCTCAGATACTAATTAATAGTTATCCTTCTCTCCGTAGTGATTTCCCTCAAACTTATTTTCCCTTTAGTTTAGAAATTGAAATGTCTATTCAATTTCAAACCCTACTCATGCTGCTTTGGTGATGTTGCTGGAGACGTAGTATTCAAATTGGAAGTTCTGTTCTTTAAATGGGCAAGTTTTTTTTTTGTTTGTTTGTTTTAATATCCCCAAAGCCTTGGTCTTGTGGATGAGAAGAACAATGTCTATTTGATGTCCTTTGGGGAAAGGGGAAATTTCTCTTTGATATGTTGTTTGGGAAAAGACAGAAGCAGTTATTCTCTGTTAGCCTAAATCCTAGCTATTTTTGTGACCACAATAAGAAGGTTGGATGCCAGCAGGGTGGCACTCAAATAAGCATTTGCTTAGGCTCCTCAAATGAATAATCTTTTTGATGGCTATAGGATGATCACTATGAAATTATTATGATAGCACATTAATTATATCTAACAACAACTACAACTTCTGTTACTACTACCACCACCATCACTACCACCACTAATAGTAATAATAATAAATAATAATAATAATGCCTCCATTAGATTATAAGCTCCTTGAGCACAGGGACTGTCTTGTATTCCCAGTGTTTTTTCATTCATTGTTCATTCATTGATTGGTTAATAGCATTTTTGGTATTTTTTAAAGAGTACAAAGTGCTCCATGTTAGCTCATTTGATCTTCATAACATCTATAAGGTAGTTTGGTATTATAATTCTCATTTTACAGATGAGGAAACTCAGGCTTAAGATTTTAAATGACTTGCCTCAGGAAACATAGTAAGTATTGGGTACTGGATTAGAACCCAGTTCTTTATGAAATGTATTTTTCCCAACTTCATCTTTCTATTATGAAGGGTAAGGCATTTCTAACAAAGTTGTAGAATCAATTTTCCCCAAAGAAGGTTGTATTTTCAGCTAGACAAATAATTCTCACAAGCTAAAAACTTATATATTTTATAATTTCGCTAGCAGGATGAAGCTTTTCCAGGAAGTTTTATCACATCTTGCTGATGGCACCATGGTAAACTTAGGCATATGCCCATCAATATATTGGAAACCAAGGAGCTCCAGAATGCACCCACAAGGGTGATATGCAGTTCCCTCTAGACAGAGATCTAGAACTTTTTAGATGATCTTTGTCTTGCTTTCCTGTTGCTGATTAACATTCTACCCATTCTGTTATAGCTCTCACCACCTTGGGCAGTTCTTAATAGTCATCCTAGGAGTATGTGGATAAGTTTTCTCATCCCCTAAACATTAATAGCTTAACATAATTCATTCTCCCTCACCCCCTGGCGAAAAAAAACCCATAACATAAACATGTTACATTAGTGTGGGATAACAAAATTTCAAATGACTTTCACATGCCACTCATTACTTTTTAATTGGATAAAAGATTAAAATAATGTCCAATTGCATAGAAAAACTCATTAAATTGGAATATAAATGAAGCACATGCTCTGAATTTTTCCTCCTCAACCTCTCTTTACCCAGAAATCCATGGTAAGCGTATGACCTTAAATGCACTGTCTTGTAGTTACTTTAACACTCCAAATTCTCCATGTCAGTAGAGCCATGTAGCCTTCATCCCTGGGCTCTGTCTTGCTTTGATTCTTACTTGCCTCTTACACTTCTCTTCATTCACATAGCATCCAGCTTCAGAATTTCTCATTTCTCCATTTGGCCTTCTCCTTTCCTATATACAAGCTGACTGGCATATTCATCACTTAGTATTACTTATCTCCAAAATAGATTTCTCTGCTTCCTACTTAAATATCATCTCATCAACCTTCAACAATAAAGAAAAATTATGTCTTTTCCACAGATTTATGTTAGCCATATAAGGATATTATGACCATTTTTTGTATTAAACTCTGATGATTCACTTCAATGTCATTGAATAGATGTTTCTTCATTGTTTTCATGTATCACCGATGTTTCAATATCTCTTAAATTAAAATCTCTAGCTCTTACATTTCTCCTGAGTTCCAACTCCCATTTCCAACAGCTTACTTAATATTTCACCTAAATGATCTTAGCCTTTATTTTGCTGTATATAACCCATAGGTGTTCTGCTTCCATGTTCATTAACTCTGAAATTCTTTTATCTCATCATAATCCTTTATCATTCTGTTTTTTCCTATGCCATAAGACATGTAACTCTGTTTTTCATCTATGTTATGACCTCTAATCCCTCAATTTATCAGTTTTTTTTTCCCAAGGTTGTCACCTTTGTATTGGCCACACTCTCTTTTCTTTCACATTTTGACCCCGTGGTGCATCAGTTCAACTTTACAGTATTCTCTTATCTTAAATCTCATGGACTGATGTTCTATAGGCAATTGTGCATCACCAAACCCCAAATATGGATTACTTCTATCATTTGCACCTTTAACGTGGTAATGAAAAGAGCTGAAGAAAGTCATGAAACCACCCTGACTAGAGGTTCACTATAAATTTACATTATAAAATCTGAAATTAACTTTTACCTCAACAAGGCAATACTTTTGCATTCCATTAAATGATTCCCTATCCTACTAAATAAAATGACTCTTTTCCATCAGTCCTTCCATCAGTCTCTCATGTTTCCTCTTCTGCCTACAAACATGTATAACAACAAAAGAAAACAAAATAAACCTTGCTTGATCAACACATTCCTGCTATTACTTTCCTCCTCATCTTGGCTAAAATCCTCAAGAAAGCTGGCTACCATCTTTCCTTGTACTTCCTCTTGTAACTAGCTTCTACAACTTCTATAACTGGGCTTCTGCCCTCATCAGTCAAATGAAACTACTTTCTCCCACATTATAAATGATTTCTTAATCACAAAATCCAATAACTTTTTCCTTATCCCATATCTTCCTGAAACCTGTGCAACTTTTGACACCTGTTATTTTTTTCCTTCTGACACTGTTCTCTCTTTATTCTATCTGTATGACCACTTCTTTTTTATTTCATTTTAGACTCAAGGGCCAGAATACAAATACAGAATAGAGAAAATAAGTAAAACATATCATAAGCTTAAATACTGAAACTGAAATACAAAGTAAGAAAGAAAACAAAATGAGTCATATGCATAGCAGAACATAAGAGGATTCAAAACAGATAACAATAAATTTTTATTTCAAGAAAGCCTGGATGATAAATAATACATGTTGGGTTGAGAATTGTCCATGTTTTCTTTGCTTCCTTTTGAGTGTTTTTTTGTTCTCTGCTGTGTACTTTTACTTTGTTCTTTTTTTCCCTCCCCCCACCCTCCCAAAAGGCTACAATAAAGTTCTCTATACAATAAATTTCTCTATAACTATAGATATATACATACAAATATACATATATAATCCACATACAATAGAATCTTAGTTTATTAGTAACCTGGTTTCCATTTGCTTCTCTGGACAAGGAAAAATTTTTCACAAAATTTGTCTTGTAGGATGAACAAAAATTTGTAGTATGAACATCAGAGGTTGTGGAAGATATCTCATCTAAGGCGGAGGTTGAGAGATCAGAGGAATCCTTCACATCAAGTGAAATGAGGGAGGTTTATCAGATGTGAGAAAAAGTGCAAAATTTTGTTGAAAAACATCACCCAAATAAGGCTGTACCAACAAGAGCCACAAATATTTTTAATGATAATGCAATGTCACATTCTTGTGACATCCTGAAAAAACATCAAAAATGAGTGTCTTTACATAGATTCCTTGTCAGAAGAGAACATAAAGAAAAAAAAAAGAAAAAAATCAGTGAGTAGAAACATGAAAGTGATTCTACAAAATGAAAAATAAGTGCAGGCAATAGTGTTAGTCTTATTTTAGTGAAAGCAACAAAAGAGAGAACACTCCTGAAATTGAAATTCTTAATGTTCTCATGGAAGGAGATTCTCCTTATAAGGAATAACCCTTCCTCCTCCTCCTCCTCCCTTTCTTCTCTTTCACACCAGCCATGACTCTTCTTAAAGGTAAAGTGAAGGTGGATTTATTTTATTTTTGGTTTATATTGTATGCTAATCATTGCTATTGTATTCCATGTACATTAGGGATAAAAATTGACTTAAATTATAAATAATTATTTTATATGAATATTTTGGGGAATGTGGCACCAATCATCTGACTTTACATTATTTCCTTTGGGAAAAGTTGCTTTGCAATGCAAACAAATTGCATAATGAACAGAAACAGATGCTATTGTATAGACATATACTTTTCCAAACATACTCTACTCCTCCTCTTTGTTTTTATGTTTGTGTGTATCTCTTTTTTCCTATCCCTCCTGATTCTTTATTTCTTTACTTCTTTCCACTACCTTGCCCTCCTATCATTTGCCTATCCACCTCCAAGCATCCCTCCCCTATCCTCCCATTCCTATAAATCTAAACTCCCTTGTATACCCCGCTTTTACCTATTCCCTCATTCTCCCCTGAAAAAATCCCTCCCTTGTTTTCTCTCTCCTCCCAGTGCCCCTACCATTTTATTTCTTCTAAATTTAGAAAACTTTTTTACTCTTCTAAATATATATGTATTGTTCCCTCTTAAACCCATTCCAGATGAAAGTAGGTTACCAGAACCACCAGCCTGCCTCCCCCATCTAATTCCTCTATATTCATTCTTCCTCTTGCACCTCATTTGTGCGAAATAATTACTCTTTTTTTGCTGTGCTTAAACGGTTTTACTTTTTAAATTCATATCATAATCAGGTTTACCCCAATCTTTCTTATGATCTTGCCAATTATTAATAAGAATCTTAGACATACATTTTACATTATATAAAAGGTAAACAGTCTCCTAATGAATTCCTTTATAGTCAGTTTTTGGTGTGCTCCTTATGTTTCTCTTGATTCTCATATGTCAAATCTTCTGTTAAGTTCAGGGTTATTTTTAACAAAGTCTTGAAAATCTGAGAGTTTATTAAATGTACTTTTTTCATTCAAGATAATACTTAAATTTGTAGGATACAATATTTTCAGCTGGAGACCCAGTTCTTTTGCTCTTCAATATATAGTGTTCTGTGACCTGCAGTCCTTCAAGGTGTCTGCCACTAGGTCTTGTGCAATTCTAATTGTGCCACCCTCATATTTAAGTTGTTTTAATCTTGATGCTTTTAATATTTTATCCTTGAGCTGGGGGTTTTGAAATTTGACAATGATATTCCTATGAGTTTTCCTCATAGGACCTCTCCTAAGTGGTGATCATTGGATTTTTTCTATTTCTACTTCCCTGCCTTGTTCTAAATGCTTCAGGACAATTTTCTTTAATTATATCTTGTATTATTGTATCAAAATTATTTTTTTGATCATAACTTTCAGTTAGTCCAATTATTTTTATATTTTCCCTTCTTGATCTATTCACCAAATCTGTTGTTTTTCTTACAAGATGTTTCACTTTCTCTTCTATTTTTTTCATTATTCATATTTGTTTAATTATTTCTTGATCTCTTATAATTTCACTGGCTTCACTTTGCCCAGTTCTAATTTTCAAGGTGTCACTTTCCTCCTTAAGATTCTGGATCTCCTTTTCTCATTGTTTGAGTTTCCTTTCATAACCTTCTTGCTTTTCATGGATTCTTCTTTTTTTTTTTAGTTTTTCTTCCATCTCTGTCATTTGATTTTTAAAATCTTTTTTAATATCTTCTATAGATTATTTTTGGGCAGGTGACCATTTGACATTACTCTTTGGGGGTTTCTTTACTTCAATATCCTCCTCTGAAGATGAGCCCCAGTCATCTCTATTCCCTTAATAGCTTTCCATGGTTGAATTTTTTTTCTCCTTGGCCTGTGCATTGTTTTGTGGTAATAGCTTGATTTTTGTAATCGCCTCTAGCCCTGGGGTATGGGAAATGGTGCCTTTTGGCCCAGATCTTCAGTTCTCCTCTCTAGCCTGGAACCAAAACCAAACCTCCAACATCCTGTAAGTGCCCACAACCAGGGGATTTCTGCCGCACTGCTTCTGCATTCATCAGGGGTGTGCTGTTTCCTTCCTGCCCAAACCACCCTTCTCAGCACAGCTGGGTCTGGTATTCCTCATTAGCAGAGGTTCCTTCAATGTTCTTGGGCTCAAAAGGCCAACTCTCCTCACTATCCTAGGGTGAAAAGTTCTTGTGGCTGGGATGGAGGCAGCCTCCCAAACCAACTAACCCCAGGACTTGCTGCTTGTTGTTTAAGAGGCTTGCCACTTGTAGTTAAAGTAGACCCTAACCTGGAGGTGATTACTCTTTTTGGAGACCAAACCACAACCTTGGATTTTTTTTTTCAGATCATCTTGAATTGTCCTAGGAAGACCCAGGTTGTGCCCCTATTCTTCTTTGTCTCCACCCACACTTTGTTTACCCCAAGTTGCTATTTTAACTCTTTTTTAGGGTTAAATCATGAGAACTTGGAATTTTCTGACCTACTCTGCCATCTTCCTAGAATCCTCTCTACCTGTATGATCACTTCTTCAGAGTACCCTTTGGTAGATCATCAATCAGGTCATTCTCAGTAACTGTAGACGTCTTCCAAAGCTCTATCTTGGCCTTCTTCTGTTCTCTTATGCCTTTGGAGAGAAGTCATCAGATCCTGTGTGTTTAATTATCTCTATGAAGAAGCCATCTAGATCAATACATCAATATATCAGCTCTCCTGAGTTCCATTCTCATATCACTACCTCTCTCTTAGACATTGTGGACTGTTCCCCTGTACATGGCAAATTTGACAAGTCCAAAAAAAGACTTATCTTTCCCCTCCAACTCTTCTCTAAACTTTCCTATTACTATAGCATATACTACAATCTTCCCAGTTCCCTAGGCTTGCAACCTGTGTCATCCTCAACTTGTCACTGGTGTCACCAAAACTTGACATTTCTACGCTCACAATTCTAGTATCAATGTCTCTCTGCTCTCATAGCTATCACCTTGGTGCAGATATTGATCACCTCATACCTGGGATTATCACAAGAGCCTTCTTGTTGGTCTTCTTGTCTCAAATCTCTATACATTCTTATCCATCTTCTACTCAGTAGCCACAATAATTTTCCTAAAATATAGTTCTGATAATATTAATCTTCATTCTGAGTTAACTCCAGTGGCTCCTTATTACTTCTATTATCAAATAAAAAATGCTCTGGCATTTAAATCTGTACCTTTGCTACATTTCTTATATTTTATATTTATGCTTTATGTTCATATTTTATAGTTCACCCGTTTCCAGATACTCTATGATGCCATGGCACTGGCCTTTTACTGTTCCTCATTCAGAACACTTCACTTCCTGACAGCATGCTTTTTCATGGCTTATATTCTAGACTTCTACTGTTATCTCTCCTCACCTCTATCTCTTGGTTTTCCTATCCTCCTTTAAGACTCAAATACATTTCCCAAAATTCTTTTTATTTCATTCTGCTTCCCCCATATCTCCACTACTGGAAATCCTAAACCTCTTACAAAACCAGTTCAAATGTCACTTCATCCCAATAGCTCTCCGCTAATTCGTAATTTCCCCCTCACTTCATTGATATTTTTGACAAGCTCACACTCATATTTTTTTATTTTTAAACTAAATTATTTTTAAAATAAGATATGTTTTATTCCCTCCAATACTACTTCTATTAATAGCTAGAATTCATATAGTGCTATGAAAGTTTACAATATAAAATAATATAATACTTATATAATATAATACTTATAAGTGCCCTAAAATTTTAGAATAACAAGTATAGTGCTTTAAAGTTTGTAAAAGACATTATGCTTTGATCCTCCTAACCCTGTGAAAGAGATGCTATCATTATTCCCATTTCATAGATGAGGAATCTGAAACCAACAGAAGTGAAATGACTCGCCTAGAGTCAAACCAGTAGTAAGAGTTTGAGGAAGATTTTAAATTTGTCTTCCTGAGTCCAAGTCTCCTGCACAAATTGAAAATTTAGTATTTATATTTTTACCCCTTCTTTATCTCACATGGAGTAGGCAATCAATACAGGTCTTCTGAAATTAATTGCATTTGAAGTATACAATCTTGTTTTTTGATTGATTTTTATCATAAACTTATCATAGTACCATAGGAACCATAGAAACAATATGCTTTAATTTTCTCATTTAGTAAATGAGGAAGAAATATTAAATAGGGGCTATGACGTGCACGAGGAAGAAGGAAAAGCAGAGTACATCAACTACTCCCTGACATATCTGGGACTATAAATTGAGTCCTAACTCACAGCCCAGTACTAAGAAAATACAATGAATCTAATGACTAACAAATTTCACTGTAGCGAATCGAATTATTGCATTATTAATGTATACTAACTGGGATGATTTTTGGTATCATCATCATTGCATAAAAGCCTAAAAGAATAGCAATTTAATGAACACAATGTACTGTACAGAAGTAATATTGACCCTATTAATTTCCCTTCCCAATACTTCTACAAGAAGACCATGAAAACCTAGTATTTCCACACCCTTTTGCAATACCACTAATTAGTTCTATGATCTGAGGTGAAAAAGGAGAAGAAGAAGAAAAAGAAGAAGAAGAAGAAGAAGAAGAAGAAGAAAAGAAGAAAAAGAAGAAGGAAGAAGAAAGAACAAGAAGGAAGAAGAAGACGAAGAAGGAAGAAGAAGATGAAGAAGGAAGAAGAAGAAGGAAGAAGACGAAGAAGGAAGAAGAAGATGAAGAAGGAAGAAGAAGAAGGAAGAAGAAGACGAAGAAGGAAGAAGACAAAGAAGGAAGAAGATGAAGAAGGAAGAAGAAGCATAAGGAAGAAGAAGACAAAGAAGGAAGAAGAGGAAGAAGATAAGATGGAAGAAGAAGGAAGAAGATGAAGAAGACAAAGAAGGAAGAAGAAGAAGGAAGAAGAAGACAAAGAAGGAAGAAGATGATGAAGAAAGAAGAAGGAAGAAAGAAGAATTAAAAACAGGGCCTTCCAGATGGTAAGTTGTCAATATATGTCCCCTTTCTTTCCCCCTCCCCATTTTTAAAGCAACTCTGCAATCAATTCCTTATAGCTCCTGGAGTTAATATCAACAGTCAGAGTCTTTATGGAAGTAATTCCTCTCCATCTGGGATAAACTGGACAACTGAAAACAAAGCAAAAGTTCTAAAAGCTTTTATATTTTCAAAATGAATAGGTTTATCTAAGGAGAGGAAGAGACACAGAGTATTTCATCCAGCATTTCCTATAGCGCCACCCTGGGTTAGATAACGAATCAATCGACTGATCAAGAAGAATTTATTAAGCACCTACTATGTGTTTGGATCTAGATAAATGAATCTCAGCAGAAGTAGTGATTTGAAATGTAAAAATAGAGGAATGGATGCTGGAATAGACTCGTAAAAATTCATAGTGTTTTAAATAATAGGGGAAAACCATTTACTGAAGAAATGGCTCATGTGAAATTCTCAAGAACATGAGAATTCTTCAAAGACATTATTGAAGTAATATGGTTTGAGATTTATATACTTTGTAATTTTGACTTTGGGGGAGTAGCTAGCTGGTACAGTAGATAGAGTATCAGGCCTGAAGTCAAGAAGACTCATCTTCTTGAGTTCAAATCTGGCCTCAGAAACTTACTAGCTCTGTGACCCTGGGCAAGTCACTTAACCTTATTTGCATTAGTTTCCTCATCTGAAAAATGAGCTGGAGAAGGAAATGGCAAACCCTAATATCATGGCAATGGAAAGGAAATGGCAAACTCTAATAACTTTACCAAGAAAGCCACAAATAGGGTCATGAAAAGTCAGACATGACTGAAATGAATGAACAACAACAACAGTTAACTATGATTATATTTTGAATATCTGCAAAATTAATTAGACTTATACTTGTGCTTAAATGGAATTAAAAGTTATCAAGGCTTCTAAAAATCCATTTTAATACATCAATCACTTAATTCAGTAGAATTGAATTATGGAGAATTACATTAAACATACTTCTTGAACTGGACAAAAAATCTCTCTGATATTATGTCAAATTAGTCTTAAATTCCAGTTTTTACTTTGTTTTCAATTTCACAGTTTGGAGGGAAAGCAGACAACTATTTAATAAAGCATACCTTTGGGAGAATCTCTGACTCATTTTGACATGAGTCTGCCGTTCTAAGTTGCTTTGTTAGGAATCTATCACAATGCTTCAACAGCAAGAGAAATGTGCTTATGCTAAATCTGCAATAGCAGTTCTGCAGAAAATGGATGTTATTTTCTATTTTCTATAACTGAATGATTTTTCCTTGTGTATTTAAAGATGTTCCTGTGTCAGAACTCTAGCATCCTTGTATGAATAGAAACAACCTTGGAATAAGGGAAGGTAGGAAAAGAGACCCAGAGGCAATTCTTCCTAAAGCAGGCTTCTTGCCTTTCAAAGCCCTGGAAAATTTAGCCTTACCCTGCTTAGGCAACCATATTTCTCAACATAAACCCTTTGCATCTTTCAGGATGCTCTCCTTACTCTCTTTATTATCATTATGGTCATTCTTGCTTTTATGACTTGGTTCATGCCGTTCTGCTGAAATTACTTCTTGACATAAATTAGTAGAAGAAACTTCAATACCTGGGAGTATACTAATGAAATCACTAATCTATCCACAATCCTACATTGTATAGCACTATACCTACACAATTATGCTTGAGTTGAAGGGCATCTTGAAGTTCATCTACTCTGTAGTTTAGTCACTCCATTGTATCAAACTCTGCATCACCCCATGGACCATACTGATCATGGGGTTTTCTTGGCAAAGCAACTGGAGTTGTTTGCTATTTCCTTCTCTAGTGGATTAAGGCAACAAAGTTTAATTTGACTTGCCCAGGTTCACTCAGCTAAGTGTCTGAGGCACAGTATCTGAGGCAAAATTTGAACTTCCTGACTCCAGGTCTAGTACTCCATCTACCAAGTTACCTAGCTGCCTACTTTACCCTCCCTCATCTACTCTACCCTTCCTCATTATACAGATGAGGAAATAAAGGCCTAAAGAGGTTACATGACTTTTTCAAGCACAGAGTAATAGTGACAAAGGTATAATTTGAACCTAGGGCCTCTGATTCCACTAACACATTTTTCTTAGCATATGTGATTTCCTGATTGTATGAACTATCAAGAAACAACTGATAAAATAATTTTTGTACTTTCTATGCTAAGCTTTGATCTATATCCAGGAAGGTTATCCTGACACAAAGGAAATTCCAAATCAGTGAAAGACTACATAATTGGTTTTAGAGATACAAAGATGAAATGATATAAATTCCTGCCCTTAAGTTTCTTACATGATCATTGTTATCAAACTACATCATAAAGCTTAAAATCCTATAGAAATGTGAGCTATTTCAAATATTAACACTTTCAGTTTACATATATACTTTCTTAGTTTTATAATTGTAATGTTAAATAGGGGAGGACTTTTCTTTTACTGTTTTCTCTTTTGGAGCACTTAGGTAATCAAGTGCCTTTGATGAGTCTGGCCCTTGTTTCTTTGATTAAATCAGGAGTCTTTGATGACCTTCTTCTGTCAAGGGAAAGCCTAGTTTACATAGGTTTGAGTCCCATGGCTGTGATGCCTGAAGAAGTGTCACATGGTTTTGAGTTGAATGGTTTTGATGCCCTTTGACCCTGAAGAGTATATAGAAACTCAGAGGTTAGCGTTTTGTTTGGGTCTGATCAAACAGTATCCTGTGATTTGACCAGAGGAGATTACGGATAGCTGTTGTTAAGGAGCTGCCCTGTCCCCCCCCACCCCAGCTTTGAAAAAAACCCAGATGTTGGTGCTTCTCTGGTAACTATGTATATTGTGATTTGGTTAGACAGAAATGTTGATCTATTTATACATTGTCACTGTTTGTAATTTCAGTTAGTATTTTCTCTGAAGTTCAGGGTGCTGGCTTTTCCCCTTGAACTAAGTAAATGATTGTAGTGGTAATCAGGGCAGGGCTTTTTGCTGTTCTCTTAAGTGCCTTAAATGATTCTGGCCTTTGTTTGAATTGGGCTGATAAAGTAGGATCTTGTCTTGGAATGTTTCTCAGCACTAAGACAATTGGGAGTCATTGACGGGAAACCCTGTATATGGTCGTACTAGGGATTAACTAACTTTCCCATACACTAAATGGGACTTTTCACTCTTCTTTGAGTGCTTCTAGCACTGAGGTAGTCAAGTGTCCCAGGGCCCTGAGACAGGCATATAAGATCTGAGGTTGGTATATGACTTTTGGGGATATACTCATTGAAAGTATATAGGTGACAAGACTCTAGGCAAGCCATTGAACCCCTCCCTGCCCCTGCTTTGATAACCCAGATGGATGTTAGTGCTTCTCTGCTAACTATGAATTGTGATTTGTATCACTCAAGGTCTGTCTGTTGATGTTTGTAATTTCTGTTTGTATTTGCCTTGCAGTTCAGGGGGCTAATCTTTTCCCCCTGAACTAAGTGAATGATATATGTATGTTTAATTAAAGTGAGATCGTTAACTCCTTAAAGTTGCTTTCCTTAGAAAAGCAGATCAAAGAACTTGTGTTAGCAGCTTTCTGTGTCCTGGATCCTGTTGGTCTTACACAGCCACAGTAGCTGCTAGCCAGATTGTCACTACAATGATATATGCATGTTTAATTACAGTGAGATTGTAAAGCCCTTAAAGTTGCTTTCCTTGGAAAAGCAGATTAAAGAACCTGTGCTGGCAGCCTTATCTGTGTTGGTGCTACAGTAGCTGCTAGAAGCATTGTTATTACAATAATAGAAACCACATTTCCTGAGTTATTAATGAGTCCAGGCTAAATTCACTCAAGTAAAAAAAATATATATATGTATCTGTTATTCTTTTTCCTTAATCTACTCAGCACACTATTATGTAGTACTAGATTATTGCAGCAGGATTTGATGCTCACAAATTCATTCTGGTCATTATTGCGTATTTTATTCTTTGAATACTTCTGTACTCTACAGAACTCTGATTATTCAATTGGAGGAAATACCCCCTTTGCAAAGCCATACCACAGCCCCATTAAGTCATCTGAGTTCAATGATAAGTGTAGGGAAAATTAATGGAACCCATGGGAAAATTGCTCTGGTAAAAGATAAAAGTAAAAATATTATTTTCCCCATTTTCTGTTAACATGTTGGACGTTTGTACCTCAAGTATGGTAAAATTGGATTGGGGTTTAGAGCAACACTAGTAACTGGTATAGTACAAAGAGCACTGAAGCTCTGTAGACAGATGCCCTAAATGTAATGTTCCTCTCTGATGATTACTGCATAATTTTGAAAAAGTAATTCAACCTCCCTGGGCATCTGTTTCCTCATATATAAAATAAAGGGGTTTAACTAGATTTCCTTAGATGTGCCTTCCAGCTCTAGCCCTACGATCTTATAAACTTATCCAATTTTGATGACATGGGGAACTGAAGGTAGCTCAGCATGTTCTTATTAAATTGTATTTTAGCTAAGTGACTCTTTACATCTTAATTGTACTCAATGATGTCATGGGCTCCTTAATAATAAAAAAAATATTCATTTTTAGTATTCATATCTCTTCAAAAACAAACATGTAACACTTCTTGATGCCATGCTAAAATGATTTTTTCCACCTCTAATGTGTTTGTTTCTTATTTCATCATACAAGAACTATGTATTCTGGTCAAGTCAACTCCTGATTTTCTGTTCCAAGTGCAAAGACTTTGAAAGCTTCATTAAGTCTTTTGTGTCACTAATGAACCAATTACTGAGTTTTTACTTCAGTGCATTAAATAATGAGTTAAAAAGAAGATGAACTGGATCAAAACTCTAGAATACATGAGTGGAATAGGCCTGAAGTAAAGGAGACTGAAATATACCTGAAGAACCTGAAATCTTGTCCCCCAGAAATTTCTTTTGACAAGGACCATATCCGTTGAAAAGTAAATTCTACAACAAGGGAGAAGAATGAGTATTATGATCTAACAATGAGGGTATACAAACCATTAAGGGGTGAGAAGATGTAATAGCAAGCCCTCTAGCATACCCAGGATGTCCTGCTACCACAGGTTCTTTGATCTGCTTTAAAAGGAAAGCAATTTTAATGGGGTCAACGATCTAACTTTTAATTGCATTCACTAGTTCAAGGGAAAGGTTAGCACCCAGAAAGTCAGAGAAAAAAAGAAGCAGAGAAATTAGACCAACAGACAGGGTCCTGACTGCTTGAATCAAAGCAATATTTCTATATACTTTACATACACAACTGAATCTGGAAAGCCTTTACATCTGAGTAGTCAGGAGGTCTGAACGTATTACTCAGGGTCTCAACCAGGGAATCACAAGCTCCTTCTCATAAGTGAACTCCCAAATCAAAATACCAACTCAGAAAAACTTCTCGGAGCTAGAAGGCATCACAACCCTCATGACTCAGTGCCTAATCAACTTAGTACTGAAAGGTGTGAAAGCCTCCCTACAAGCAAGCCTCCCCTAAGCAAGTGTGGTGGGGTGGGGAAGATCTTATTCCTCATTAACCTTAGGAAGTCAGAACTCGAGTGGTAGAAAAACATAAGGGGATGGGGAGGGAAGAGAACAATCACCAAAGTTTTCAAGAGTGGACAATACCTTGTTTTAAAAAATGAGAAAAGTATATAGATCCAAACAGAGAATACTAAAATTAGGATGGTACTGAAATATCTAAAGAAGTGTAGCCTTCTCTAAATAACAAATATAAGACAAATGAAACTGAACCAATGTCTAAGGAAATTCAGAACTCTATAGTGTCTCCGAGAGAATTAAATGAGAGTAAGATGTTCCAGCATAATACAAAAAAGAAATTAAATGTGAAAGAATTTAGAAGGGGGAAAATATCAAAATAGTCTGCACATCAAAAGTAATTAGGAGCATAAAATCTCTAAATGAGCAAAAAAATCTTTGATTTTGATTTTCCCTTTTGCCATAGTAGCTTTTTATAGTCAGGTTTGTTTTTGTTGTTGTCGTTTGCTCAGTAACTATTTCTTGATTTTGAACTTTATGTTAAAGATGGGCTTTGCTTACCTGAGGGGTGGGGCACTGTCCCAGGCTTTAGGCTTTTTTGAACTGCTGTTTTCAGACCTAGTTCTGGGTGTTTAGAAGTTTTCAATGCTTCTAAGGTGGTGTGATCTGCGGATAGGTGTGATCACTGTTCTCCTGGTCTGTGTCCTTGTCCTTATCCAAAAAGAGCCCCTGATCCCTTGAAGCTAAAAGCACTATTGCTTCTCAGGGCCCTTGATCCCTTGTACCTAAAAGTGTATTGATCCATAGATACCCTGCTATCTAGTGACTGAAAGCAATCTTGCACCTTGGAGCAACAGGGGTTCCCTTGCGACTGAAAAATCTTCCTCTCCATCCTGGAATTGCAATGGAGAAGTAGGTATGGCCAAACAATGTCTCATCCTATGCCCAGTGACAGCACAGAAATCCCCTGTAATCTCTTTCTGGACAGTTGATAAATCCTCTCACCATGTCTGGATTGAGAGGTCCTAAGGCTGCTACTACCATCCACCCTCTACCCCAGTGTCACGAATCTCTTCTTCTTACTTCTTAAGTTGTCTCAAGCTAGAAAAGTGTCTCACAACAACCTTCAGCTGGCTTTTATACTCCAGAATTCGATTTGAGTATTTGTGTTTGGAGGGGAATGTTAGGGGAGCTTGTCTGTAGGGTTTCCTGTACTGCACCATCTCGACTCCACACCCTAGAAGTCCAAAAGTCATTGATCTTGTAAAAGACAGAGTCCAGATTAAATAGTATAGCTCTCACAAGAACCTGAAAAACTGGAAATTGTATATTTCTAAGAACGTCTAAGTAAAGGAAGCAAAGCACCAATTAAAACAATCCACAGATTCATAAGAAAGTCTTATGTTTAAAATATGTGGTCACAATGGTTACATTTTTAAATTCCATGAACAAACCACAAATTCTGCAAACCATCAGGAAAAAACAGCCTTCAAATATAATGGAAAGGATGTCTAAATACCATAAGACTATTGTGTGCCCAGCAGTAATCACGGAAGGGAATGGAATAAGAGAAGCAAAGTAAGATGTAACCCAAAATTACATTCACTGAAATTGAATCTAATTGTCACAGAAAAAGATATATATTCAATAGAAGATGTATTTTTTGGCATCCTTCAAAAACAAAACATGGATATGAGCAGATTATATGACAGAAACCGCTCCAAACATAAACATAAGGTAAATAATTACAACAATCAAAGAAAAAAAAAGTAGTGAAATAAATGATTCTCTTCTCCATAGATAATTTTTTAGACTGAAAGAGAGAGACATATTAGGTTTAAAGGACTTTAAAATACTGATAGAGGACTATGCCAAATACATTCTATGAATCAAATATGTTTTTAATACTTAAATCAGAGAAGGAAAAAGCAAAGAAACTTAACTCTCAATAAATAAATTTGTGAATGTAAATTAATATATAGTAAATAAAATCCTGTCAAAGAGACCACAGATCTTATCTGAAAAAATTACTTATTTTGACCAAGTTTATTTTATATCAAAGATTGAAAAGTGGATCAATATGAAGAAAAGAATCAAGATAATCAATGTTAGTAAAAACGAAAACATCTCAAACCATGATTTTCTAGAAAGATGTAGAAAAAACTTTTGAGAAAAGTACAATCATTTATGATATTATACACACACACACAGAGTATAGGCATGGAGTGTGGTTTTTCTTTAAATATCTTTAATTTATTTACCTAAAGCCAAAAACACTATAACATTTCTCAAAAAATATTGGAATAAGAAGGGGTGCCCACTCTTCCCACAATTTTGTTATTATAGTTCTAGTAATTTTAGCATTAGGAATAAGATATGGAAAAGAAATGAACTATCTCTGTTTGCTGAGAAAATCCTAAGGAATCAACAAAGCAACTAAATAAGAAAAATAATAGTTTTAGCAAAGTTTTTTTTTTCCAAGAAATACGGGTGCATACACACACTCACACACACACACACACAATCCAAAGCATTTTGTGGTTAAAATAACAAAATCTGGGAAGCAATGATAGAAAAGGAACATAAACATTTGGAAGTTATCTACCAAAGCGCATTCAATGTTTGTACAGATTCAATTATAAAATGCTCTTTAAAGAAATGTTTAAAAAAATAAATAGCAGGAAATATAATCAGCATGTTAACTGGGCTATGTCAGTCTAATAAAAAAATGACAATACTACTAAAGTTATTTTGCAGATTTAATGCTTCAACAACATAGCAAAAATATTCTTTACTTTGCTAGATAAAACAAAAACAGGATTTGCTTGGAGAGAGGAAAGATCTAAAATATCAAAGGAAATTATGGGGGGAAAGGAAGGAATGAAGGGACCTCAAACAACATTATAAAGTAGTTATCATCAAAGTTGTATGACATTCTACAAAATCTCAAAAAGTAGAATAATGCATCAAACTAGACAAGTGTTAGTCAGAAATAAACTTAATCAGTGTTTCTTATATCCAAATTAAAAAAAAAAATGCCCGGGAAAGAATGTTGTAAAACCTCCTCATTTGATAAGACCTCTTAGAAAAACTAGAAAAGCAGTTTGGCAGAAATTAGCTTTTGGCCAACAATATATTCCACAATAGGTTCAAAATATTAAAGACTAATATTAAATAATATTAAAGATCCTACAATTAAAAAGCCTAGAAGAGATGCAGACAATATCTTTTTTCCAATTACAAATAGGACATATATTTTAAGCAAACAACAGATAGCAGCAGTTACAAAAGATACAATGATATTTTTGCAGGAAATTGAACAACTTCAGCACAAATTAAATTAATGGACCTAGGATAAGAAGCTGACTAGAAAATATATTTTAACCAAATATCTCTGAGAAGAGTTTAATATCTAACATATACATACAATTATTACTATCATAGGAGGTTCTGAGCTCCTTGAGGACAGACTGTCTTTTGGCTCTTTTTGTATTCTGCCACTTAGCATAGTATCTGGCACATAACAGGTGCTTAAGAAATGCTTTTCTGACAATCAGAAATATATAGATAAATAAAAGCTATTCCTCAATAGATTAATGTTCAAAGGATATGAACAATTATCAAGAAGAATTGCAAGCTTTTACCCATATGAAATAATGTTCCAAATTACTACTACTAAGAGAAATGAAAATCAAAACTTCTTTTGTATTTCCTTTCATGCCTAGAATATTGGAAAATATGACAAAACAGTAAAAAATTAAATGTTGAGAGGATGGGAAGGACAGGAAAATTAATTCATTGTCAAGCTGTGAATTGGTAAATTGATATTCTGGAAATCAATTTATCATTTTCCAAATAAGTGTCAAAAAAGGACATACCAGAGTTTCCACTGTTAGTGATAAATCACTAGGTGACAATTGACAAAAAGAAAGACTCAATATACACAGAGAGTCTGTGTGTGTGTGTGTGTGTGTGTGTGTGTGTGTAATATTCACAAAGAACTGGAAACTAAGCAGACTGCATTGATTGAGGAAAGGTTAAATATGTTGTACATTTATCACACATAATATTACCACCACAAGAAACTATGAGCATGATGGGTATAAAAAAGTATGAAGAAATTTGCATAAAGTAAGTAGAATGAGGAAAATATGCAAAATAACTTCAACAATATGAATAGAAAGATCAACAATTTTTTAAAATCAACAACAAATGTCATGAAGTGATTAAAAAAATCCTGCCCCCCCAAAAGAGGTATGAGATCTTTCACCAATCCTTCACACTTATTGGGGTACATAGGTATGACTCATAGCATATAACATGAGAATTTTTCAATGTGTTGATGAGAGTTTTACTTAATTTTGTTTTCTTTTTTTGTATTTAAAAATCCTATAAAGGACTGACTCTGAAAGGGAGAAGTTTAAGTAATGTTTTAAAAATATATTAATAAAAACCTGTTTACAAAACCAGTAAGTTTTGAAGTTAAAGTATGATTCAAAATTTTCTGATAACAGATTCCATGCTTTTCCCCTCGTGCTATACTTCCTTTCATAAGGAATTAGGTTTTTAACATCCAAAGAAGGATTTCTCAGAAGGTTCTTGAAAATAGGCAAGAATGACATCTTTGGTGCCTTACTTGTCACAAGATATATGGCTTATTTCTCTTTTGACATCTGTTACAAAAAGTACTTGAGGAATGATGACTTATTACTTCTAGGATAAAATTCTTACTCTTCTGGTGGCATTTAAAGTAATTCGAGATATTCCCAGTCTACCTTTTTTTGGTTTCTTTTATATTACTCCCCTTTATATGCTCTGTGATGAAGTCGAACTGCCCAATTTATTGAAGCCTAATTACAATAATATGTCTCTATTTCTGAAACTTGGAAAAGGATTTTCCACATGCCTAGAATGTACTTTTTCCTTACCTGTTCCTCTTAGAAATCCTAAATTTCTTCAAGGTTCAAAATGTCTTTCATTATTTCTATTAGTGAGCAGCATCTATTTTATATATTGCAGTTAGATGGTGCAGTAGATAGAATGCTGGACCTGGATCAGGAAGACTCTTCTTTGTGAGTTCACATCTGTCTTCAGATACTTACTAGCTGTGTGACCCTGGACAAGTCACTTAATCCTATTTGTCTCTGTTTCTTCATCTGTAAAATGAGCTAGAGAAGGAAATGACAAACAATTTCAGTATCTTTACCAAAAAAAACTCAAAAGGTATCCTGAAAAATCAGATATGAATGAACAATGACTGAACAGTAAAAATAGCATTTTATAATATATTATGTTTACTTGCATATATCTTCTGTTTAATAATCAGTGTTTGTGCTATTTCCCTTGGTAAAATTTAAATCCTTTTAACATTAAAGTCTATAAAGTAGCTTGATTTCTTTCCAAGAATTTAACTTACCCATTTCTCTGATCTACAGCACAGACTCAATCTCTCTTGCCCCAGAAGGGAGAAAGAAGGATGAGTTGACATGGACATAAGTTTTCCATCTAATCATAAGCTGAGCACCATACCACTTTGATGTAGGGCATTGTGTAACATAGGACTTTGCAGAGAATCTTGGCCAATTCTGGATTTTCCCCATTGCCATGGGTCCTGCAGATCTCCTTTTGGGAGTCAAGCTAAATGTAAACCCACTCTTATCTCCAGTTTAGGTCAATTGCTGTCTTAATTTTGTTTTCATCACGGAATGGATTTTAGCACCTTATATCTTTTCAACTGTATTTTTAAAAAGGCTGCTATGGCTGGCAAAGGTATCTCTGGTCTCTGAGGGGCCGTTGACCTCTGTTACTGGCAAGAGCTGATAAAGGCACTATGCTCATAACTTTGTGCCTCAGTTTCTCTTATCACATTTTTATAACAACGTACCTTAAAAAATACCTACTTGCAACAATTTTTGTGCTTATCATTGAACTCTATATGTTATGAAAATTAACAGAGACTCAGGAGGGAACCACACCTTTTTCTATTTCTCTTCTCTGCCAAATGCCTTAATAAAATTCTTTCTAAAAACCTTTTTAGATCTTGGGCTTTGTTCTTCACTGACAGTATCTAAATATTTTGTGGTAATGATAACATTTAAATAGCCTTTCAAAACTTAGAGAGTACTTTCCTCCCAGTTATCTCATATGACCCTTCTATTACTTTACATAATCTATTTAAAATAATAGCTTACCATTATATATCATTTTACAGTCTATAAGGCAACTACTCACAACAACATTATATGGTGAATAATTTGAATACCACCCTGTTTTGCTTATTATTATTATCTTGAAAACTGACACTAAAGGAAGGCAAGTGGTAACAATGCAGGGTTTTTTGCTTTAAACTTCATGGCTACAAATTATATGGGACAAGAAAATTAAAAGCATTTTTTCATGACTTAGTGACGTTGTATAATTCATATAACTTCTCTGTCAGGGTATAAAAACAATATCTGCTTCTATTTTATGCATAGAGGTACTATAAAATAATAAGTAATAGTATCAATTATGCCATTTTGTAATATGCTGAAACTGTTATACTTTTGCAACAAAGGTGAACTGGACATTTTATCGATCAACTAGAAAAACGCAAAACTAATAGCGGAGAAAAATTAAAAAATCTTTAGTGTAAAACAGGAAAAGAAATGTTCAAGGTAAAAGGAAAAGCTCAAAGGATCTCAAATAGTATATGTACTGCTGAAGAGACAATGCTTTACATATACCTTCAGTGACCTAGAAAGGAGGATAGAAGTATATATCTAGGGCATAGAGGTTCTTGTACTTAGGGAGATAGACTAAGATAAAAAGCAGTAGAGTTATAAAAGAAAGCTGATTTGGAAGCCTAGACAGGTGAGAAGTTAAAGAAGACAGATAGGTACTCTATATATACACCAGAAAATGTAAAAGAGTGGAAGGAAGAGATAGCAAGAATGGCTATGATAAGATTTGCCAGGAAGAGAAAATCGCAGTCTTGTTACAGGCATTGTTATAATGCTATCTGTTAACTGAATATTAATACTCACTTAAACGAAATAAGCCAGTATTGAAGTTTCATTCTTGCTTCACCTTCAACTTTCATCTCATTGCTTAAGATAGTCAAAAGGAAGAAGATGATGAGAAAGCAACAGACAGTGAAGGTCAGAGGAGACATGAGGTTTTTTTAGTTCAGAAACAGCACAAAAGTATTGAATTATAGGTCTGGAAGGAACATTGAGGTGTCATCTAGATCTTCCACCACCTTCAGAGAGGAATACCACTAAACAATGCAGGACCAGATGAGTATTTTCATGCCTTTTTATACCTTTAAAATAAGATATATGTGTATAGGTGTAACAACAATGTTGCTATCAGCTGCTGTGGGGGTGTAAGACCAATAACACCAGCCAACAAGAGGGCTGCTGGCATATATTCTTTGATCTGCTTTTCTAAGGAAAGCAATTTTAAGGGGTTTACAATGTCACTTTAATTAAACATACATATATCATTCACTTATTTCAGAGGTAAAAGTCAGCAAACTGAACTTCAGAGAAAACACAAACAGAAATTACAAGCAGAAAGTATATAAACAGAGCAAATGAACGCCAGTCAACAGACAGGCTTCTGTCTGTCTGACCATAGCAATATATACACAGTTACCAGAGAGAGAAGCACCAACATTTGGGTTTTCAAAGCCAGAGGGTCTCCTTAATGGCTACCCAAATTCTCCACAGCAACAAACTTCCAATGAGTGTGCCATCAAAGCAAAATGCCAACCTAAGAGCATATATATCTGGTTTAGGGCCCTGGGGCACCTACTTAAAGATAGGGTGTAGACCTGAGGCTTACCATCTACTTACCAAAGAGGGTGGGAAAGATCTTTAATCACAAGTACCATATCATATATATTGT
Source organism: Phalanger gymnotis (assembly GCA_028646595.1). NCBI lineage: Eukaryota > Metazoa > Chordata > Mammalia > Diprotodontia > Phalangeridae > Phalanger > Phalanger gymnotis. The sequence goes on from CM053626.1 coordinate 86,216,074, forward strand.
TTCTAATCAATCACTCTTGATTCAAACAGAGGCAAGACTCAAGGGCACTTGATTGACTTAGTGCTGAGAAGCACTCCAAAACAAAATACAACAAAAAGTCCCATCCTGCTCATCATTACTATAGGTATAGATATACATATTTAAAAAAATATATGCATATACATACATATAAATAGATTAGTGAAATATCTCTGGCAATGTTTAATAAGGGGACAATCTTTGGTTTGATTGAATGGAAGTTTGACCTAAAAACAAGATGTTTCATAAATGAACTTTCAATGATATTTATGATTAATTTTAAGACTTTTGTTTCTAGGTGGTAGAGCCAAGATGGCAGCATGAAAACAGAGACTCACTTGAGCTCTCCCCTGAATCTCTCCAAACACCTGTAAAAAACAAATTCTAGAGCTACAGAACCCATGAAATGACAGAGTGAAACAAGTCCCCAGCCCAAGACAGCCTAGAAGGTTACTGGGAAGGGTCTATCACACTGTACAGGGAGTGGACCACAGCCCACTAAGGGCCACATCAGGAAAGACTAGGCCAGAGCAGACTGGGCGGAGTCAGCCTCAGGGCTGTGAATCTCTGAGCTCTGCCAGTTATGAGACTTCTCAAGCCATAAAACCCAAAGAAAACATAGCAGGTCAGTGGGACAACTGTTAGACCTAGGTGAGAAAGGGGCATGGTTGGGCCCCAGCCCTGGGGTGGCAGAGGTGACTGCAGTGGCGGCAGCAGCAGCAGTGGTGATGGCAGCTTCTAGAGCTCCATGCCCACAGATAGTGAGAGGAATCAAGTGGCTGATCAGAGTAAGAGTGCAGAGATCTCTTTGCCAGCACTAAGGCAGGGTTTTCTTGCTTTTCCCTGCTTTGATCTGGGTCTAAGTCTTTGTTGGAGGTCTTTGGGGTGGGGAGGTTAGGAAGTGTGCTGGGGTGGCAGAGCTTGTGGTGGCTTTGGAGAGGGAGTCCTCCTGGTAGTTACACAGCAGAAAGGATGGTTGCACTCATAGACCATAGCACAGGCCAGGAGAAGAGTACCATACCACCTCAGAATACGAGTTGCTTTGAAAACAGCAGTGCAAAGCCCCTAAAGCTTGGGACGGAGCACTCTCCACTGTAAAAGGCATCATACCCTGACAAATAGCTCAAAAGTCAAGTAATTGGCTGGGAAAATGAGCAGGAAGAGTAATAGGACTCAGACCATAGAATCTCACTTTGGTGACAAAGAAGATCAAAACATACAGCCAGAAGTCAACAGAGTCTAAGATCCAACATCAAAAGACTCCAAGAAAAATACGAATTGGTCTCAGGTCACAGAAGAGCTCAAAAAGGATTTGGAAAATCAAGCAAGAGAAGTAGAGAAAAAATTGGGAAGAAAAATGAGAGGGATGTGAGAAAACCATGAAAAACAATCAATGGCTTGCTAAAGGAGACCCAAAAATACTGAAGAAAATAACACCTTAAAAAAGTAGACTAGCTCAAATGGCAAAAGTGCTCCAAAAAGCCAATGAGGAAAAGAATACCCCAAAAGGCAGAATTAGCCAAATGGAAAAGGAGGTTCAAAAGATCAGTGAAGAAAATAATGCCTTAACAATTAGAATGAAGCAAGCGGAAGCTGGTGACTTTATGAGTAATCAACAAATTATAAAATAGAACCAAAAGAATGAAAAAAAATGGAAGACAATGTGAAATATCTCATTGGAAAAACCACTGACGTGAATAGATACAGGAGAGATAATTTAAAGGCTATTGGACTACCTGAAAGCCATGATCAAAAAAAGATCCTAGATATCATCTTTCAAGAAATTGTCATGGAAAACTCTTCAGATATCCTAGAGCCAGAGGATAAAATGGAAATCAAAAGAATCCACTGATTGCCTCTTGAAAAACATCCCAAAAAGAAAAGTCCTAGGAATATTGTAGCCAAATTCTAGAGTTCCCAGGTAAAGGAGAAAATACTGCAAGCAGC
>CM053626.1:86218538-86238971 GCA_028646595.1 Phalanger gymnotis
AAAAAAAAAAGAGCCTAGATATCATCTTTCAAGAAATTATCAAGGAGAACTGCCCTGATATTTTAGAGCCAGAGGGTAAAATAGAAATTGAAAGGATTTACTAATTGCCTACTGAAAAAGATCCCAAAAAGAAATCTCCTACGAATATTGTAGCCAAATTCCAGAGTTCCCAGGTCAAGGAGAAAATACTACAAGCAGCCAAAAAGAAACAATTTGAGTATTGTGGAAACACAATCAAGATAACACAAGATCTATCAGCTTCCACATTAAGGGATCTAAGGGTTTGGAATATGATATTCCTGGAGGTCAAAGGAGTTAGGATTAAAGCCCAGAATCACCTACCCAGCAAAACTGAGTATCATGCTCCAAGGCAAAATATCAACTTTCAATAAAATAGAGGACTTTCAAGCTTTCTCAGTGAAAAGACCAGAGCAGAATAGAAAATTTGACTTTGAAACAGAAGAATCAAGAGAAGCATGAGAAGGTAAACAAGAAAGAGAAATCATAAGGGATTTACTTACTGTTTAAAATCCTACATGGAAAGATGATGTGTATAATTCATGATACCTTTCTCAGTATTAGGGTAGTTGAAGAGAATATACATATATATATGTATATATATATATATGTATATATATATATACATATGTGTGTATATATATATATATATATATATATATATATATAGACAGAGGGCACAGTATGAGTTGAATATGAAAGGATGTTATCTAAAAAAATAAATTAAGGAATGAGAGAGTAATTTATTGAGAGAGGGAGAAAAGGAGTGACAGAATGTGGTAAATTATCTCACATGAAAGTGGCAAGAAAAAGCAGTTCTGTTGGAAGGGAAGAGGGGGCAGGTGACGAAGAATGAGTAAATCTTCCTGTCTTCAGATTTGACTTGAGGAAGGAATAACATACACACTCCATTGGGCATCTTACCCCACAAGAAAGTAGGGGGAAGTGGATATAAAGGGAGGAATGATAGAAGGGTGGGCAGATAGGGGCAGGAGGTAATCAAAAGCAAACACTTTTTGAAAAGGGACAGTGTCAAGGGAGGAAATTGAATAAAGGGGGGCAGTATAGGATGGAGGGACATGCAGCTAGTATTTCACAACATGAGTATTGTGGAAGTGCTTTACATAATGGTACACGTGTGGCCTATGTTGAATTGATTGCCTCCTTATGGAGGGTGGGTGGGAAGGCAAGAAAGGAGAGAATTTGCCACTCAAAGTTTTAAAATCAGATGCTCGAAAGAAAAACTTGTTTATGCACGCGCCTGAGAAATAAGACACATAGTACACAGGGCATAGAAATCTGTCCTGCCTCCAAGAAAGTGAAGGGAAAGGGGATGGAGAGAGAGCGGGGTGAAAGAAGGGAGGGCTGACTGGCGAACAGGGCAATCAGAATATATGTCATCTTGGAATGGGGGAGGGTAGAAATGGGAAGAAATTTGTAACTCAAAATCTTGCAGAAATCCATGAAAACTAAAATATTAAATAAATAATAAAAAATTTAAAATAAAAGATTGACTTGTCACAGAACAGTACAAAGTCTTGCTGTTTACTCCTACTTAACTTTACCCATCAGCTTTACTATTTTTTGACTCTAAAGGCATTCCAGAATTAAAACAAAATTCTTAACAATAAACTAATTCACCAAGAGAAATTGTATTATGTGGGAAAATATTACACGTGAAAAATAAAGAAGACTAATACTCCTGACTCCAATTAAAACATAATCTCCAATTTCAACTATGAAGTTCAAAGAAGAATAATTGGTTGAACATCTGTATTATCACACTATATTACCAAACTACTGAAGAAATAATAAATAACAAACAACAACAGTAACAATAATAATTACTCATATTTGAAACAGAAGAGTTTATAATGGCAATCCACTACCTGGTCACCACCACCAAAAGTTACAGAGAGGTTATGCTTAAGAAATCTCAACTTAGTGATCAATTTAAATTATTCATGGGGTAGGTAGAAACAGTGCAAAAGATTACTTCAGACCAGAAATTTAGCACCTACTGAATACCTAGGAAGATTTGACAGACTGTGATTACATACAAGAAGCAATATTTTTTTTCATGGACATAAAGACAACTATTCCCCCATTATATCATTAAGGCAAGATTCATGACCTTGATCATGAGTATGAACATGCACAAATGGTTCAGAATTGTAAAGTACAAAAAACTCTCTATGTAGAAGGCAGAGGAAGAATAATATTTATTTAGATTCCAGAGCATCAAATCTGAGAACCAATACCTCCAATTCAATATAGTAGCAATTATATTCCTAAGCCAGTAAACCCACATCAATGGAGTAACAAGGAAATTATAGCACAGTATAACAGAGAGGAAGCAAGTCATCCTGTAATCTCTCCCCGCTAGGGCCTTCCTGTAAACAGTCACTCATGAATCCTAACTCTCCGCTCAACACTGTCTTCTGCAGCTCTGCCAATGCTGGTTCTCTCAATGTCTGTTCTCTAGCACCCTCTTGATGTCTGCTGCATCAATGTTTTCCTTTCAATTCTGCTCTTCTCTGTTCTGTTCCTCTTCAGTTCTCTTCTCCTCTTCAATTCTGTTCCTCTTCAATTCTGGGTTTGCCTTTTATACAGTCCTAGCTGACATCTGATTGTCTAGAACTCAGATCTCTGATTGGCTGAATTCGTGATTAACTAGTACTCAGTGCACAATACCATTGACTCTGACCTTGGCAACTCCCCTTAGGGTTCTGAGGGCTTCACACCCACATAGGCTTAGTTCCTAGTAAGTAGGGCCTTTAGGAATACTTACAAACAAAGATATGATCAAGCTTTCCCACCTAGGCCCTCCTGAGGCCTAGTGAATGGGTGGGGAAGATCATACATCACATTAGTACTATACCTATTACAAACATGAACTCACAGTATCCTGAAGATCTCAACCAATAAACTGTCTTGGAATTTGCTCTTTTCAAAGATTAGTTAGTTGTCAGTAATCAAACAAATATTAAATGATTAATAAAATTTAGACAATAAAAATCCTAACAGAAGGCATCAAAGCTATTTGGAAACATTTTAAAATCATCATAATCCCTTTTATCCTTTTTGCTACTGAAATTGAATCAAGATGCTTTCAGTGAAACTACCAAAAATGCATTTGCAACATAATTATTTTATTGAAATAAAAAGTGATTATTTTAAAATCCCTCCTTGCTATAATCTATAGCATATTAAATATAAAATAATGGTAGTAGGATAGTAATTTTCCCCCAGTGCTGTTTCTGCTTTCCATTGTAAAATATGAGAATAAGGTAGTCACAACAATAATTACCCCTTCCTCAAAACCCAGGTGATCATCTACACCATGATGTTTGAGGGAATAGTGGCAAAGAAGAGGATGATACACTAGGGTGTTATCCATTGGGAATTCAGAGTGCTCCAAAACCACTTGGTAGCTGTGAAAATCTAGAAGAAAATCTGAAACCCTTGAGAATTGGGTTCTTGTGGCAATAATGTTTTAGTCAGTGTAATGCAACTGCTTGTTGGTGTCAAAGAAATAGACAGGATCCTACAGGGTTGCAACTGACACTACCTGGAACCTACAGCATGATTAATGAACTTGACATAGAGGACAGTAAAAGGAATGACATTTATGTTCTGGTTTCACAATAATACAAGACAGAATAGCACAAATCTGAAATACTAATATCTCACCATCTAAAAATTATTCAATATAAATAGTGCTGACCAGTACCATGGACAAACAACAAGTGCTCATGAAATGGACTAAATATATGAACACATTTATTATGTACAAGTGCCATATTATAAGAAATAGTATAATAAAAGAGGAAATATCTTACAAGTTTGAAGCAAATGCTTCATATTAGTTTTTTTTTTTTTGTCAATAAGACCCTGACCTCTCATTCACATGGTATTTGCCAATAAATTTTGGTCAATATTAGGAGTAACTATACCTCTAAGTCAAGACAAGATGAAATAATAATGAAAACAGAAGAGTTATTATAATCTGAAAAGGAAAAATTGAAGAAGTCAACTACTGACAATCTTCAGTTAGGACAAACTCAAAATGCACTGTTTGATAATTAACTGGATAACAAAGATTTTGAGAAGATAGATGATGAACCAAAGATACAGAAAGTGGTATAAATTCTGAAACATAGCTAGCATTTTTGTTTTACTTAACTATATTTATTGTTTGCAATGCTGGGTTACCATGGGAAGATAGTAATATTGATGAGAACAAATGACAAATTAAAGGTCACTAATGAAACTTTTAACAATAAACAAGACAACAGAAGGAAGTTCAGAAAGGGGCATAGGCAAAAAAGGGCTGTTTTGTTACTATTTTATTAAATTTAATATACATTTAAAAAAATTGTTTACCACAGAAGTGTTTTTTTTTGACATATGCTCTTCCATGTTCTTTGAATATTGCAATATCCATGTTTGTTGGGCTAATTAAAAAAATTATGAAAGAGAAGATAGAATACTTGGAATTCTGAAAGAATTTTTCTAATTAGATGCCATGAATTCACTGAGCAGACCAATTATACCAAAACAGAGAAATTTTAAAAATCAAGCATTTGCCACATTTTCCTACAATGTTTGACAGAAACTTGTAAAAACATTTCAAGAACTATATCCAAACAAGGTAGGACTAGAGGAAGAAAGAAAGGACTGTCCAGGAATATTCCAAAGGAACGGTACGAAATACCACAATAGCAGGCAAGGTTTATGAAAGTTTTTGACCATTAGAAAGATATTAGAAGGCTACATTAATATCTAGCTGTATAGATATTAGAAAACTTGAACACTGTATCATTTAATCCTAAATAAAATTTTAAAAATGCAGAATTTAACCTTGAAAACCTAGATTCACTGAATCAGCAATTAGAAGTAAAAGTTAAAAAAAGACAAAATGATACAATAAATAAAAGAACAGCCAAGACGAATAATAATAATAATAATAATGATAATGATAATAAACTACAGAGCCTTGAGAAACCAATCATATCAGAGGAAGGAAGAGAATCCCCCAGAGAATTAACACAGAGAAATCCTCTGGCCATTTAGATGGTTATAAGAAGTGTAACACACACACACACACACACACACACACACACACACACACATATATACATTGGATCCAATGTGAAAGAGAAGTTTATACATGGATAATATAATGAATGACAGAACAGATATATCAATGCAAGGGACTGAAACTCTTAATATTTCTGCAAAATTGAAAAATCAGTAGAGTCTCATAAGATCTATATTTATTGATTCAAATGTTTCCTGGTGGCAGGAGAATTATTAGCAAATTACTTTAGTAACTTCCTCTTAGACCCAAGACCAGATTTCTTAACAGAAGATGTCATTTATCTATTACAAAAATGAGAATATTAATTACTCCTACAAATAGAAGCCAATGACATTTATGTACTTTATACAAAAGTCACAGCTTATATGACTTAAAAATACAAATAGAAAAGAAAATAAATATATTGGCTGGGGATTTAAAAGAGTATGTCAAGACATCAAAGAGATATATAGAACAATCTACAATTATTTGATAAGTACTAAACAAGACTTCCCAAAGTGCTATAACATTGCTACTTCCTCTTATGGAATACCCAAATGTGTCAGAGTCAATAATGTAGTCAAGCTTAGTCCAAGCTAAGGCATCACCTCAAACAGATCATGTTCAGAGTCATCAGCAAAGAGAATATCCATTCCTTAAAATGAGCAGTTCTACTGGAATGACCAAGGAACCAGAGCAGAAAGAAAGAACTGAGCTCAGGTCTCTCCTAACACTAAACAACTGCATTTTCAAACAACCCACCTCCACACAACGGGAAAAAATGATCCTGATTCTCTAAAGGATGAAAGTGAAAAGATGCAAACAAAGAAAAACCCTCAGCAGTAAAAAACCCCTAAAAGAAATAAAAAGTAAAACACTTTTGCACTAAGGAAAAAAGTCTGAACAGTTAAACAAAACAACAAAAATTTTCAGGGGTTAAAGTGAAACAGAAAGACTGTCACTAAGGATCAACAACAAAAACTTAAGAGCGACAGAGAAGTAAGTGCTGCTGTACAGGCTGCCTTTTGCTTTTAGAGGAAATAAAAGGGGGAGGTGGGATTGGGTCTTAGGCACTTGTAGAACAAAAGGACCTTAATGGAGCCACTTTTGCCCTTGCCTTCAGGGAAAACAACAACAGCAACAAAAAACTTTAAATAGATAGGTTTCACCAGAGGAGCACAGTCTCAGAACTACCAGAGGATTTAAAAAAAAAATAGGCCTCTCTCCTCATCCAAAGGAAAGAGCTTCAATTAAGGCCAGATCACAGAAGAGAACTTTGGTGTCCATTGTGAAAGAAAAAGCATGGGTGAGAACTCTAAAACATTCCAGGGCTACAGAACCCGTGAAATGACAAGGTGAACTGTCTTCAGCCCCAGACTGCCTGGATGGTCACTGGGAAGGGTCTATCACACGTTTCTGGGGGCAGAGCTCAGCCAAGCATAGGCAACTCCAGCACAGACCAGTCCAGAGCAGACTAGGCAGAGCAGGCCTCAGAGCACTAAATCAACTGAGCTATGGCAGTTCCTAGACTTCAGCAAAGACAACTTAGCAGGTCAGTGGGAAAACTCTGTTGGATTTGGGTGAGAGAAGGGCTCAGTCTGGCCCCAGTCCCAGGGTGGCGGGGTGGGGGGGCAGCACCTGCTGCTGCTGCTTCCAGAGCTCCAGGCCCACAGACAGTGGGGGGAATCAAGCGCTTGATCAGAGTGTGAGTGTAGGGAACTCTTTGCTGGTGCTGAGGCAGGATTCTCTTCCTGCTTGGATCTAGTTTGCAGACCCAGTTGGTGGTTGTGGGGTGAGGAGAAGTGCTGCTGTGGCAGAGGTTGTGGTGGCTGTGGAGAGGGAGTCATCCTAGCAGTTCCAAGGCAGAAAAGAATGCTTGAGGTCACCCACAGGCCAGAGCACAGGCCACTAGCCAAGTAAATACCTCTCCTTCAATCATACCACCTCAGAGGAATTTACAGGTGCCTAAAAGTAGCTCAGAAAACAGCAGCACAAAACCCATGAAACTTGGGACAGAGCACTCTCCACTCTGGAAGCAGGGTCATACCTTGACAAAGAGCTTAAAACTCAAGTAATTGTCTGGGAAAATGAGCAGGTAAGCATAAAAATTTCAGACTGTAGAATCTTACTTTGGTGACAAAAAAGATCAAAATATATAGCCAGAAAAAGACAACAAGGTCAAAGATACTATGTTAAAAGCCACCAAGAAAAACATGAATTGGTCACAGGCCATGGAAGAGCTCAAAAAGGATTTAGAAAATCAAATAAGAGAAGTAGAGGAAAAATTGGGAAAAGAAATGAGAGAGATGTAAGAAAATCATGAAAATCAAGTCAATGGCTTGCTAAGGAGAGCCCAAAAAATACTGAAGAAAATAACACCTTAAAAAATAGACTAATCCAAATGGCAAAAGAGCTGCAAAAAGCCATTGAGGAGAAGAATGCCTAGAAGGGCAGAATTAGCCAAATAGAAAAGGAGGTCCAAAAGACCACTGAAGAAAATGATTCCTTAAAAATTAGAGTGGAGCAAATGGAAGCTAATGACTGTATGAGAAATCAAGAAAATGTAAAAGAGAACCAAAAGAATGAAAACATAGAAGACAATGTAAAATATCTCATTGGAAAAACCATTGACCTGGAAAATAGATGCAGGAGAGAGAATTTAAAAATTATTGTACTACCTGAAATCCAAGATCAAAAAAAGAGCCTGGACATCATCTTTCAAGAAATTATCAAGGAAAACTGTCCAGATATTCTAGAACTAGAGGGTAAAATAGAAATTGAAAGAATCCACTGATCGCCTCTTATAATAACAATGTTACTAGCAGCTGCTGTGGAGGTGTAAGACCAAGAACATCAGCACAATGGAGGGTTATTAGCATAGGTTCTTTGATCTGCTTTTCTAAGGAAAGCAACTTTAAAGGATTTACAATCTCACTTTAATTAAATCTATATATATCATTCACTTAGTTCAGAAGAAAAAGCCAGCACGCTGAACTTCAGAGAAAACACGAACAGAAATTACAAGAAAAAATTATATTAACAGAGCAAATAACACAAATTAGCAGACAGGGCTTCTAACTGTCTGTCCATAGTAACACATACATAGTTACTAGAAAGAGAAGCACCAACATCTGGGTTTTCAAAGTCAGGCTGCTCCTTTTGGATATACAGAGTCTTGTCTGGCCAAATCACACAAACATTCTTCTAATGAGTGAGACCCTAATGCAAAATGCTAACCTCATAGTATATATAAACTTCTTTTAGGTCAGAAGGCATCACAACCATGTGATTCAAACTCATGTGACTTAGGCTTTCTTGTGAATTAAGGAGGTCATCAAAGACTCTTGATTCAGTCAAATGCAAGACTCAATCAAAGAGACTTGATTGCCTTAGTGCTGAGGAGAACTCCAATGGAAAAAAAAAAAACAGCAAAAAGTCCCACTTTGTTTGCCCTTACATAGCTTGAAAAAGATCCCAAGAGGAAAACTCCTAGGAATATTATAGTGAAATTCCAGAGTTCCCAGGTCAAGAGAAAATATTGCAAGCAGCCAGAAAGAAATAATTGAGTATTGTGGAAACATAATCAGGATAACACAAGATCTAACAACTTCTACATTAAAAGATCAGAGTCTTGGAATGAGATATTCCAGAGGTCAAAGGAGCTAGGATTAAAACCAAGAATCATCTACCCAGCAAAACTGAGTGCAATACTTCAGGGCAAAATATGGATATTCAATGAAATATAGAACTTTCAAGCATTCTTGATGAAAAGACCAGAGCTGAAAAGAAAATTTGACTTTTAAATGCAAGAATCAAGAGAAGCATGAAAAGGTAAACAGGAAAGAGAAATCATAAGGGACTTATTAAAGTTGAACTGTTTACATTCCTACATGGAAAGATGATATTTGTAACTCATGAGACCTTTCTCAGTATTAGGGTATTGAAGGGAATATACATATGTGTGTGTGTGTGTGTGTGTGTGTGTGTGTGTGTGTGTGTGTGTGTGTATAGAAAGATGGCACAGGGTGAGTTGAATATGAAGTGATGATATCTAAAAAATAAATTTAAGGGGTGAGAGAGGAATATATTGTGAGAAGGAGAAAGGGAGAGATAGAATGGGATAAATTATCTCACATGAAAGAGGCAAGAAAAAACTGTTACGATTGAAGGGAAAGGTGGGGGGGAGGTGAAAGGGAACAAGTGAAATTTACTCCCATTATATTTGGCTTAAGGAAGGAATAAAGTACACACTCAATTGGGTGTCTTACCCTACAAGAAAGTAGGGAGGAGGGATGGGGTGGATGATAGAAGGGAGGATCGATTGGGGAGGGGGTAGTCAGAAGCAAACACTTTTGAAAAGGGACAGGGTCAAAGGAAAAAATTGAATAATTTGGTGACTGGATAGGATAGGGGGAAATATAATAAGCCTTTCACAACATGACTATTATGGAAGTCTTTTGCATTACAATACACATATAACCTATTTTGAATTGCTTGCCTTCTCAATGCGGGGGTGGTGAAGAGGGGAGAAGGGAGAGAATTTGGAACTCAAAGTTCTAAGAACAAATGGCAAAAACTGTTTTTATAGGCAAGCAGGAAATAAGATACATAGGCAATGGGGTATAGAAATATATTTTGCCCCACAAGAAAGTAAGGGGAAAAGGGATAAGTGGGGGTGGGGTGATAGAAGAGATGGCAGCCTGGAGAAAGTGACAATCAGAATCCATTCCATCTTGGTGTGGGGTGGAGGGGAGAGATAGGGAGAAAACTTTTAACTTAAAATCTTGTGGAAATGAATGTTGAAAACTAAAAATAAATACATTAATCTTTTTTAAAAAAGCATGAGTGAAAACCTAATTTAATCAATTTAATAAGTTTTTATTGATGTTTTTGATATTGTGGTCATCATAGTATACCATATATCCCTCCATTCCAAATGAAAAATTCCTTATGATTTCTCTTTCCTGTTTACCTTTTCATTCTTCTCTTGATTCTTGCATTTGAAAGTCAAATTCTCTATTCAGCTCTGGTCTTTTCATCAACAATCCTTGAAAGTTCTCTATTTAATTGAAAAAAAAATACATACGTAGGGGCTGAGCCAAGATGGTGTTTGGAAAGCAGGGAAGTGCCTAAAGCTCTACCCCAGGACCCTCCAAACATCGATAAAAAATGGCTCTGAACAAATTCTAGAACTTTTGAACCCACAAAATAGCAGAGGGAAGCAGGGCTCAGGGCCAGGACAGCCTAGATGGTCATTGGGTAAGGTCTATCACAGGGAACTTGGAGCAGAATGGAGCAGAGCCCAGCGTGGGATGCATTGGGACCAACCAGACTGGGAGCTGGGAGGAACAGGCCCTAGCACCCTGAATCAGTGAGCTGTGGGAGTTACCAGACTTCTCAACCAACAAACACCAAAGACAACAAAGAAGGTGAGTGGGAAAAAGCTGCTCTGGGGCCGTGGAGGCGATGCAGCTACAGAACCACAGCTGCAGTTGCTTCAGGCCCCAGGCCCACCTGGTGGGAGGAACTAAGTGGTGGATCGGAGTAGCAGTGCAGAGCCTGCTCAGATCTGAGTCATGGTACGAGTTGGCGGTTCTTGGGGGAGGAGGAGCACTGGTGTGGCAGAGCTTACTGTGTAGAAAAAGCTCTGAATACAACAGTGCAGTCCCTCAAGCTTAGGACAAAGTACTTTATACTCTTCAAGCAGTCATACCCCAATGAAAAACTCAAGGGTCAAGTAGTTGGCTGGGAACACGGTCAGGCAGTGAAAATGGACTCAGCTTCAAACTCAGATTCTGGAATCTTTCTTTGGTGACAAAGAAGACTAAAACATACAGCCAGAAGAAGTCAACAAAGTTAAAGAGCCTAGAACAAAAGCATCAAAGGAAAACATGAACTGGTCTTAGACCATGGAAGAGCTCAAAAATGATTTGGAAAAGTGAGTTAGAGAAGCAGAGGAAAAATTGGGAAGAGAAATGAGAGTGACGTGGGAAAACCATGAAAAACAAGTCAATGACTTGCTAAAGGAGACCCAAAAAATATTGAAGAAAATAACACCTAAAAGTAGACTAACTCAAATGGCAAAAGAGCTACAAAAAGCCAATGAGGAGAAGAATGCCTTGAAAGACAGAATTAGCCAAATGGAAAAAGAGGTGCAAAAGACCACTGAAGAAAATACTACCTTAAAAATTGGATTGGAGCAAGTAGAAGCTAGTGACTTTATGAGAAATCAAGATATTATAAAACAGAGCCAAAGGAATGAAAAAAATAGAAGACAATAGTAATTGAAAGTATCCACTGATCACCTCCTGAAAAAGATCCCCAAAAGAAGACTCCTAGGAACATTGTTGCCAAAGTGCAGAGCTCCCAGATCAAGGAGAAAATACAGCAATCAGCCAGAGAGAAACAATTTGAGTACTGTGGAAACACAATCAGAATAACACAAGATCTAGCAGCTTCTACATTAAGGGATTGAAGGGCTTGGAATATGATCTTCCAGAGGTCAATGGAGCTAGGATTAAAACTAAGAATCACCTACCCAGCAAAACTGAGTATCATGCTCCAAGGCAAAATATGGATTTTCAATAAAATAGAGGACTTTCAAGCCTTCTCAGTGAAAAGACCAGAGCTGAGTAGAAAATTTGACTTGGCTTTTGCCATGACTTAGCAGTTTTCTAGGCACATCCTCAGTAGGGAAATACTGAGCCATTTTGTGAATTGTTACCACATGTGTTCTCTATTCTTATCACCACCAACTGGCTTTGAGATAGTAGCAGGCACCTTCTCCTTTTTCCTTACAATTAGGATTTTTGGTGCAGCATATTTCCACTTGCACTTGGCTCTCAGGGAATACATTGCAGACCTGGAGTATCTACCAATCCCTTGGGCCAGGACTGGGTTCCTACTGCAATGTTTTTGAGGCTTTTCCACTACCTTTTCAGTAACATCTTCTTTTTTGTTCTCTTTTTTTTTTCTTTTTGACCTTCTTTTCCTTTGGTTCATTTTGGGGCTTTTTGTCTGCCATCTTGAGGGAAGAAAAAGAGCTACTTTAATCTTTTTTTTTTTTTAATGATGGCCCCAGTCCCACTGTCTCTCTTCGTCTCACCCCTGCTCTGTTCTTCTCATTTAGTACCCCTTTCCCTTCATGGTTTTGTTTATTAGTTCCTTATTCTTTCCTGCTGTTATCTGATTATATAATTTTACCCCCTCTTTTTTATTCATAGTTAGAATCCACCTTCCTCTCATCTGAATTTGCTAGTTTATTTTCTTTAGTTTTTAAATTTTATTATTTTATTCCCCTTTCCAAATATAATTTCTTTTGCTTTGTTCATTTTTGATTTTCAATCTCTTCTTGGTAAATCTAGACCCTCATTTTCTAATTCTTGAACATTATAACAATCTAGTATCTCTTTTCTCTGTATTCTTCATTTAATCAATGTTTGCAAGGTATTCATTCTAGGCTCCCTTCTCTAACGTCTTTCTGCCATCACCTCATAGGATTTGTCCCATGGATTCCCCTCACTTCCAGAACAAAGCCTATTAAGGCAAGTAACAGAGAGGACTGTCCAATGGTAGGATCTCTCCCCAACCAAGTTACTTATTATGCTGTCCACCATTGGTTTATACTCTATCTTGTTGACCTTTCTACCACCTACATTGGCCTAGAAATCTCTTTGTGTTGATGTTCTCTCACTCCTCCATGTTGACAGTTCTCCCCAGGGGTCTCAATGCCTTTCCTCCTTCCAGCACAATTAGACTTTTCAGATATCAAATTCCTCAGTCCCCTTCCAGTATAAGATCTCCATCTCTCATCATTCATAAGAGCATTTGTCATGGAACCCACTCCCACCTCCAAATTAAGATCTCCATTCCCCCACCCCCTTTCATTTTAATATGTCATCCTCCTCAAACACCACTGTAGGTTCCTCTTTTTTGGAGATCACAGAGGTGACCTTCCCCTCATTGCTAACCCTCAATTTAATCCTGGCATTTCATTCATTCCTTTCTATTCCCTTGTTCCCTTTCCCATCTTTATATATCCTGATATGGTGTAATGTAGTTCTATAAAAAATAGCATTGATTTTTTTCTGTAGGTAAGATTTTACTAGACTTTGTCTGTAATCTCCTTGTCCACCATACTTCGCTGTTACATCTACCAGATTTCCACCTTCACCTCCTCTTTCCTTGCATAAATTTAGGGAAAAAAACTCTTACTAGTTGGTTTCTCTGTTGTTATTCTGTTTCTGTTACTATCCTTGTCTGCTGCATTTATCTGTCCTCTTGTATTTGTTAATTGGGGTGCTTCAAAAACAGCTAAAATTAAAACATTTAAAAAGAGGAAAAAACTCGAATCCAAGAAAAAAATAGAATTCACCAAAGTTTGATGCAAGAGTTTAAAAAGAATACTATGAAAGAAATGAGAGCTATGGAGGAGAGACTTGGGAAATGGATCAAGAGTTTAACAGGAGAAGTACAAAAATCCTACTAATAAAATCCCCCGTATAAGAGAATGGACAAAATAGAAATTAGTGACTTAAGGAGACTACAGGAATTATTCAGACAAAGTCCAGGAGAGAAGAAGATTATTAAAAGAAAGTCAAAAGATTGAGAAAGTAGAGGAAAATGTAAACTATGCCAAATTTTTAAAAATCTACATGGAAAAAAAAACAAACACAAAAGAGATAACTCAATCACTCGATTGCCTAAAATCCATTACCAAAAAAAGAACTTGGACAGAAGAACTTGAATATATTTTGAGAAATACTTAAAAACTAATTTCCCAGATATATTAGTACAAGAAAGCAATGTGAAGATAGAAAAAATACACTGATAATCTCCTGAAAGAAACAGCAAAATGAAAATTCCCAAGAGTATCATTGCCAAAATCTAGAGGTTCCAGGTCAAAGAAAAAAAAATGCTTAAAGCAAGCAGAAAAAAGGTGGATATCAAGGAACATAAATGATTTAACAGCTATCACAATCAAGGATCAGTGAGCATGAAATGAGATTTTCAAAAACACAAAAGACAAAGATATATAATGAAGAATAACTTACCAAGCAAAAATTAATGTAATCCTGTGGGAGTAAGGAAGGACCTACAGTGAAATAGAAGAGTTTAATATATTTCTAGAAAAAAGGGGGAAAAAAGAAGAGCTGAAAAGCAGTTTTGATTTACAACTAGTGGAATTAAGAGAATTTTTTTTTTAAAAAAAGGGTAAAAAACAAGTAACTAACCAGAAGAGATTTTATAAGAATGATTTTGGAGGAATGAAGTGGGAATGTTATGTTTCCTTTCAGAATCCTCATGTTACTGAGCTAGTCACATGAGACAAGAGAAATTATGTTTTGAAGATGAAGAGAAAGAAAAGGGAGAAAGGGTATGATATACATTTCAGAAAATGAGAAAAAAGATGTGAGGTCTTATTAACAGATAATCAAGATGTTCAAGTAAAACTATATATAAAGAAAAAAGTCTCACCTGAATTTTCATCTAAACTGATCAAAAGAGTGAAGAGTAGATACAGAGAACTTAACATCCAAAAAGTCTTGGGGAAAACATGCATGTGACTACTATGTACTCGTAAGTATATATGTACGAACATGTGTAATTTTTTAAATACACAAAATTTAGAAAAGAAAGTATTAAAAGGGAGTGGAGTCATAAGCAAAACAAACATTAAACTTAGAGGAAGGACTGTGGAGGGAAGGTTGATAAGAAAAGGCAGGGTAACAACTTGAAAGAAAAGAGAATTGAGGAGTATAGAGTTGAGAGAACAGTGTATGAGAATATGATAGAAGGAAATTTTTAAAATATCGTAGCTGTGAATGTGAATGAAAGTAATTAACCCATAAAAAGGAAGAGGTTAATAGACTATATAAGAAAGCAAAATCCAACAATGTTGTTTATAAGAAACACACTTGAAAAACAATGACTGTCACAAAGTTAAAGAGGTTGAAGCAAAAACAATTATGTGTCAGATGAATAAAAAAAGATCAGAGACAGTAATTATGTTTTCAGTCAAGGAAACAGCAAAAAATAGACTTCATTAAAAGAGATAGAAGAAAACTATATCAGCTAAAAAGTAAGGGACAATCAATTCATTTCAGTGATATCTATCTATCTATCTATCTATATATATAGATCTATCTATCTATCATATATATAGACATATATATATGATAGATAGATAGATAGATAGATATCTACGATGAATGGTATGGCTTCTAAATACTCAAAAGATAAAGAGAGTAAAGCTATTATATTAGGTTACCAAAATTAACTCTTTTCAATACTACATATGTGTAATCAAAAAAAATCAAAAAAGATGTTAAGGACTTTAATAGACTTTTAGAAAATTAAATATGATAAACCTCTCATCATTATTGAACAGAAACAAAACAAGAAGGAAGATGGCTGAGAGAAGCCAAAAAATTCCCTGAGGTCTCCCCACTTTCCCTCGGAAACAATATTAAATCAAGCCTCTAAAACAATATTGGAGTAATAGAGTCCACAGAAAGATGGAATGAAAATTTTTTCTAGCCCAAGATAACTTAGAAGAACTTCAGGAAAGGTCTGTCTCACTTCGGTAAAAGGGAAGTGTAGCCTAGTGTATGTGGTGTCCCAGTAAGCCAGTGGTAGGCTTTTAGCCATACCACAGATCATCAAACAAGTCCCCATTGTCTGGGCTCAGCAGGCCAATGGCACAGCAGGCCAGCTGTGAGGCCTCCAGTCCCAGCTCAACAAGCAAACTGCCAGCCCCAGAAGCCAAGGCACAACAGGCAAGACTAGGCCAGGCTACCACAGTGCAGCGGACAAAAGGCCAGCTTCAGAGGCCCTGGCATAGAAAGCCTGTGACTAGACCCCTGGCTCCCAGTGCAAGAAGCTTAGGAAAATTCCCCTATATTCCACAAGCAAAGCTGAACTTTTAAAAAAAAATAAGCAAAGAAACAAAAAGTTTATTGACCATAGAAAGCTAGTACAGTGACAGGGATGATCAAAATACAAATTCATAAAAGGGCAACAATGTCAAATGCCTACAGGCAAAGCCTGAAAAGGTAATATGAATTGGTTTCAAGCCCAAATAGTTCTCTTGGAAGAGCTCTAAAAGGATTTTAGAAATCAAGTTAGAGAGTTAGAAGAAAAACTGAGAAAAGAAATGAGAGTTATGCAAGAGAATTATGGAAAATAGTCAACAGCTTCGAAGAGGAAGAACAAAAATTCACCAAAGACAGCAATTCATTTAAAAGCAGAACTGGCCAATTAGAAAAGGGGGCCTAAAAGGTTAACTGAAGAAAAAATTCCTTAAAATTAGGAGGGAGCAAGTGGAAGTTAATGCCTCTATGAGACATCCAAGAATCAGTCAAATAAAATTTTAAAAATGAAAAAAATAGAAGAAAGTATAAAATATCTCGTTGGAAAAACAACTGGCCTGAAAATAGATCCAAGAGAGATAATTTTTAAAAAAATATATTATAGTACCTGAAAGCCATCATAAAAAAGGGCCTGAATACTATCTTTCAAGAAATCATCAAGGAAAGTTGTTCTGATATCCTAGAACCAGAGGGTAAGATAGTAATTGAAAGAATCTACTGATCACCTCCTGAAAGAAATCCCTAAATGACAACTCCATGGAGTTTTTGGCTGAGCAATATTGTAGCCAAATTCCAGAACTATCATATCAAGGAGAAAATACTGCAAGTAGCCAGAAAGAAACAATTCAAATATCATGGAGCCACAGTCAGAATTACACAGGACTTAATAACTTCTACATTAAAGGATCAGAGGGCTTGGAATACGAAGTCAAAGGAGCATGGGCTACACAACCACGAATCAACTATCCAGAAAAATTGAGCTTTGAGGGGAAAAGATAGACATTCAATGAAATAGAGAACATTCAGACTTTTCCTGATGAAAAAAAAAACAGAGCTGAATAGAAAATTTTATCTTCAATACAAGACTCTAGAGAAGACTCAGAGATGGCCATGCTGCTTCTGGTACTGCTACTGTAGGCTACACCTGTGGGGGAAAGGTGGCCAAGGAGCCTGCCAAGCAGCAGTGGCCCAGGCCTCAGACAACAAGAGCCACTTCTACATAGAGGTCAAGTGTATCTGGGGGAGGCAGCCCACATGCCTTCCTGCACCTCAGCAATGCCAAGATTTCTAAGTCAACACTTTACTGAGAAGGAATAGCTGTGATAAATGCATAATTTAAGGAGGATTGACAATCTAAGTGAAATGGATGAGTATTTACAAAAATATAAATTGTCCAGATTAACAGAAGAGGAAATAAAATACTTAACCCCATTTCAGGAAAAAAAAAAAAACATTGAAGAAGACATCAATGATCACCCTAAGAAAAAATCTCCAGGGCCTAATAGATTTACAAGTGAATTATGCCAAGCATTTCAAAATAATTAATTCCAATACTCTATAAACCATGTGGAAAAATGGGCAAAGAAGGAATTCTACGAAATTTCTTTCATGTCACAAATATGATGCTGATAGATTAACCAAGAAGAGCCAAAATGGAAAGGAAACTGTAGACAAATTTCCCTACTTACTGTTGATGCAAAAAAAATTTAATAAAATATTAACAAAGAGACTACAGAAATTTATCGCTAGGCTAATACACAATGACTAGCTGGTATTTATATCAGGAATGCAGAGCTGGTTCACTGTTAGGAAAGCTATCATCATAATTGACCATATCAATAACAAATCCAACAGGAATCACATGATTGTTTAAACAGATGCAGAGAAAACTTTTGACAAAATACAGTGCTCATTCCTATTAAAAACACTAGAAAACATAGGAACAAGTGGAGTTTTCTTTAAAAATCTAAAACTATCAGTAACCACTATCTGTAATGGGAATAAGCTACAAGCCTTCCCAATAAAATTATTCCCATTATTACCATTATTATTCAATGTTATGCTGGAAATGTTAGCTTTAGCAATAAGAGAAGAAAAAAAATTGAAAGAATTAGAATAGGCCATGAAGAAATGAAACTCTTCGCAGGTGATATGATGGTATACTTAGAGAATCAACTAAAAAACTTCTTGAAATAATTAATAACTTTAGCAAAGTCAAATATACAAAATAAACCTACATAAATCATCAGAATTTCTATACACTACTGATAAAGTCCAACAGCAAATGAGAGAGAAATTTCATTTAAAATAACTGTAGATGACATAAAACATTTGGGAGTCTACTTGACAAGACAAACCCAGGAACAAAATCACAAAACACATTTCACACAAATAAAGTCAGATCTAAACAATCTAAACAATTGGAAAAATATCAATTACTCATGGGTTTGTCAAACTAATATAAAACAAATGGCAATTCTACTGAAACTAATTTATTTATTCAATGACATACCAATCAAAATACCAAAAATATTTTATAAAACTACAAAAAAAACAAAATTAAAACGAGAGAACAAAAGGCCAAGAATATCAAGGGAATGAAAGAAAAAAAGTACAAAAGAAGTTGGCATAGCCATGCCAGATCTAAAATTATATCATAAAGCAGCAATCGACAAAACAATTTGGTACTGGACAAGAAATAGAATGGTGTATTGGTGGAATAGTAGTTAGAAGACACAGTAGTTAAAAAAAAATACTATAGTAATCTACTGTTTGATAAATTCTGGCAGAGTATTCTTGGAATGCTGAGGAAGAGGGGCCTGGTTGGGGCTGAGGCTGTTGCTTCAGGCTGACTGTCTGCCTTCCTGCCACGTGCCCCACCCCCACTGCAGCCTCCCCCACTGCCTGAGGTGGTGCCTGGTGGGGGCAGAATGATCCACAAAAAGCCTCCTGGAACTTTGAGAGGAGGATCACGAGCACCTGACACCCTTTGCCTCCCACCCAAAAGCTCAAAGAGGAAGCACAGGCAGCAGACAAGGAGGCTAAGACGACTGATCCCAAGTCTACCTGCAGATACGACCTCAGACTCTCCTATTCCCTCCCCTGGCTGCTGCTGTAGCAGGGTCAACAGCAAGGTATGCCGAGGGACAATGCAAGCCCTCGGTCTGTCAGAGTCACTACTCCCATGGGAGGCCAGGCCAACCCCTGCAACACCCCTCCCTGAAATGAGGACAAAGATGAAAGGGCTGACCTTCTTGCTGTAATTCCACAACATGTTGATGACAGTGCCTTTGGCAAACTGACAGTTACTAGGAGCCGATGCTGAGGGTTCTGCGGCACTCTGCCCCACACAGTGAAGGGGAGAAGGTCCAGCCCAGTTCAACAAGAGGCCCCTCAGATTCATTCCCCCTCATTTTCCCTTGTGCACATCAGCAATAGAACAGCCTTTGGGAGAGGTCTGGGAGGCAGGTGGAGGGTTGATACAAAACTAGCTTCTAGTTCTAGCTTCTGGGATAAGAACTCACTATTACTGGGGCATGTTCACTGTACATACTACAGCATCTTGGAGCCATAGATGAAAAGTTGGGGAGCAGCTGGACACTAAAGTTGGATGAGCAGCTCTTAAAAAGACTGAGCCAGCATTCACACCAGAGGCTCTAATCCTTAAAAACTCCATACACCCTACTTTATTATTAGTTTGTTTAATAAAAACAAGGAGCATCCACTTACTATGTGCCAGTCACTGTACACTAAATGCTTTAGAAATATTATCTCATTTGTTTCTCACAACCCTGAATGGTAGGTGCTATTATTATCCCCATTTTGCTGGTGATGAAACTGAGATAGAGATTAAGTGATTTGTCCAGTGTCACAGAGCTAGTAAGTATCTGAAGCTAAATTTGAACTCAGATCTAGCACTCTATTTGCTTGGTCAACAGAGCTCTCATAGAGAGAATGGAATCTGAAAATATTTGTAGTGTAATACGAAACCCATTACTAAACTTTATAAAGTCATATTATTTAAAGTAACGGTTGAATATTCTCAGGAAGAGCTTCATTCTCAAAATTCAGAAGTTATTAATATGGATTCTTTGAATCTTCTAAAATAAAGGTGTTATGATTAATTGCAGCCTTGAGGAGGGAGTCAAAAATCTGGGAAAGAACAAAGTAGAAAGTATACAGTAGAGAACAAATGAAAATCTACAGGGAAGAAAAGGTGTACAGCTTTCAACTCATGTTGTATTTAATATGTAGGCTTTCTTGAAATGTAAATTTATTGCTACATATTTTGAATCTTCTCTTATGTTCTGCTGTGCTCATGACATGTTTTCTTTCTTTTCTTATTTTATATCTAAGGTTTCATATTTAAGTTTATAATATGCTTATTTTTTTCTTTTTCTTATGTATTTATGTTTTAATATTCAAGTCTAAAATAAAGGAAAAGATTAAAAAAAATAAAAG
>CM053626.1:86239471-86269908 GCA_028646595.1 Phalanger gymnotis
AAATTTTATAATTGCTCAAGAAAAAAAAATTCCAGGAAAAATAAAAGTCAAGCTCAAGTTCCAATTGTTTGAATGATCTCTCTCACTCCTCCCTCCCTTTCCAGTCCCCCTCCCCCAATTAGGAAAAGACATGTTTTGTTTCTTTGTTTTTTTAACCTCCATAACTGGAATATATCCTTCATCAATAAGCTTTCAGTAATTGACAATGACTCAGCAATAACATCCATTACGTTTTATATGATTAAATGGCAGTCTCGGGGATTTGAAATCTTTGGTCTCAATTCTCTCCTACTATTTTTGTTCTGCCCTTCTCAATCTGAAAGATCATTCTCCATGATAATGAAAGTAGAATATAAATAGAAGAAATGAGCAGATTGTTAACACTCCCTTTTCCAACAATTCTTGTCTTCTCAGACTGCTTCAGAGGTGGTTCTATCCCTTCTTTGATCTCCTACTTGTATTTCTCCCTCCTAACAACACAACTTAAAAACAAAACAGCATTTTTTATTATAAAATCATGTGCCCCTACTTGTTCTGGATTTCAATGTTTTTTTTCATTATTTTTAGAGAATGGAAAGCCTAGAAACCAACTGGGAATTAGGAGCCATAGGAGTGAAGGAGGCTCCAAGACACAACTGACAATGAATGTTTGAGTTAATTTACAAAAAAAAAAAATAATTTATAAGAACATTTTGAATATGTATGCAAATTCCACATTTTCCTGTATTGTATTACAATTAATAAAAGCTGTAAATATTTTGAGAGAGCCATGTTAACCATAAATTCCGCAGACAACCTCCTGTCTGATATCTTACCTGTGGAGAACAAGCACTGGCTAAAAATACTTACTTCAATCATACCTGATCATATCACTCTACTCAAAGCCATTCATTGGCTCCCTATGTCACTTTCCATCAAATTCAGTCAGCTCTAGTGGGATTTCAGCATTCTCTATCAGTTAGTTCACAGCTGTCTACATTGCTTCAGTCAACTCCCTTTAGTCTCCTACCTTTTCTTTTCATTTTGATGGCACAAACCTTCCTCCCTCTATTCAATACCACTTTCAAAACAATTTCATGTAAGATATTTTCCCAGGTTACACAAACAGAATGTGGCCTCTTATTTTTGACTAATCACAGAATCTGTGATTTCTGGACAGAAATGATATTTTCTCATAGTACCTACTTCAAAGTCTCTCAAACTGTAATTTATCAAAGAAAATCAGAATCAAGTTAAAATGAAATATCAAAAACTGTATAGCCAACTCTGAAAATAGTAAGCATTTGACAGATATCACCTCTTTATATTCTTGCTAAATCAACAAACATGTATTAAATATTTCTTATTTTCTAGGCACTGTAATAAATTCTGGATGTCTACACCCAACATAGCTAACATCTGAATATTGACTTTCCCTTTTCTTCAAAATTTTTAGATATCTTTTTAGAATTTAAGTGATTTTATAGACAATTTAGTATAGGGATTATTAATCCAGTTTTCATAAAATTGAATATTTGGACAACTATATTTCAATACAATATATTTCCTTTGTAATTCTATGTATTTTATTTTATGCATTTTAAAATGTCATTAAAAGTAGAAGGCCATGTATTTCATCAGACAAAGAGACAAGTGGCACACAAAAAAGTTTAGAAGATGTACTCTAAAGCAATATCTTTCTTTATCTTCAGAAATGAATATTCATTCAGTATCATACATAGTGGGAAAATTAGCACTCAGTTTTCAAGTCAAGCCATTATATAAATAGTCCTTTGCCAGTATGTGTTCAGCTTCATTTTGTAATTTTGTGTATGGGCTTAAAAACTGATGATGCAGACCCAGCATGAGCCCTGATTGGAAAGACATTTAATTAGCTCACAAGCTGTGCATGTTTTCCATTCAGAGGTCAGCAAACTATAGCCTGGCAAGCCAAAATATGGTCAACCACCTCTTGGGATTACTAACATCCCCATACTCCCAAACTAACCACTTCTTACTGTAGACGTGGTTAGCACAGCCACAGAAAACAAGAGGAACCAAGGGAAGAAATAGCCCAGGGGAAGAAAACATAGACACAACAAATTGCTTCCCCAACTTCTTTCCCTTGGGTAAACAAGTAGAGGCATGCCCTAAGCAGGAAAATTTCTACAGAAAAATCAGATAATGTAGCCAATGCCTTTGCCATTGAGGTTTACTTACCTGTGTCTGAGTTAAACTCTGCAGGCAAACTGAACCTTTCTCAAAGTCACAAGTCTGCGGCCAGTTTAATAATCCAGCAGCAGTGGTTCTCTTCCTTCTCTATACCCCCTCCGATTTATACATCTCAAATACATGCCCTTGAGACTCAATTTGAACTGAGGTGAGGATCCATCTAATCGCCCAGATGCTACTATCACATCTTTTTCTTATGACAATCCCAAATCTCGTACATGTGATTATTCATGTTTAGAGACCACTCATATGGAAAAGGCCAAAACTATTGTTGCCAGTGAGATAGAGTGTAGTGTCCTGATTTAATTAGCAACACATGACAAGAAATAATGAAAGAGATATAGTCACAAAGTCCTGGGTAGATTTCTACAAACTGATGTATAGTGAAGTAAAAAGAATCAGTAAAACAATGTATGCAATACCTGCAACATTGCAAAGATAAGTAATTTTGAAAGACAATAATTCTGATAAATGCAATGACCAACCAGAGTACCATTAGTATAATATGCTGTCTGCTGACTAAAAGGTAGGGGATTTGAGGTATGGATTAAGATATAGATTTTTTGATATCACCAATTTTGTTTGACTATGTTTACTTATTACAAATGCATTTTCTTTTTTTCTTAAGTCAGATGTAGTTTGAGAGGGAGAGTGATACTAGCAATTGTGATGTCCATCTCTCTTCCAAAAAAAGACAAGAAAAGGAAGATGATTGTAGTAATTTAATAAACAAAAGAGAACAGAAAGTGATTCATAAGGAGACATAGACAAGCAGAATAGCTTTGAAATTAATATGTTGAACTTATATTCTTTTAAAATGCAAGGCTGGTTTCTTAGAGATTATTAGTTTCATGTACAATTCCTTTTTCCTGTTCTGTGCAGGCAAAAAATACTTGTTTGTTGATATTTTCTACATTCAGAATTAAGAACAAACTTTTAATTAAAAAAAGTATGCAATGGAAAACTGGATAAATATATCCCAAATTCGCATTCGTCCTAATTAATCATTCAAAAACTCCCTATCCTCCAGGAGCTCACATCCTAATGGGTGTCACAACATGCAAAAAACTAGGTAAATAAGACTATATGGAAATTATCCAAAGAAACTAAGGCATTGGCTGGAGGGAGAACAGGAAGAAATTTCCATTTGATCTTCCATGTGGCAATACTTGCTAAATTTTTAATTAATTTCTGCAATTATTAATTCATTTATTGTGACCTAGTCAAATGAAAAATTTTCCTCCTGAGAGAAGAGATGAAGTTAAGCTGCCTACCCTTGCTTTCTACACTCTGCCCTTTCTACCATACCTTTACAAAGAAAACCACAAATGGGGTTTCAAAGAGTCAGATACCCCTGAAAAACAACTGAACAAAACTAACAACAGTTTGTATCTCAAACTCAAATCTAGCCTCAGATACTCACTGTGTGATCCTGGGCAAACCACTTAACTCTGTTTACCTCAGTTTTCTCACCTGCAAAATGAACCAAAGTCAGTCACAACTGAAACAATTGAACAACAATAATCGTTTATATCTCAAGCCCAGTCAGGAGTCTAACATTATCATTCAATTCTAGTCCTTCATCTTCATCATCTTTACTGGGATAAAAGGGTGTTCAAGGAGCACTAGTACCTCTGGTGGAAGGGCTGCTTTTTACTTTTGGTGTCCACCAGATTAACCTAACTCTCACCTGTGGCTCCAAGAAGCTATAGCATGTGCAGCAGCCATAACACCATAAACCATTTTGGCAGATGGGCTAAACCAGACTGAGGGTGAGCAAGGTGTCTCAAATGCATTAGTGAATTGGGTCAGAGTGTCTGCCCCAAGCAAGCAAAGATTTCCTCTTGCTGAATGGGTGGATGAGAACAATAGGGTCCAAAGTCACGAAATCATCTGAAGCAGGTGTTTCAACAATCCGGCTAGCAGCTGTTGTGGGGGTGTAAGATCCACCAATAGCCAGCACCCAGAAAGCTACCAAAGCACATGTTCTTTTGATCTGCTTAACTAAGGAAAACTACATGTGAAGTGGTTTGACAAGCTTACTTTAATTCAGCACACAAATATCATTCACTTAGTTCAGGGGAAGAGACCAGCACACTGAACTTCAGAGAAAATTACAAACAAAGTACAAACATCAACAGACAGACCTTGTCTGATTCAAATCCTAATACATAGTTACCAGAGTTCAACAAAGTTTCAGAAGCCAGGTTTACGAGCTGGAGGGCTCCTTAGCTACAGCTGGCCGGAGTCTCTACATCAGCACACCAACACAAATGAGAGCACTGCGCAAATGGCTCTGTCCTCTCTTGTTATAGGGCTTCAGACATCATCAAACATCATCTGAATGACCAGAACTTAGGCTGCTATGATTGGCTCTTGAGTTAGTCCCTCCCCTTAGGACTCTGGGAAGTTCACATCCACATAGATTAGGTTAACACCTAATAGGGGTTAGAGCCTGGGGCTTAGCACTTAGTAAGACTCAAGACAGGAATGGCTCTGGAGTTAGCACCTCCCCTTAGCCAGCCCCACCTTGGGCCCCACCCCAGTCACCAATCCACACCCACATAGGTTCCACACCTAATAGGGGTTTGAGCCTGGGGCTTAGCACCTAGTAAGGCTCAATGAAATACACTGAATTACTCAAAGGAAACAAAGGCCAAACTATTCAAGGGCACTTGGTTGAACTAAGTGCTAAGGAGCCCATTTGGCTTACCAACACAGCAGGTACTGTGGAGTACTTAGATCTTGGTTAGATATTGAAGACACTAAGGTCATCCACTGCATCCTATGCCATTGCCAGCCATCTTAACTTTTGTTTTGCCACTGGACTGCAATGATTCTAGAAGGAGAGTGATGCTGATGACCTCAGGCAACTCTGCCTCACTTAAATCTAATTTATTCAGGAGTCAAAAGACATCATCCATACCATTTTACCATTTTTGTCTACCTCAAAGTTCCATGGCAATAGGAAAGTGACAAAGAAGAAGGTGCAGATACATTGGGAGGTATAGTCATAATCCTGCACATAGGCCCCCAGGACATAGGGTCAGCTCCTCACTGGAATAAGGAGCAGTAAGATTTGGCAGCTCCCTAGGTGTCACAGCACCCTTTTAAGCACCACACTGGTCACCCCCTGCCATGAGGAAGGGGCTAGAAAACATGCCCTAAAACTGTCTGCTTCACCCAAACCTTGCCTGCTTATTGCACAGGTGGGGATCCCATCCTGCCATCAAAACACCAAAAAAATGAACAAAACCTTTTGTGAAGATTCACTGAATGTGTGCACACATAAGGACAATATGAAATCAATTAGACCTAAAAGATGAATAGGTCTTTCTCTGACACAATTCAGCAGATATTTCATTCCAAATAATAGCCCACAGTGAAAGAAATCTGGCAAATGAAGGCCAGCTTACCGAAGTTAGAGCTGGATACATGTTTTTCTGGAGTGGCTGCAATTACGGAGAGCTCCACGAAACCAGTATGAATTTCATAATCGAAACTAACCTAGGCAACAAGTTTGCATGCCTCTCAAAAAGGAGTAAATAACTGGTTTATGAGAATGTGTTGCCATTTGCAGGAAAGTGCCATGCCACCATCATCAGTTCATATGCTCCCACTATGACAAACCTTCTTGAGACCAAAAAAAATTTTTAAAGTCCTGGAGACCCTCATCATCAATGTGCTGAAAGAGGACAAGCTTGTAATTCTGGGTGACTTTAACGTCAAAGTAGACACAGACTACCAGACATGGCAGAGTGTACTTCAGAGGAATGGAGTTGGAAAGAGGAAGAGCAATGGTCACTGACTAATGAATATTGTGTATCACATGACTTCATCACCAACACTGTCTTCTGTTTACCTAAATGCAATAAAACTTCATGGATTCACACTTACAACATTGGCATTTAGTAGACTGTCATTGTAAGGAGAAGAGATAGATGAGATGTTAGAGTGATGAAGGTAATGTGTGGTTCAGAGTGCTAGAATGATCATAGACATAATCTCTGAGCTAAAAATTCTCATTCAACAAAAGTGACAGCTCCAATGGAAGATGTCTATTAGAAGACTTAATGTCAATAGATTAGACTGCTTTTCTGAGTGTGAACAACTTTCTGCTAACTTGAAGGGGAAACTGAGCCAACACATAGTTAGCAACGTGGAGGATAAAAGGAGTGGGCTGCCTTCAGAAATTTGGTCTACAGCACTGCATTTACTCATCTGGATCAGAACACTCACAAACATCAGGATTGGTGTGATGAAAATGATGAAGAAATTCAGAAGCTGCTAAATGAAAAATAAGAACTCTACAGGGTTAACCAGCATGATTTTTCATCCATCTTTAAGAAGGTAGCAGCTAACTTCAACAAAAGTAAAATGCAAGTGGCCCTTAAAGAGATGTGGGGGGCAGCACAGAGCCAAGATGGCAGCTGGAAAGCAGGGGCTTGCTTTGCTTTCTGCCAGGTCCCTCCAGACACCTGTAAAATATGGCTATGAACAAATTCTAGACCTGCAGAACCCAAAAAAATAGCAGAGTGAAGCAGGGCTCCACTCCAGGACAGCCTGGATGGTAGCTGGGAAGGGTCTATCACACAGATCTGGGACTGGAGCAGAGCACATGGGATGCTCCAGGACCAACCAGACTGGTAAGCAGGCAGAACAGGCCACAGAGCCCTGAATCATTGAGCTGTGGCAGTTATCAGATTTCTCAACCTACAAATGCCAAAGACAAAAGAGCAGGTTAGTGGATAACTGCCGGAATGAAGTGAGAGCAGTGTGTGCTTGGCCTCAGCCCCAGGGGCAGAAAAAGTAGTACAGTTCTGAGGCTGCTTCCAGAGTTGTAGCTGCAGTTGCTTTCAGCACCAGGCCCACGTGGTGAGAGGAACTAAGAGGCAGATTAAGACTGGAGTGCAAAGCCTGCTTTTCCCTGCTTGGATCTGGGTCACAATCATGGTTGGTGGTTCTTGGGGGAGGAGGAGCACTGGTGTGGCAAAGCTTGCTGTGTAGATGTAGCTCTGAAAAGAGTAGCACAGCCCCTAAAGCTTGGGGCAAAGTACTCTCTACTCTACATGTGGTCAAACCCTTACAAACAGCTCAAGGGTCAAATAGTTGGGAAGTTCCCAAGGCTGGAAGCATGAACAGGCAGTGGAAAAAGGACACAGACTTAGATTTTAGAATATTTTTTTGATGACAAAGAAGATCAAAACATACAGCCTGAAGAAGTCAACAAAGTCAAAGTGCCTACATCAAAAGCTTCCAAGAAAAATATGAATTGGTCTCAGGCCATGGAAGAGCTCAAAAAGGATTTGGAAAAGCAAATTAGAGAAGTAGAGGAGAAATTGGGAAGAGAAATGAGAGTGATGTGGGAAAACCATGAGAAACAAGTCAATGACTTGCTAAGGGAGACCCAAAAAATAAGGAAGAAAATAACACCTTAAAAAATAGACTAACTCGAATGGCAAAAGAGCTCCAAAAAGTCAATGAAGAGAAGAATGTCTTGGAAGGCAGAATTAATTAAATGGAAAAAGAGGCACAAAAGACCACTGGAGAAAATACTATCTTAAAAATTCATTGGAGCAAGTGGAAGTTAGTGACTTTATGAGAAGTCAAGATATTATAAAACAGAACAAAAAGAATGAAAAAATGTAAGACAATGTTAAATATCACATTGGAAAAACCATTGACCTGGGAAATAGATCCAGGAGAGATAATTTAAAAATAATTGAACTACCTGAAAGCCATAATCCAAAAAAAGAGCCTAGACATCATCTTTCAGAAATTATCAAGGAGAGCTGCCCTGGTATTCTAGAGCCAGAGGGTAAAATAGAAATTGAAAGAAGCCACCAATCAGCTCCTGAAAAAAATCCCCAAAAGAAAACTCCTGGGAATATTGTTGCCCAATTCCAGAGTTCCCAAATCAAGGAGAAAATACTGCAAGCAGGCAGAAAGGAGCAATTTGAGTATTGTCGAAACACAATCAGGATAACACAAGATCTGGCAGCTTCTACATTAAGGGATTGAAAGGCTTGGAATATGATATTCCGGAGATCAAAGGTGTTAGGATTAAAACCAAGAATCACCTACCCAGCAAAACTGAGAATCATGTTCCAAGGCAAAATATGGAATTTCAATAAAACAGAAGATTTTCAAGGTTTCTCAGTGAAAAGACCAGAGCTCAAAAGAAAATTTGACTTTCAAACAGTAGAATCAAGAGAAGCATGAAAACGTAAACAAGAAAGAGAAATCATAAGGTACTTACTAAAGGAAAGATGATGTGTGTAATTCATGAAACCTTTCTAAGTAAGTAGGGTTTTTTTTACCCTTTCTAAGGGTAGTTGAAGGGAATATACATATATACAGACAGAGGGCACAGAGTGAGTTGAATATGAAGGGATGATATCTAGAAAAATAAAATCAAATTAAGGGAGGAGAGAGGAATATTTTCAGAGAGGGAGGAAGGGAGAGATAGAATGGGGTAAATTATCTCACATAAAAGTGGTAGGAAAAAGCAGTTAGTTGGGAGGGAAGAGTGGGCCGGTGAGGGGGAATGAGTGAATCTTGCTCTCATCAGATTTGATCTGAGGGGGGAATAACATACACACTCAAATGGGTATCTTACCCCACAGGGAAGTAAGGGGAGGGGGATAAAAAATGGGGGATGATAGAAGGGAGGAGGTAATCAAAAGCAAACACTTTTGAAAAGGGACAGGGTCAAGGGAGAAAATTGAATTAAGTGGGACAGGATAGGAGGGAGCAAAATATAGTTAGTCTTTCACAACATAAGTGTTGTGGAAGAGTTTTACATAATGATACATGTGTGACCTATATTGAATTGATTACCTTCTTAGAGAGGGTGGGTGGGGAGGGAAGAGGGGAGAGAATTTGGAGCTCAAAATTTTAAAAGCAGATCTTCAAAAAAAAAGTTGTTTTTGCATGCAACTGGGATATAAGATATACAGGCAATGGGGCATAGAAATCTATCTTGTCCTACAAGAAAGTGAGGGGAAAAGGGATGGGGTGAGGAGTGCAGTGAGCAAAGGGAGGCCTGACTGGGGAACAGGGCAATCAGAATATATGCCATCTTGGAGTGAGTGGTAGAGTAGAAATGGGGAGAAAATTTGTAATTCAAAATCTTGTGGAAATCAATGCTGAAAATTAAAAATATATTAAATAATAAAATATGGAATTCAAATAAATAATATGTAAGATGGGCATAGGAGGTAGACTGGTCATGTAGTTGTGGGTAAGGAGTAACAAACAAACAGACTGAGTGTTGCACTGGCATCTGAAAAATCTTGGGAGATGTTTTATGGAGGTAATGAACAGGAATTACATTAAATGAAACATGAATACGTTGCATACAACAAGAATGGAGAAGAGAAAACACTGTCTTTTTTGGGGGGAGAAGAAAATAGTCTGCAAGCTCAATGGGCTTGCCTTTGATTCTTGAGAAAATTCTAGAATGGATCAATAAAAAAGTTCTTGGTGAACCAATAAAAAAGTTGCAGGATCCTTTGCTGAGTGAGAAAGCAAATGAAATTCAATTTTACACTGAAAGTAACAATCCAAAATGTTTTTATTTTTTACAATGATGTTATTATATACATTTTAACCCCAGTTCTGCTCTTCACATTCTTCATCAGTTTATAAATGTCTTAAAAATTATTCATTTTTATAATGTTGATGCTATATGCATCAGTTTCCATGTCTATTTCCTTGTTTATTACAACACAATAATACCCCCATCATATTAATATACCACGACTTAATCAGCTATTCCTCAAGTGATGAACACTCCTTTAGTGTTCAATTTGTTTGCCTCCCAAAAAAGAGCAGCTACAAATATTTTGGATACATAAATACATACATAAATACTTATTCTATCATCTGCATGTTTTTGCCCAGAGCTTGAGGTTTTCTTTTCCTCAGAAGAATTTCTGCAACTAAGAAAAATGTTTCAAATTCTCCTTAAATAGTAGTTCTTCTCTCCCCCGTGGGTGTTTCACATAGTTTCTTCCTAGAAAGAGCTGGTAGGACCAAGGGGTAGAATTTTTGGAAGGTATTTTACTTTCAAATGATATGGAGGAGGTGAAATTATCTTTTGCAATTACAGTGAAAATATATTTTTGTGAATGAAAGAGAGACTTTCAGCTGGCTTGGTAGCAATCTTAAGTCCCTGGAAGCAAGTATGGTATAGTCTTCATATAGTCCTGACAGAAAACTTAGGGGCAAGGATTCAGGTTCATTCCCCTATGTGAGGCTCCAATGGAAGGCAACATTTTCCTTAGTGGACTAGGGAATGCTTATTGACTTACTGTACAGGTTAAGTGTTGGTAACAGCTCAGACACATCCCGTAAGTGGTTTTACCCAGAGCCTTAGTACCTCCTACCTATTTTTCTCCAGCTAGCTTTATCAGTAATGAGGTTCAGTAATATTGCTGGGGATATTGTCTTTGTTGCTGTGGACCTGAGGTTGCTTGGCATAAGAAGACACACTGTGAACTTTATCTACCCTTCATGGATTGCATTTTTAAGAGTCTTTTATATTGTTTGATATATATATATATATATATATATATATATATACGTATATATATATATATGTATATAAACATTCTTTTATTTGCATTAAGTTCTTCCTCTTGTATTGCTCAGGCTAGGTTTCATCTCAAGTTAAGAACTGTTTAGTATGGGCCCCAAAGACATTTAAATGGCAGAAAGTATTCTGGAGGATTTTTGAAAATTTATCAGGGTGAGATATGCTAGGAAAAATATCTGTTTTACGTAGCTGAAGCTGACTTCCATTAAAGAGGGTAAAAAGTCTGTCCTTGGGATTTGGTCGGGCTAGAAGACTATGGATGTAAAAAAATAAAATTAAATAAAAAAAAAAAACAATCTACGAATGATGACACTTCTGAAGTTTAGCAGAACTTCCTCTCCTTCTGGAGTTATTTTTCTGGCTCAGTTTTGCATAAGGAGAGAGGTCTTTTCAAACTAAATTGTATGATTTTACTTTTATTGTGAATAAATATATTGTAGGTCACAGATATTTTATTACCTAATCATAAGCCTGAATCATTAAGCTGAACTGAACTAGCCTGGCCAAGAGAAAGAAAAGAGGGACAGAAAGACAGACACAGAGACAAAAAGAGAAACATCATCTTATTCACACATATACATACATACACACAAATGTGAGTGTGTGTGTGTGTGTGTGTGTGATAAAGAAAGTGTATACATTAATTTGAATTGGAGCCATTAGGGAAGAAGGGAAGATTCCTTAGAGACACAGGTCTTTCCTGTTTTTGACAAGCCTCACTGAAAAATAAAAGGCTATTTCTTTAACACAGTGTTAAGAGATGGGTTGCTCATTCCAAGTACTGGGCTACACCTGTCATGAGACTGTTCTCTGAGCCTACTGTCCTTTCCTCCTCTAAATTAATTAGTCTGCCTGAATGGGGCAAGAATTAGAGCCCCACCTCCTGGTCCATGATGGATATGGAAGATTAGATGCTAGAGAAAGAGCCTTGCTGTTTATTAGGGCCTTCTTCTGGCATGACAGTCATTGTGGTATGCTGACACAGGGGATAGTTGGTAAATACAGAACAGGCACAGGTCTGAGACAGTAGATTCTTGGGCAAGGATGTAGTAAGGAAGGTCCATAAAGGAAGGATGAAAGCCACCAAGTTCACTCCCTTAGTAGGAAAAAGGAAAAGTAAGGGTTCCAGAAACATTATTGGCCCTAATATTTTGCCAAGAAATGGAATTGCTCTAAATCATTTTGGATTCATGTGGAGCTACATTACATTTTGGTGGTTCTTCTCTAGCTTCAATATAAAGAAATATATATTCATATAGCATTACTCTTTACTTGCTATATCTTCAAGTAAAATGTTTTCAATCTGATATTATATGATGCAATATCTTGTGACAAAATGGCATGAGTTAAGTAGTTTCATAGGCAGAATTGTAATACACTACATTCTTATGCACTGGGGCCATGAATTTGGAAATTACTTTGTTTCCTGCTGTGAGACTGAGAGCATGTGGTTGACAATATCAGGTTTTCAGCCTCACAGGTCTTATATTGATTTACCAGAATAAGAAGACTTAACTGTGGCCCTGGGGGAATATTTTTGTTCTGTCCTCTTGACTTCAGAGCAAGCCCAAGGAAGATGATTTTATAATGCTACAGAAAAAGTCAGAGTCAGGGACTAAATAGAAAGAAAATTGTTTTCTACATGAGTTAATGAAAATTATCATTGTTCTCTGGGCCCAGTAAGTACCACAGGTAGCTGTCTTTAGCGTATTTAGTAATAACACAAGGAAATGAAAACTGTCTTTGGTTTGCCTTTCCCCCCAATGGATCATAAAAAGTTAGACATCCTGATGCTGCTCATGACAATTTAACAAAAATGAATCCTTTCTTCTTAGGGTTATCATCTGACTTTTACCCAAAGATTTTGCTGAAGTGACTTTTTAGTCATATAAACTATTTTTTTCCTAAATTTTTATAAAAGATGTTCAGGTATTTAATAAAAGATTCTTTTATACTACCAGATATTTTATAAACGTAAATAAAAATGTGCTGAATTTTTTTTTCAGATTTTGTAAATTGACATCTTGAACCTGTTGCCTAAAGGCATATTCTATTCCTAATCACCTACATTGGCTCTTTGTTGTCAGGAAGGCCATAGGTCCTGTGAGTATCTAGTCTCTCCTTGGCCACAATAAGCTACTACTAAAGCTTCCAGAAATACCTCCCTTATTTCTGGAGAGCAGCTCATATGTTGGAAAAATTGGATCGCAGCTAAAAATTAGTAAAATCATTCATCTTGATTTAAATACAAGTAATCTGTTTCAGATTCTCATATGGCTGTTATTTTCTACGAAATAGGAGTCAATAAGAAAAGTACTTTGAAAAAATAAAGTAGATTACAGCCAATTAGAAATACTTTCCCTCCCCCAGGTTTCTAAAAAAAAAAACTAAATGTGGCTGGTGTGATTGACTAGTCTTTCCAATTCAGTTTGCACTAGTTTTTAGTGAGAGAACAGCACAAGGAATCCACAGTGGAAATTTCATGACTCACTGCACATTGACAAAACCATCTGCTGAGATATAAAGTGGCCAAGCACAGATGTTCCACCTGGGACTTCTTTGGAGTGATGCATTTACACAGGTTAGGGCAGAGTTGTATCCTTCTGTTAATGATATCTTATTAAAAGAGATATATCTTTGAGCAGCAATAAGTGGAAACTTTAGGGAAATATATATATATATATATATATACATATATATATTAAAAAATAAGCTCTTTAAATATTTTCTTACAAAAATGTTAATGCAGCCATCATTTGGACCTCTGGGCGCTTTCTATTTTAAAAGCAAACATTACAAATTAATTTATTCTTGCTGTCTATTAACGAACTTAGGCCACTATTCTCTAACCTTCCTTTTGGAATCCATGAGCAATAATTCAAACACTAACTACTCAGACAAGTATGCTGAAAGAATAGTCTATAGCACAATAAGTAAGAATAAGAAGACTTTTTCTGACCCCTCCCCTTCTGCTGAAGTGCTGACAGACAAAATATCCGGGTATAGGCTTCCTATCTGGAGCTTTTTTAGAATGTGAAGCAAATCTTAATTAGGAGTACTTTCCCTTCATTTCTGTAGAGGGTTTGCACTTTTTACCTTGCCATTGTAAAGCAAGATGCCAAATCCTAGCCCTGTTTCCAGATGTGAGCCAAAAGTATCATCCTGAATAGTCAGTTTCAGTGCTGTAACTAACACTGTTTAGCTGTGCAATTAAGAGAAGTGAAGTACTAGTGTGTCTCTTTTGGTCAATAGTTAGCCACAGCGATAACTGTGGAGCTATACACTGATTTAGAGCAATGCCAATCATGTGTGTAGGGGGGAAAGGAGGTGAATCTAAGGGAAATGACTCAATTAGCAATGAAATATGATGAAACCCTATAGAAAAGTTGCATATATCTGTTTCTTCCTGTAGTGATAAGATGAATGAAGCTGGCCAGCCTCACACTATCCAGATAAACTATACAGGTGGCTTGATGAGAATCGTGATGACCCACGATGACATGATGACACACGATCTAGTCTTAGCTTGGTAGACTTGATAGAATATAAGCTCCTTGAGAAGACATATTTTTTTTCTTTCACCCCCCTCCCACACCTTTTCATCCCTATTGATGCCTAACACATTTTATGGCTTATAATAGGTGATCTATGGATTGTAAACTTCTATATATAGATCATTCAAGAAGGATCTGTCCATGTGATACCTGACTCACAAAGCCAGAAATGCACAGGCCATTTTGTAATATAAAAATAATTTATTCATTTAAACTGTATTAATTTACATACTCCAGTAACTGGAGTGTTCATGTTCACCACAGAAGATACCTTCCTAACCTATCCACATGCCTGGGAAAGTAAATTCATGAAACAATTCAAAGACCATTTGGTAAGCATAGAATTAGGACCTGGCATATTGAATAGAGGGAAAGTATTGAATAGAAATATCCAGACATTTATAGCTAAATAGGCAAAATATAGCTATGACACTATAAGACACACCTTCCTAGTAATAGAAATGCTCATATTAACAAAACAGTAGCTTTCATATAACACAATAATCCATTGCTTTAAAAAATCTCCATCTCTCTTAAAGACATTGCTGATACTCCCACCTCATCCCCTTTCTATCAGCACTTGCCATTTTAACATCACAGACTTACATATGAGAAGCTGGCAGAGACCTCAGATGTCATCTAATCTAAACTCTTACATCTTGAAAATGAGGACATTTAAAGCAAGATACACCCAAACAAGTGACACCCAACCAAGGTCACACAAGTAGTAAATTGTAAAGCTGGGATTTGCGCTTGAGCAATATGACTGTTTCCACCATACTACTAATCATTCTGCTTCAGTTCACAATAGTGCAAATTTGAATATCAAGCATCAAAAAGTCCTCTGCCCTTAAGTATCTGGTACCTGAATATTTAAGTGAATGATGAAGCTTGGAAAAACTTGGAAGCACTGTGGAAAGTCAAAATAACTGAAGTCCTATTGCTTCTTGCAGTTGCAAATATACAGCTTATTTTCAACATTTTTAAGAGGTCAAATTCTAAAAATCAAGAAAAATCAATATTCTTGGAATTGTACTTTCGAGGAAAGAATTAAAAATATTTAATTTAACACATGTTATCAGTTTACTTGTTTTGTGTTTAGAATTTATTAACATGCATACTAATAGAATAATTAGATATTTTTTCTCCCAAAGCTTTTCTTTTCTTTCCACAATTTTAAAACACCTGATGATACTGTGGATCAAATTACTAGAAAATTAAAAAAAAACTTTATCTTTTTTTCCCACAAAAAAGTGAAATGAAATGTTTGGGATAATGATTAGACCTGTGTTTTCACTGATATGGAGAACTCGTAGGTGAGGAAACAGCCTCTACTAAAACAGGTTGGCACTTATAAAACAATTTATAATCTCACAGCTGCCCAAGGTCACAAAAACAGCATTCTAATTTGATATAAATAGATAATTTTTAAATGTTAGTAAACTTATTAAGTAATTCTTAAAGGTTTTGTAGTTGTTCTTGCTTTTTTCTTTCAAAAGCACTCTCATTCATAGGTGAGCAATCTGTTGCTTTTATTAAAGCATGATGTTTTTGCATAATCTGTTATGGAATCCAATGAAGACTGCAAAATAGACTTACAATCCCTGTATTACATTATGTAAAAAAATAATCATTATATAAAGGTGTTATTCAAAACAATTTAATTCTTTTAACAGACTCATGAATAAGTAAGACAGGGATTGTTTCCCCTCATTTTATAGATGTAGGCACGAAGAATTTAAGTGATTTTGAGGTTACATAAAAAATTAGTGGTGAAGCTGAGGAAAGAATTAAAGTCTTCCTGTTTCTGTTATTCTTAGGGATTGTATATGATTTATGCTTTCAAATGCAAGGAATTTATTTATGGAACCTCAAGTGTGCCTGTCAGAGTAAGCAAAGATTCATCTAAATGCCTCATACCAGCTAAAGATACAGTACAGTGAAAAAATTAATCATAATGAATACCCTGATTATCATGGTTAAGTGAGGCATAAAACTGGAAGAGGTTTAATTTGCCACTGCCGTGGAGGATGTCCTAGCCTTGGATCAAATGGAAGAGGGTTTCCTTACAGATGGAGGAGTCACTTCAAACATTTCTGTTTCTTGGTGACACTGTTCTGATCACATCAAGGCCTAGAACATTCCAGTCTAGGTCAATGAGATCCATGTTTATGTAAAAAAATCAGCATAACAATACATAAAGGAAATTAGCAAAAGGAATGAAAATACCTGCTATACAGACTGTGGCATACAATTCAGTAGCTAATACTCTGAGGTATATGTATGTAGGAGAGAAGGTACAGGACAGAAAATAAAGAATGGAACAAACTGGATTGCATTTGGCAAAATATGCTTTGCTTTTAATGATTTTTGGCTTCCCCTTAGCACAAAATCCATTTATTTAAACAGCAATTATTTCCAGATATTATAAAACTACAAATTGTGGAACCCTACAGTCTCTAGATAAGAAACCTAAACAACAAAAGGGGGAAGATGGATTACGGGCGTGAGCATACTGTGTCATCATTCTAATATTGACAAGAAATTTTTTTTTTAAGAATATCATCCAAGAAATACACATCAGAAGAGGAATGAGGGTGTTTTTGTAGTGAGGCTAAAATATGACAGTTTGAATGTGGCAAGGGTCCCCACAGAATTAAAAATACATAAAAACAGGGAAGATCTCTAACATGGTGTGTTCATCCTCATTGTAGGATCTATGGGAAAACAAAGACAAAAAATTTACAGACCGAGAAGACACTGGTGGAACTAATCCTCAAAGGATTCAGATTTGCTGATGTAAACCTCTAGCTTCTTTGGGGAAAGGTTTTAAGGCAAAAGAGTAGGAGAAAAAGGGGAAAAAACTTGATTTGAAATACAAGAACTAAATGGTGTAGGTAATATGTAGGGGGTCTGGATTCACAAAGAAGGCCGGAGATTAAAGAGAGACGGTAATTTGGAGAAATTTGGACAAAATTGAGGAAAATTTCAAGGACTAAAATCTCCTGGGGCTGATTCTGCTCTTGCTTTTGTGAGAGAAAGTTGAAGGAAGAGAATCAAGAAAGATTTAAAATTAAAGATGATTAATGAATAGGTACCTGCAGGTCTCAAAAAGGATTTATAGGAAAAGAAATAAAGAAGGCAATTGGGAGGACAAAGTAAATAAGAAAAGTTGAGTGGAACAAGTTGGTAGGTATATCCAATTTGTTGAGTGGATGGGTGGACTGGTAAACTGATAAACACAAGCAGGAATTTAGATCAAGGGAGAAGAAAAGTAGAGGAGTTTATGTAGTTGTTCTTGAGATTAAGGAAGGGAAATTGGATAGGGCTATCAAGTTAGCAACATTTGCCAATACTATTTTAATGATATGCTTAAAGGTGAGATGAAAATATCCACAAGTTATAGGAAAAAAATGGCTATGAATCTCAATCAGTATAGAGAGTGTGTAATTTTTTTCAGTGATATGCATTCCATACAGTGTTTGTATCTCCACCACAGCATAGTGGCTGCTCTCTGTGTTTTAAGTGTAGGATGATCTCCTTCACCAGAGAGGTGAAGGGACTTGAAAAGCACCTCCACAATCCAACTTAACTGGGCCAATATAGAAAGATAAAGAAAGGAAAGAAAGAAGGAAGGAAGGAAGGAAAAGAAAGAAAGACAGAAAGAAAGACAGAAAGACAGACAGACAGAAAGACAGACGAAAGAAAGAAAGAAAGAAAGAAAGAAAGAAAGAAAGAAAGAAAGAAAGAAAGAAAGAAAGAAAGGAAAGAAAGAAAGAAAGGAAGGAAGAAAATGAAGAAAGAAATAAGAAGAAAGGAAGGAAGAGAAACAGACAAAAACAAAGAATGAAAGAGAGAAAGAAAGAAAGAGAAAGAAAGAAAGGAAGGAAGAAAGAAAGAAAGAAAGTTGTATGCATAGAAAATGGGGAAGAAATCTCAAATCGATATGAGTGGAAAGAATCTGAAGTACAGGAGGGGAAAATAGACCTTTGTTAAGAGGTTGAAAAAATGTCATGCAGAGAAGTAAGGGCAAGAAAAAACATAAGTATATACTTGGAACAAAAACATCAAAAACAAAAAAAAAGATTTGAAGCTCTTATTGAATAGGAGGTAATTGGAAATTCTAAGAAGGAAACTTATGTGTACTCATCAAATAATGTGATAGTTTGGCCATAGGACATATTGGGTGAGAGGAAATAGCAGAAGAGTTGTGGTTAGTAACTTCTTGCTTAATAGCTAGATTTGTCCACTTGAAATTAACAACTGGGACGTTTATAAAATTCTTGGGAAATGTATCCAAGACATGGGTAACAATCCAAGATTTCTTGAAATTGATGACCACTATTTACTTCTAGTGGGCACAAATTAAATACAAAAGGAATAAAAAAAAATTTTAAGGATAACAGAGTTTTAGATTAGAAGTATAAGTTTTATTTTCCTCACTGATATACAATGAAGACAATAATTGATTTGGAAAATAAACAGTTAGCTGACTAAGAAGGTGGGGTTTAAAAATAGAATTGGCATTTCTGGCCCATGACTTAAATAGATGAAGAACAAGGATAGAGTTGACCTTACAGAATTTAAAAAGTATGTACTTTTCCAAGTGCCTTTCAAAACCAATGAAAAAAAAACTTGAAAATACAAAAACAAGGAGACGTAAAACTTCCTATGTATATCCTCCTCCCTAGATATCATGAATGGTAGCTATAATTAAGGAAAGAGAAGTAGCTAGTTGGAGCCATGGATAAAGAGTTCAGCTGGCATTAGGAAGATCTGAGTTCAAATCCAACTGAGACACTTACCAGTTGTGTCAGGAAGTCACTTAACAGAAGCTTGCCTCAGTTTCCTCAAATGTAAAGTGATAATAATCATACCTGATATGGTTGTTATGAGGATCAAATGAGATAGCATAACATAGTATCCAGTTCATAGTAGGCACTTAATAAATGCTTTGTTCCCTTTCCCGCCTCCCCTCTTTATATTTGTGAGTATGTGAATTTATATTTGTGAGTATGTGTATTCCAAAATGACCAAATTAAAATGAGTATTAAAATATATTTATATGTGAATTATTAGAGTGGCTATAACAAAATAATTTTTTGTTGGCATTATAGCCATGTAATTATAATCTGTGATTCCTGTATACCTACAATATAGCTTAAATATGGTATATGTATTCATTAATATCAGCATATTTTAAGATTAATTTTAGGATAGAAAATAACACAATATTTTATGTATATATACATACATAATGTGTATATATTATGTGGAGGAATGGGGAGTGTTTTTCATGATAGTAACTGTAAAACATCCCCCCGCTTATACAGTGAGAGAATAAAAGGATTGGATCTATGTGTCTCCTAGAAGTAGTCAGCGTTCAGTGCAGTTCACTGTCAGAAGAAACTTTAGTTTCCTGTTGGGGAATTTTTTATGTTTGTTTGTTTTGTTAGGACTTAAGTCAGGAAAACTTATCTTTCTGAGGTCCAATCTGGCTTCAGACACTTAACTAGCTGTGTGATCCTGGGCAAATCGCTTAGCATTGTTAGATTTCCTCATCTATAAAATGGGCTGGAGAAGGAAATGGCCAACCACTCTAGTATCTCTGCCAAGAAAACTTCCAAATGGGGGCATGTATAGTCAGACATGACTGAATAAAATCTGAACAACAAGAAGTAGAATAAAAGATTGGATGGACAATTTGTGTGGCACAGTGTGAAGTACTTATATTTTTATAAATCTATTTTTCTCTATGCTTATATAGGCCACAGCAAACTAGGAGCAAAATTATGAATGTATTCTTATTACCTGGGGAGACTTTCTGGTGAATCATCTAGAAACTGACCTATTATAAATGATTCCCTTAGGATAATACTTAAAATGCTATGACTTTATTGATATCCCACCCCACTTTTAGAGAATCCCTGCGAAATTAATGTGTGTGTATTCTTAAAGTTATCAAAGTTAAAAAGATAACTGATAACATCTCCTAATAGGAGTTCCAGTGTTTAACAAAGGCAAGAGATGTTCTTAACTCTGTCTGACTTATACCCCTTTGGTATGCTTCTGTTCAATTAAATTCAATTTGATTTAAATCAATTTAATAAATATTAAGAACTTGCTACATTTGCAGGAATAAATAGCAATATAGTTTTCCAGAATCCTTTAAGGAGCTTGCAATCTTCTAGGGAAGTAATATCTACATAAAAAAGTGATAGGAAATAAAAGAAGATAAAGACAAGAAAGAGACCCAGAAGTGGACTCTAGGATAATTTGAGAAGAGGAAATATTTTCAAAGAGGGGAATAAGGAAAGGCTTCATGGACAAAGTGGTGATTGACCTGAGGAGCAAAAGAATAGAAGGTAATTCAGGAAAAAAAAAAGATGAACAGATAAATTCTTGTCACAGGTGATGGTTAATGCAAATATAGAAGTGGCAGAATGAGACTGGGGTTAATAGTTAGGTTTGGATAGAACATAGAGTGTGCAAAATGTAGCAATGAATAAATAAATTGCAAAGCAAAGCCAAAGCCAAATTAGAGAGGAACTTTTAATTCCAGAATAAGAAGTTGCATTTTGCTATGCCTCTAATTAAAATTAAAAATAATATTTAGCATTGTCTTTATTTTGCAAAGGAAGTTTATTTAAAGACAGTTATTAAGTTGCTTTCAAATCGTTTCTTCTAAGATAATTCTTACTACTTTAACCTTTACTTAAATGTGAAATTCTCTGACCCTTAACAATTATTCTTTTTTTTTAGTAACATATAAAATTGGACAGAACTGTTGTTATCTGACCTTTCATTGTTACCACGCAGCCACTGATGTATTTTTATGAGTATAATTCAAACCATTGTTTCTTAATTCTTTGGTGGAGAATTTCCCAAATGGACTAAAAACACGGCTTTACCAATTATATCAAAACCAAATATATTTAAATTTACAGTTAAGAAACAGTTGTTTGGCTACACTTGATTTCACACATTTTAACTAGATATCAGATTTTACTGCAAAGTCTACTCCACAGGGATATTGCATAAGC
Source organism: Phalanger gymnotis (assembly GCA_028646595.1). Lineage (NCBI taxonomy): Eukaryota > Metazoa > Chordata > Mammalia > Diprotodontia > Phalangeridae > Phalanger > Phalanger gymnotis. Next base: position 86,260,879 of record CM053626.1, read on the forward strand.
TTGTCATGTTTTTTTGATTTTAAGTCCACACACCAATGAAAAGATTACAGTCATTCATATATATATATGTATATATGTATATATATATAATTTTTCATCTGTGACAAGTATATTGATATCTTTCATTGAATAATGTATGGTAGAATAATTTAATGCAATCTACTAATACACTTTTTTTTTCCATTTTCCATAACCAATTTAGATTTCCAAATGTTAAGGAATCAACAGTGTAAATAACCTAGTTTAAATGATGCTAGGTTGTAAACGTAAGATTTTTTGGAGTTTGGTTTTCCATGATCCATGGCCATAACAATCTCTTGTTCCCAGGTGCTAGGTATGAGTTCTATGGTTCAAAACATCTCCACCATAACCCATGTAGATTGTAAGGGCCAGGTATCACCTGTTTAGATTGTAAAGGGCAGGATCCTGGAGGGGTGGAGTGTGAGTATAAAGCAGGTGGACACTGATCAGTGAGTGGGAAACCTTTCAGGTTGAAATGCACAAGATCGGATGCTGTTTATTGCCTTGATCAGCCCCCATCAAGGCTTGAGGGGAATCTGTGTTTGCCTCAACTGGCCCCCACTGAGGCTTAAGGGGATTTAGGGGAATGTACAAGTTGTGCCTATCTTAATTGTCCCCATCAAGATGTAGGGAGTATTGCCCTCCCTTCTTGCTAGCCCATGATAGATGGGTGGTTAGGGAATGCTGTTGGAGTTGGTGGTCAGCAAACCTTGTGAGAAAGTTAGATAGAATAAAGTCTGCATTGTTTATTTGTTAACCCCTTTGAATCTGTCTTTCCTTTATAAAAGAAGATCAAAGAATGTTAGCAGGCCATCCTGGGTGTGCTAGGGTGCTTACTAATACATACGTATGACCAGGGCACGTGTTATATTACTGATAGATGTCTCTATATTCTCTCAAAAATGATTCAAAATATAGAGAATAAAAATGGGATGGATATTTTCATACACAGCCCTTTATTAGTATGTATAGGCATAGGGGAGTACAGACAAGTATAATTGAAAGAACTCTTGCCCTGGTTGTGGAAATCCTTATTCCATATCCTTTTAAAATGTATGAGATAATAAAATATGCAGGTTGATTAAATTCTACCCCTTTAGGACCAAAAATCACCCTTCCTTCCAAAACTCTTCGATGGACATATTTAAAAATAGATATTACATATTTTCCTTTCCTAGTAAATAGGATATGCTGGCTAGAAATTTAATCTTTATTGTTCCAACTACTTCGAAGTGATTATTTAATTCTTGAGTTCTTGGGCCACTCTGCTTAACCTTTCATGCATACTTTCTAAGTTTTCCAATAATGATTTGTTTACCTGCCTTGACCCATACTAGAATTTTTTTTGTTTTTTTTATCTTTCTGAGTCCAAAGCTTACTAAATATTTATTGAATTGAATAAGATTAGATAATTTTTTGTATTATACTTGTTTGTATATAATGTATATTATATTCCTCTACATGACTAAAAGTTCATGAAGAATGGGTCATAGATAATCTGAGATTTTTATATCATTTGGCAGCTAGCACCATTCTCTGTACATAGTACGCTCTTAAAATTTTTCATTGCGTTGATTCATGAGCAAATATTGTTTGATCCATAGGTGTAGCTAGACTAAAAGAAAGTATCACTTACATGGTCAAATTGTTTATAGCCTTTCCATACTGTGAGTAGGTTTGTCTTTGAAAAACATAGAGTCCTTTACTCTACTTCTATAGATTTTTCCTATTACACTTTTGTATTTTTGACAAGACAGGGCAACAAAAGGTTTAAAGGTTATTAGTAACCTGAACTACACTCAGACAGAAACATACAGGAAAGTCAAATGGCCCTTGAATTTGGAAGACTTGAGTTATTTAGTCTCTTGGTATTGAAGGCAGTTCTCCAAAATTATAAATTAAAGAGTTGCTGGTTGACATTAAAAGGACTTAAAACTACTTAACTTGATGAAGTCATGTGCACACACACAACTCATTAAATATATATATATGTATATATATATAGTATATATATTGTGTGTAGTTATGTATATACTTATACATATACATACATACATACATATATGTATACACATATTAATTCAACCAACAAGAATTTAGCAAGTGTCTACTATGTGCCAGACACTATTCTAGGTGATGAAGAAATAAAGGAAAGAACAAAATTGTCCCTGATCTTAAGGAACTCTCATTATATTGGCTCCATACAATTTTCCAATGTGTGTATATGTGTGTGTGTTTACCTGAGTATGTATAGATATGTTGAAATATTATGTGTGTGTGAGAGAGAGACAGAGAGAGAGAGAGACAGAGAGAGGAGAGGGGGAGGGAGAGAGAGAGATTTAAAGTAGATGCTTCAGAATTTTATTTTTAAATTTTTATAGAAACAGTCATAAGACATTTTCCCTTGATGTTCCTCTTAGAAAAGGTGACTAGGTCTCAATGACTAGCCAGATCAGATGTTTATAATACAATGATTAATTATAAGTCCACTCCTATTTTGGCATTAAGCAAAACAGTAAATTCCTTTTAATAGGCAATATAACTTACATAAATCAATGATCCCTTTATGGTACTTCCAATTCAGCTATTTTTTATAACTTCGCTAGATCTAGACAGTCTTGGTACAATGTTCAATTTTTTTCTCCCTCTGTCCCCTCTTCTTAAAATGACAAGCAATTTGATATAGGCTATGCATGTGCTATCATGTAAATCATTTCCATATTATTCACAGTTGGGAAAGAAGAAACAGATGAAAAGGGGGGGGAAATGAAAAAAAAAGAATGAAGTGAAGGAAAGAATGCTTCAGTCTACATTTAGAGTCTGTCAGCTCTTTATCTGTATGTAGATAGCAGTTTTCTTCTTGAGTCCTCTGTACTTGTCTTGGATCATTGTGTTGTTGAGAAGAGGTGAGTCATTCATAGATGATTATCCCACAATGTTGCCGATACTGTGTACAATATTTTCCTGGTTCTGCTCCTTTTACTTTGAATCAGTTCATATAAGTCTTTCTAGGTTTTCTAGAAATTTACCTGTTCATCATTTCTTTTTGCACAATAGTATTCCATTATGTTCCTATACCATAGCTTGTTCAACCACTCCACAATAGATGGGTATCCCCTCAATTTCTAATATTTTGCTAAAAAGACTGCTATAAATATTTTGCACATGTAGATCTTTTTCCCTTTTTAGTGATCTCTTTAGGATACAGACTTAGTGGTATTTCTGGATCAAAACATATCCACAGTTTTGTTGCCCATCAGGCATAATTCCAAATTGCACTCCAAAATGGTTTAATCAGTTCCAAATACCACCTAAAGTGCATTAGTGTCCCAATTTCCTCATATTTTCTCTCTCCATCTCTCTCTCCCTCGATCTCTCTCTCTCTCTCTCTCTCTCTCTCTCTCTCTCTCTCTCTCTCTCTCTCCCTCTCTCTCTCTCTCTCCCTCCTTCTATGTCTCTCTCCTCTCTCTTTCTTTCTTCAGGCTTCTCTTGGGGCTTAATATTGGAGATCATTTTCTTCACATTCTTTCTTAATATTGGAAACCATTTTCTTTCCCTTGGAGTATTGTGCTTAATTTCACTGGGTAGGTGGTGCTTGGGTGTAATCCTACTTCCTTTTCTTCTGGAATACCATTTTCCATGACCTGCAGTCCTTTAATGTTGCCCCTGAGAAGTCCTGTGTAATACTGATTTTAGCTTCATAGAACAAAATCTTATACCCTATAGCAATATTTGAGTTATTTCATTCTAGCCACTTGCACTATTTTTTCCTTGATCTGACAGTTCTGTAATTTGGCTATACTGTTGCTAGGAGTTTTAAATCTCTTTCCTGACATAATCAGAGGATTTTTCCAATGGCTATTTTCTCCTCTGGTGTCAAGACATCAGGAGAGCTTTCCTTGATAATTTCTTGAAAAAATGTTGTCCTTGCAGAAAAAAGCATTTGAAAAAAATACACCAACCATCCCTATTAAACATATAGGAATATATTGAGTGTTCCTTAAAATGATAAGTACTATCTATATAGAAAACATCAGTAAGCATTATATGTGAGGGGCTATATGCTAGAACCTTTTCCAATAAGATCAGGGGTGAAACAAGGATGTCTGTTAAAACCATTGTTATTCAATATGGTACTAGAAATGTTACCTTTATCAATAAGAGAAGAAAAATAAATTGAAGGAATTACAATAAGCAAAGAAGAAACAAAGTTATCATTCTTTGCAGATGTTACTTAGAGAATACTTAGAGAATCCTAGAAAATCAAGTAAAAATTACTTGAAATAATTAACAACTTTAGCAAAGTTATGGGATATAAAATAAACCCACATAAAGCATTAGCATTTCTATATATTTCTAACAAAGCCCATCAGCAAGAGATAGAGAAATTCCATTTAAAGTTACTGTAGCCATTATAAAATAAATGGAGGTCTACCTGACAAAACAAACCCAGGAACTATATAAACTCAATTGCAAAAAACTTTTCACACAAATAAAGTCAGATCTAAATAATTGAAAAAAATATCAGGTGCTCATGGGTAGGCTGAGCTATTCTATCTAAATTAATTTGGTTATTAAGTGCCATACCAATCAAACTACCAAAAATTATTTTATAGAGATGGAAAAAATGATAATAAAATTCATCTGGAAGAACAAAACGTCCAGAAAATCAATGGAATTAATGAAATGAAATGGAAGGAAAGGTGGCCTAGCCAAAGCAGATATTAAATTGTATTATAAAGGAGCAATAAATCAAAACTATTTGGTATTGACTATGAAATAAAGTGGTGGATCAGTGGAATAGGGTAGGAATACAAAATACAGTAGTAAATGACAATAGTAATCCACTATTTCATAAATCCAAAGACTCCAGCTTTTGTGATAAGAACTCACTATTTAACAAAAACTGCTGTGAAAACTGGAAAAATGATATGGCAGAATCTAAGCATAGTACAAAATCTTATACCCTATACCAAGTAAAGTCAAAATGGGTACATGATTTAGATATAAAGGCTGATACCATAAGAAAACTAAGAGAGAAAGGAATAGTTTAACTGTCAGATCTATGGAGAAGGGAAGAATTTATGACCAAAAAAGGGATAGAGAATATTATGAAATGCAAAATGGATGATCTTGACTGCATTAAATTGTAGTTTTTGGACAAACAAAGTCAATGCAACAAAGATTAGCAGGGAAGCAGAAAGGTGACAATTTGCACCAACAGTGTCTCTGATAAAGGCCTCATTTTTAAAATATGTAAAGAACTGAGTTGATTTTAAAAGAATAAAAGCCATTCCCTAATTGATAAAATAGTCAAAAGATTTGAACAGGCAGTTTTCAGAAGAAGAAATTAAAACTATCTATAGTCGTACGGAAAAATACTCTAAATCACTATTGATTAGAGAAATGTAAATCAAAACTACTCTGAGGCATCACCTCACAACTATCAGATTGACCTAACATGACAAAACATGAAACAGACAAATGTTGGAGAAGATGTGGGGAAAATGGAACACTAATGAATTTTTGGTGGAGCTGTGAACTGATCCAGCCATTCTGAAGAGCAATTTGGAACTATGCCCACAGGGCTATAAAACTGTGCGTATCCTTTGACCCAGCAATACCACTTCTAGGGCAGTATCCCAAAGAGATCATAAAAATGGGAAAAGGACCCATATGTACAAAAATATTTATAGCAGCTCTTTTCATGGTGTCCAAGAATTGGAAGGTGAGGTGATGTCTATCACTTGGGGAATGGCTGACCAAGTTGTGGTACATGAATGCAATGGAATACTATTGTGCTAAAAGAAATGATGACCAGGCAGACTTAAGAAAAACCTGGAAAGACTTATATGAATTGATGTTGGATGAAATGAGCAGAACCAGGAGAATATTGTACACAGTAACATCCATATTGTGCTATGACTCACTTTGATAGACTTAGATCTTCTCATAAATCCAAGGATCTAAGACAGTTCCAAAATACTCATGATGGAAAATGCTATCCATATCCAGAGAAAGCACTTTGGAGTCTGAATACAAATGTTAGCATACTATTTGCTCTCCTTTTTTTTTGTTTTGTTTCTACTTTCCCATGGTTCATCCCATTAGTTATAATTCTTCTTTACATCATGACTAATGTAAAAATATGTTTAATATGAATTTATCAGCAGAAGCTATATCGGGTTGCATGCCATCTTGGGGAGGGCAAGGAGGGGGAGAATATTTAAAACTCAAAATCTGATGGAAGTGAATGTAGAAAACTAAAAATAAATTAAGCACAAAAAAGAAAAAAAGTGCTATTCAGGTCATCCTTTTGATTGTGGCTTTCAGACAGTCTAATGATTCTGACAATTTCTCTCCTGAATCTATTTTCCACATCATTTGGTTTTCCAATGAGGCACTATACACTTTCTTCTATTTTTTCTTTCTTTCGAATTTGTTTCATTGATTCTTTTTTAAATTTTTTAAATATATTTAGTTTTCAGCATTGATTTTCACAAGAGTTTGATTACAAATTTTCTCCCCATTTTTACCCTCCCCCCACTCCAATATGATGTATATTCTGGTTGCCCTGTTCCCCAGTCAGCTCTCCCTTCTGTCACCCCACTCTCCTCCCATCCCTTTACCCTTTCTTTCTTGTAGGGCAAGATAAATTTCTATGCCCCACTGCCTGTGTATCTTATTTTCTAGTTGCATGCAAAAACTTTTTTTTTGAACATCTGTTTTTTAAACTTTGAGTACCAAATTCTCTCTCCTCTTCCTTCCCACCCACCCTCCCTAAGAAGTCAAACAATTAAACATGTGCCACATGCATATCATTATGTATAAATGTTCCACAATACTCATGTTGTGAAAGACTATATTTTTCTTTGACTTTGTTGATTTCTTTGGGCTGTATGTTTTGGTCTTCTTTGTCACCAAAGAAAGATTCTAGAGTCTGAGACTGAATCTGGGTGCATTTTCACTGCCTGGCCATGTTCCCAGCCAATTTACTTGACCCTTGAGTTTTTCAGCGGGGTATGACTGCTTATAGAGTAAAGAGTTCTATGTTCCATGCTTGGGGGAATGCACCAGCTCTGCCACGCCAGCACTCCTCCTTCCCCAAGAACTCCCAACCTGGACTGGACTTAGATCTTCAGCAGGCTCTGCACTCCTGCTCTGATCCACCACTTAATTCCTCCCACCAGGTGGGCCTGGGGAGGGAAGCAACTGCAGCTGTAGTTCTGAAGCTGCCCCACCTCCCCTGCCCTCAGGGCAGTGGCTGCAAAGCAAACTCCCTGTCCCCAGCAGCTTTTCCCACTAACCTTCTCTGTTGTCTTTGGTGTTTGTGGTTGAGAAGTCTGGTTACTGCCACAGCTCACTGATTCAGGGTGCTAGAGCATGCTCTGCCTGGCTCCTGGTCTGGTTGGTCTGCCCCACCCACACTGGGCTCTGCTCTGCTCCCAGCTCCATGCAGGATAGACTTTACCCTGAGACCATCCAGGCTGTCCTGGGCTGGAGCCCTGCTTCTCTCTGCTATTTTGTGGGTTCTGAAGTTCTAGAATTGGCTCAGAGCCATTTTTTATAGGTTTTTGGAGGGACTTGGCAGGGAGCTCACCCTAGTCCCTGCTTTCCGGCCACCATCTGGGCTCTGCCCCACTGTGTTTCATTGATTCTTGATGTCTCACAGTGGCATTAGCTTCCACTTGCCCAATTTTCACTTTTAAGGAGTTGTTTTCCACAGTTAGCTTTTGTACTTCCTTTTCTATTTGGCCAATTCTACTTTTTAACCAGTCTTTTTCTTTTTACAAGCTGTAGACTCTTTTTTCCTAATTTTATTGCATCCTTCTCATTTCTTTTCCACTTTTTCTTCTACCCCTTTTCCACGATTTTTAAGCTCCTTTTTGAGCTCTTTCATAATTTCTTCCTGGGCTCAAGACCACTTCCCATTTTTCTTTGGGGTTTTGCCTACAGACGTTTTGATATCATTGTCCTTTTCTGAATTTTTGTCTTGGTCTTCCATCTTACCATATTAACTTTCTATAGTCAGATTCTTTTATTGTTGTTATTGAGTTTTTTGCTCATTTCTTTGGCCTTTTTCCTTTCTTTTAAATTTGAGCTCTGTTCCCAGAGTGGAAGGGGTACTATCTCAGGTTTCTTGTGCCAGGGGCACCTGGTGCTGCTCTGATGTTGTTTTGAGTCCCACAGGGGATTCTCATGTCTGCTGCTGCACTGAGGTGGTAGGGTGGGAAGTTGCTGGTGTTGCTGGAGGCCATAAGGGTCTAGCAGCTTACCTGGTGGCAAGTTAGGGTCCTAGTGCTGGTATCTGGTTTGTGCTGAGCTGGTTGGGATATTTCTGTGTTTCCCTGGGGCTATACTGAAATATGAGGTGATCTGGCCTCTGGAGACTGCATGATTGCCTGGGGCTACACTAAAGAACATGGAGGGAGCCCAGCACTGATGGCTTCTTGTTTGCTTAGGCATCTGTAGGCTTGGCATCTACCTGTTTCCCTTAGGACTATGCTAAAGAGGACGTCTGCCTGCTGGAGGACACCTATTTCCCTGGGCCTACACGAAAGCACAGGGTGGTTCTCAGAACCGGAGACTGCCAGTTCCTCATGCTATGCTGAGGCTTGTGGTGGGTTCTGATGTTGGCATTTCCCTGTGACACCACAGTGGAGCTCAGGATCTCCAGGTAGGTTGCTGAGGTGGGACTTGCTGCTAGCTTACTGTGATGCTTCCTGTCCTGAATTGTACTCTTCTTTTACTCTAGTGAGACAGACCTTTCTTGCTGATCTTTCAAGTTTCTTGGGCTAAAAGATTTTTTTCATCCCATCTGTTTGCTTGTTCTACTGTTTCAGGATTTGTTTTGGGATGCTATTTTATGGTTATTTTAAGGTGAATATTAGAGTTACAGTGATTTACTGCTTACTTTCCTTCTTGGCAGGCTTTTTAAAAAGAGAGCAAACTGAGAATTAGAAGATTCCAATATCCTTACCTCCTTCTAGGAGAAAGACACACGAGAGG
>CM053626.1:86279048-86316815 GCA_028646595.1 Phalanger gymnotis
CATGGCCTGAGACCAATTCATGTTTCTCTTGGAGGTTTTTGTTGTAGGCTCTTTGTCTTTGTTGACTTCTTCTGGCTGTATATTTTGCTCTTATTTGTCACCAAAGAAAGATTCCAAAGTCTGAATCTGAATCTGAGACCATTTTTGCTGACTGTTCATGTTCTCAGCCAACTACTTCACCCTTGAGCTTTTTGTTGGGATATGACTGCTTGTAGAGTGGAGAGAACTTTGTCCCAAGCTTGAGGGGCTGTGCTGCTGTTTTCAGAGCTATTTCTACACAGCAAACTCTGCCACACCAATGCTCTTCCTCCCCTAAGAACCACCAACCTGAATCACGACTCAGATCCAAGCAGGCTCTGCACTACCTCTGTGATCTGCTGTTTAATTTCTCCCACCAGGTGGACCTGGGACCTGAAGCAACTGCAGCTGTAGCTCTGGAAGCAGCTTCAGAGCTGCACCACCTCTGCTGCCCCGGGGCTGTGGCTCACCATGAACTAACTCCTTTCATTCTGTCCCAGCAGTTTACCCACTAACCTACTCTGTTGTCTTTGGTGTTTGTCAGTTGAGAAGTCTGGTAACTGCCACAGCTCACTGATTCAGGGTGCTACAGCCTGTTCTGCCAGGCTCCTGGTCTGGTTGGTCTGGGTGCAGCCCACGCTGGGCCCTACTCTGCTCTGCTTCCAGCTCCTTTTGATGGACCTTACCCAGTGACCATTCAGGCTCTCCTGGACTGGAGCCCTACTTGCCTCTACTATTTCCTGGGTTCTGCAGTTCTAGAATTTGCTCAGAGCCATTTTATAACTGTCTGGAGGGACCTGGGGGAGAGCTTTAATCAAGTCCCTGCTTCCCAGCCACCATCTTGGCTCAGCCCCTCAAAATACAGATTTCTAATAAGAGAAATGTGCCTCAAACAGTAACAGGAATATTAGAATAGAGCATATTACATATTAAAAAATGATTACTACTTAAGGAGACTTAATTGTGATTGATGACATAGTAAAATGGTACATAAATATGAATGCCTCCTCAACGGAATTTCAATGCTATTTTTTTCCTACCAGACAAATTTTGGCTTGGAAGGTGGTTTTGCTAAATTTCTTTATACTTTTTTTTTAAAAAAAATCATTAAAAAGGAGTATATGTCATAGTATTACATAGACCAAACATAAAATTTTAAGTCTTTCAAAGGTGTCTAGAAAATTTTCTAGAGATTATATATTCCATCCTCACCAAATCCCTGTATGGTAATTTAGTTAGAATATCAGTTGTACTTAGCAAATCCAATTTTGCAACAGCTGATTACCTGGTAATGAAATTATACTTCCAAATTTTGAGGGCTCAATGAAATCTTTCCATTCTTTACCTCAGTCTTCAATGATTTAGACAAGTTTTATTAAAAAAGAAATTCAACCAGCATGCTCCTTATTAAGAAAATTATAGAATACCTTCTGAAATGCATAAATCTATGTAAAATCTTGAAATAATAGATTACATTTATATAGCACTTAACAGTTCCTAAAATCTAAACAACCATTAATATTTTAAGATAATGATAATACATTATAGTCCACATTTTCAATAATGCAAAATAAAATTTTTTATTGAAATAAAAGCTGAAAAAAATATAGTTCAGATGAACACTTAACCAAACCACTGATGCATCCTTAATTACAATATATTATTGAACTTTCTTAATACCAACTTTTAAAAACTGTTTGCTTACCACTTGGTCATGAATTCTTTGGCCATGGAAATTTGTGAAAAAAGAAAACAGTTCTTAGTTCAGTGCAGGCAGTTCCCTCTACTTTTAGCATCTCAGTTTCTGAATGACAAGAACAGAGGAAGTTACAATACATCACAGAGTTTTTCAAAAATTTGTGAACATTATCTTAATTCATGGGACTCTAAATCTTGTAGACTTCTATTCTAGTGTCCAAAGAGTAGACATATTGTTGCAGAAATTGAAACATAATAATCTTGCATTCGTACTAGAGTGAAACCATTAAAAATACAGAAAGTTGTAGCTAAAAGAATGATTCAAGGATTCTGCTAGGAGAGGAAAATTAAGGAGTTGATTTGTTGTGTGCCAGCAAGTAACATTACCACAACCAAAAAAAAATGACAAAATAGGTCATCTTGTATTACAGCATTTAAAAGAAGATCATTGCATTATAACAAGGTTTTCTAGGGTTCTAGGTCCTGGGACCAACCAGCTGGCAGAAGAGATAGTTACTTTAGGTTTCATTAATTCTCAAAAACTCCACCCAAAGAGGAATTCTATGCCAGATGAAAAGCAATTACATATGAATCCACAGGAGGAAAAAAAAAAAAGGAGAGAATCCTATCAAGGTATAATCCCTCCAAGGAAGCTCAAACTGACCCACATGCTTTGGGTTTATGTTGAGTTTCATTCAAAGGTAAATTGTTTAACAATGTGCTGGTAAATGTTTACCATCTGGCTCTCTAAGAAAAAAAAAATTATGAGTTTAGTCTGCATTATCAATATTCTCTCCATCAATTTCTTAAACCTAGACAATCAACAAAACAATACACCTAGCCTTAATATGTAGCATTTACTGATTCCGTAATTATATATTCTAAAACTGAAAATTTAACAATCCATCCGGGATCGATTCTATCACATCACTTGATCCAGTTTGGTCAGAGAGATTTTGCAAGTATAGTATGTTTTTCCTCAATGCTCAGATATTAATTCTATCCATTTATATTAGAGAGTAATGCTGCCTAGCTAGGCTGCTTCTAGTTTAGAGTATCCTCAAGACTGCAGAGCTTCTGCCTAGAATATCCTCCCAGTCTTCCCCACACACTACAGGAAAATTAAATGGTCAATTCAGAACATCCACAGAAGGAAAAGAGAGCCAAGGAAGGGCAAGAGGCCAGTATGCAGAGCAGTGTGTGTGTCTGCACTGGACATGAAGGAAAAGGCACTGAAGCCCTCATTGGAGGTAAGTTTTATCCCCTTGTCTCTCTTCCCCCAAAGGCATTAATGGCAGGGACCCAGTATGGGAAATGTGAATTACCCCAACATAAGAGGAGCCAGAAGCAGCTTTTCAGTCCAACTTAAATAACAGTTCAAATAAATATAAAATGTTCAGAGCTTGTTGCCAGACCTTGGCAATACACTACAAATGATGGTATTAATGAAGGTAATTTATATGTTTAGTTCTGTACAAATCAAGCTGCTAAAAATATATTAAACAATTTGATAAAATAGTATAAATACTTTAAAGGAACAAAAGATCTTGAATATAAAGGTAAAAATTAAGAAAAATGAAAATTGAGAATGGAGAATAGCACTTGGACCATCAGCTATACTACTTTGGACTTCTTTGAAACTCTTCATTATTCCTTCCTTTTCCAGGAATCTCATGATTGGGAAATCTCATTTTGCTGCAAGATTAAATGTACCTGGTTCTCACATCTCCTCAGTTCCCTCTGTCTTTCTGCTTGGACCCTTTGACTAGAGATGAGAACCATGGGCTTAAGGACTGCTCTTTTTAGGTGGCATAGCACAATTGCTGCTCCCCATTTCCTAACAGCTACACTGCTTTGAGATTTCTTTGGAACTCTGGATCCCAAGCCAGGTACCTTTTTCCCCTGCTTCCCATGAACAGCTTTTCAGCTTCCTTTTGTGTGTTGTCTTCCCCTATTAGCTCCTTGAAGGTAGGAAATGTATTTGTTTTTATTTATATTTATATCCCCAGTGTTAGTACAGTGCCTGGCACATAGTAGGCACTCAATAAATTTTGCCACCAAAGTCCATAAGGCTGTCAAACATATTATTTTATCAGTGGCAATTTCATTAAAGAGGAAAGCATTAACATCTGCTTTGTCACTACACACTAAGGAACACAGGACTTTTATATCTGAAGTGAAGTAAAAACTTTCCATTTGTACCATCTCTCACATTGGAAAGAAAACTCCTTGCGACTATCATAATTTGCTATGTAAATACCAGTACTTAGCACAGTGCTTTTTACATTTGAATAAGTGCTTAATAAATGTTTCATTCATTCATTCATTTATTTCCCTTTTAGGTAACAAACTATCTTAATAACAGTCATCATCAAAAACATTTAGTTCTGGTTTAAAAAAAAATTTAAAAAGTAGGTCAATGAAATAGGCTAGACTAGGTAGAATAAAATACCTGAACTCAATAGCCTAGCATTCAATAAATATGAAAACTTGAATTACTTGAAAGAACTCCCTATTTGACAAGAATTGATAGGAAAATTAGAAAGCAAAGTAGAAGAAATTAGGTTTAGACTAACATTTTACAACACAATAAAATCAAAATGGATACAGAAACTGAATATTAAATATTAAACCATAAAAATGAGCAAGGGATAAACATTAATATAGTACCTACAATGTGCCAAATACTGTACTAAGTACATTGGCAATCACGAACAAACAGCTACCAATGGAAGAATCACAAACTTATAATGGACTTATGAAAGAATGCTCCAAATTACTAATCATAAGATAAATGTAATATTTTTGCCTTTGTTTTTCTTGCTTTTTTGCAATATGGTTAATAGGAAAATATGTTTCACACAACTTCACTTGTATAATGGGCATCATATTGCTTGCCTTCTCTGCGGTGAAGGAGGAGCTAGAAAGAGGGAGATAATTTAAAATTAAAAATAAAAAAAAAGATGAAGCCAAATTAAAACAATTCTGATGTCTCATCTAATACCCAGAAAATTGGTAAATTACCAAAGAAAAGAAGAGTTAATCTTGGAGATATTATGGAGGGGGAGAGGAAGCATGCAAATAAATCCTTTGCTGGTGAAGCTGTGAATTGGTCCAATTATTCTGGGAACCAATTTGAAATAACATAAAGGGAATGGCTATACTCTTTGACCCAGAGTTTACTGCTGCCATAAACCCCATGTATGTCAAAGACAAAAATAATTATGCCTTCCTCCCACTAACACCAATATTTTTTATAGTTATACTTTTTGCATGTGAATTCAAAAACCTACAATGTATTTAAAAACCTATACTGTATCTATTCTCAATTTTGATATGTGTGTATGCATATGTATTTGTATGTGTGTGTATACACACACAAATATTTATGTATGTGTGTATATATGTCTGTACGCATGTATGTATCCCCACATAGTTGTAAGGAATAATGGATACTATGAATACAGGAAAATATGGGAAGACTAACATGAATTGATGCAAATAAATCAAGCCAAACCAGGAAAACCATACCAGTGGCTCTATACAGCAAAAACAAAAATCAATACCAAACTAGGAGAAATAATAAAATAAGACATATAATTAAGGAAATTCCAACTTGTGTTAATGATGAGCTCTTGACACAGCAATGAAAAATTCCATTTAATCAAAAAAAATATTAAGATATATACAGAAAGGCTCTCAGTATATTGGGTGGAATTTCAGGGCCAAAATTCAGGAAGCCCTGATTTCAAATTTGGCCTTAGACACCTACTAACCTGTGTGACCCTGGGGCAAGTCACTTAACCCCTGATTTCTCAACTGTAAAATAGGGATAAAAACAGTACCTACCTTCTACATGAAGTTGTAGAGGATTATAGGGAATACAAACCATGGAAATATATTCATGTATTTAATTAACGTTTTCATAATAGATAATTATTGCTAGAAGTTTACAATTACCACCTTTCAACCACCTTGCAAAGTTTCTTTGAGAAATATATAATAGTAGTTCCCATGGGTATCAAAATGAAATCCATCTTTGTGTGATACTGATTAGCATTTCTAATGAAAATGTCTCCAGCATTGAAAAGTATTATAAATTGTGTTTGGGAATACATTTAAGGGTCAAGTAGTTATTTGGAATCAGTATCCTCATGATTGATAATATGAGAGAGGAATCTATAAAACTATCAATCTTAGAATAGTAGGGGCATTAGTGGTCATTTTGATCAACCACTACATAATGCATGAAATCATTGTCTACTAATATTGACAAGTGGTCATCTAAACTTCACTTGAAAAGCTTCCCAGACATTGAAGTATAGAATCTCCTTTATATTGAACTGACATTTGCCATTTAGTAACTTCCATTCAATAGTCAGACTTCCTTGCCTTGGAGAATTACAGAATAAGTTGACTCTCTTTTCTATGTGGCAGTTTTTAAAATATTTGAAGACAAGTAACATTTTTCCCACTTTTGCCTCAAAACCTGAAGTTTTCTCTTGATCTTACCTTGGAAAACAGGTCTTCAATTTCCCACATGATCTTGTTTGCACCACCTGCTTCATTTTTTGGTTGAAAAATAACTATTCCCCATAAAATGTGGTACCCAGAATTTTACATAAAACTTCCATCTTGACTGGCTAAGGACAAACTACAATCAACCTATCATAGAGTAGCTTAATGTTTGTTGTTGTGATCCCCATGACTCCCTTTTCCACTCAAACCCTTTGTGTAGACTAGCTAGAAATTCTAACTTGGAAGTCCCTGCATCATAAGATAGATTCCTTAACATTACCTTTTGCTATGTCTGAAAGTGTCTGTGACAAGCTGTATACTTTATTAAAAAATATTGACATCAATGTAGTTTGCATGATTATACATATGCCTGTGATTAATTCTAGGATTCTGAGGAAGATTAGTATATATTTCTGAGGATGTACAAAGAGAAAGGAAAACATATCTTGTCCTAGTCTACCATTAGAGTTTTGGAAGATAGCAAATATTAAGAAAACATCTGATTGCAAATGATTTAGTACAGATATCTAGTTTTAGAATTGCACTAATGTGAAGAGCAGAAAGGTCATCACAAGGATGCCATCAGTACATTAAAGTCTCTATGTGAACCAGAACTGGTGATACTTTACCACTTTAAGTGGTAATTTACGCAAATTATTTTTGAAACACATGTTTCTTTCTGTGATTTATAAATTCAACAATTGTTAATTGTCTCACTTGGAATCAGTAGTAATAATGAGCATGCTTACAAAGGTTTGTTACAGTGTGAATTCTTAAAATATTTGATACACCTTGGTTAGATTTTACTTTCTCATCACAGAGCCACCATCAATATTTGTTGAATTTCATTCATTTGAATTCAGTTATAGTTCATTATCAAATTAGTGAATTCCTCTTTCTCATTTAGCCTCTGGATGTTTTAAGAGACACTCCAGAACTAGGTTTTCAGTTCTACCTCATAGAAGAATGGCCACCCCCTTCTTTTTCTCTGTCCTGGGAGCTTGTTTGTAAGAGTAACCCTTCTGTTAGATAACTACTTTTCTACTTAATCATTCTTCCAAGGCTTTTCTCTCCCTCTGAATTACATAGAAATACTTCCAGGTATTCCCCAAATCATTGACTGGGATTATGTTAATTACATTCAATGCTCTAAGTGAAGCCAACAGATGTAATTTTGGAAGGCAGAGTTGGACCAAGGAAGACTTCCCTCTTTCTTCAGAAAGGGCCTGGAAGAAAATCTCTCAGAAGCTGTCTCTCTCATTCCTTGGCTTTGGTCTATGCCTTCCCTCCACCACATCCTTCTCCTCCCCACCTTGCACCTTTCCTCTCTTCACATATTTTTTTTTTATTTTTTAGCATTCACTTGTATAAGATTTTGAGTTCCAATTTTTCTCCCTATCTCTCCCTTCCCCCAACCCCAAGATCCCATGCATTCTGATTATCCCTTCCCCCCAATCTGCTCTCCCTTCTATCACCCCCCCCCCCATCTCCTTCCCCTCTATTTTCTTGTAGGGCAAGATAGATTTCTATACCCAATTGCCCATATGTCTTATTTCCCAGTTGCATGTAAAAACAATTTTTAACATTTGTTTTTTAAACCATTGAGTTCCACATTCTCTCCCTTCTTCCCTCCCCACCCACCCCCATTGAGAAGGCAAGATATTTGATATAGGTTACATATGTGTAGTCATGCAAAACACTTCTATAATACCCATGTTGTAAAAGACTAATTACATTTCCTTCAATCTTATCATGCCTCTCCATGTACTCTATTATCTCTTTTGACCTTGTCCCTCCTCAAAAGTCTTTACTTCTGATTACTGCGCTCATTTTCCCTCTTTTCTATCATC
The DNA here is from genome assembly GCA_028646595.1 of Phalanger gymnotis. Classification (NCBI taxonomy): domain Eukaryota; kingdom Metazoa; phylum Chordata; class Mammalia; order Diprotodontia; family Phalangeridae; genus Phalanger; species Phalanger gymnotis. Next base: position 86,287,133 of record CM053626.1, read on the forward strand.
CCTCCCACTTTTGTCCTCGTCTTCCCTACTTTCCTGTAGGTTAAGATAGATTTTCATACCCAATTGAGTGTGTATGTTATTCCCTCCTTAAGTGTAAGGCCAGTCACTAAGTGAAAGATCTTTCCTGCCCATTGAATAATTGAATAGGCCTCAGGTGGGGCCAACAAAGGGAGACCTGATTAGAGGCAGGCCTACACCTTTGTTATGCCAATCAGGAATTAAACACCCTTCCCACCCACTCAGTAGACTTCAGGTGGAGTTAATTAGGGGAAGCTTAATTAGACATTTGTTTGTAGGCAGGCCTAATCCCTTTACTTACTAGACACTAAGCCTCAGGCCTACACCCTTTTCCCCATTGTGCATGAAACCCTCTGGCCCCCAAAAAGAGTATATACACCCAGAAGGTAACCTTTGATAACTCAGAATTGAGAACTCAGAAGTCAGAAAAGAAGCCAGAATTCAGAATTCATCCCAAGAGAGACAACATTGCTGCAGAAAGGGTGTGGAGTGGAGAGTGGAAACCAGGAAGCTGAAGAGACCAGAGAACTGAGGGAGGAGAGAATACAGGTAAGCAGACAGTTAGGATTTGTGAGTGATTGTTTATGGGAAGGCCCTAGCAGGAAGGACAGTTACAAGATTACTTGGTTCCATGCTATAATACTATGTTACAGTTTCCTTGTTGCTAAATTGAAGGGGGCTTACTGGTTTTGGAATATAATTACTGCTATATCAAATTGATGATATCGGTCCTTGTATTTGATCTTCTGGAGTCTAAATAAATGCTATACTTTTTCTGCTTTCAACCTAGAGATAATTCTCATAATTTGCAATTCTGAACCATATAGGCATGTGCATGGTCATCCTCGAGGTCATGAAACTTGCCTTACTGATACATTAAGCCAAATCCAGTAAGAATAAGGTTCACTCTTTCCCTCTCACCTCCCCTTTCTTCCCCTCCATTGTAAAAGCTTTTTATTCCCTCTTTTATGGGAGATAATTTACCCCATTCTACATTTCCCTTTCTCCTCCTCCCAATATAGTCCTCTCTCACTCCTTAATTTTATTTTTTACATATCACCCCTTCATATTTAACTTACCCTCTGTCATCTTTCCATATACGCACACACACACAATATACATATATACATACACATATACACACATATACATGCATATCCATGTACATACACATATACATACATATACACATATATATGTATCTATATATATACACACACATACATATATGTATGTATACATGTATATATATACACATATATATGTGTGTATCTATATATACACACATATACATATATTTTGCCTCCAGCTACCCTAATACTGAGAAAAGTCTCATGAGTTACAAATATTATCTTTCTATGCAGGAATTTAAACAGTTCAACTTTAATAAGTCCCTTATGACTTCTCTTTTCTGTTTACTTTTTCATGCTTCTCTTGATTCTTGTAATTGAAAGTCAAATTTTCTGTTCAGCTCTGGTCCTTTCATCAAGAATGCCTGAAAGTCCTCTATTTCATTGAATATCCATTTTCCCTCTGAAGTATTATACTCTGATTTGCTGGGTAGGTGATTCTTCATTTTAATCCTAGCTCCTTTGACCTCCAGAATACCATATTCCAAGTCCTCAGATCCCTTAATGTAGAAGCTGCTGAATTTTGTATTACCTAATTGTGCTTCCACAATACTTGAATTGTTTCTTTCAGACTGCTTGCAATATTTTCTCCTTGACCTGGATACTTTGGCATTTGGCTACAATATTTCTAGGAGTTTTCCTTTTGGGTTCTCTTTCAAGAGGTGATCAGTAGACTCTTTCCATTTCTATTTTACCTCTCATTCTAAAATGTCTGGACAGTGTTCCTTGATAATTTCTTGAAAGATGACGTCTAGGCTTTTTTTTTCATGGCTTACAGGAAGTCCAATAATTTTTAAATTATCTCTCCTGGATCAATTTTTGAGGTCAATGGTATTTCCGATGAGACATTTCATATTTTCTTTTATGTTTTCATTCTTTTGGTCATATTTTGTAATTTCTTGATTTCTTATAAATTCACTAGCTTCCATTTGATTCATTCTAGTTTTTAAGGAATTATTTCCTTCAGTGACCTTTTGGACTTCCTTTTTCATTTGGCCAATTCTGCTTTTTAAGGCATTATTCTCCTCATTAGGTTTTTGGACCTCTTTTGCCATTTGGGTTAGTCTATTTTTAAGTTGTTATTTTCTTCAGTATTTTTAGGTCTCCTTTAGCAAGCTCATTTTTCAGGATTTTCTTGCATTACTCTCATTTCTCTACCAAATTTTCCCTCTACTCTCTTACCTGATTTTCAAAATCCTTTTTGAGCTCTTCCATGGCCTGTGACCAATTTATATCTTTCTTGGAGGCTGTGGATATAGGAGCTTTGACTTCATTGTCTTTTTCTTGTTGTATGTTTTGGTCTTTCTTGTTACCAAACTAAGATTCTATAGTTTGATTTTTCTTCTGCCATTTGTTCATTTTCCTAGCCAATTACTTGACTTTTTAGTTTTTTGTCAAGTTAGGACATTGTTTCCAGTGGAAGGGAGGGAGGGGAATACTGTCCAAAGATTCAGAGGTTTTGTGCAGCTGTTTTCAGAGATACTTCCTGCGGCCTGTAAATTTTCAGCTCTTCCTAGGTGGTATGACCAAAGGAGAGGTGTTTACTTCTCTCCTGGCCTGTGCTCTGGTCTGAGAGTGACTACAAGCACTCTTTTCTCTCTTGGAATTGTGAGGAGGATTCCCTCTCCACCTCTGCCATAAGCTCCTCCATGCCAGTGCTTCACTCCAGGATTACCACCCATGACTGCAACCCAGATCCATGCAGGGCAAAACAAGAGAATCCAGCCTCAGTGCCAGGAAGGACATCCCTATAATCAGCCTCTGATCAGCTACTTGATCCCCCATAGTCTCTGTGGGCCGAGACCTCTGGGAGCAGCCACTGCTGCTGGTGTTGCTACCACCCTGTGGCTAGGGCCAGAACACATTGCTCTCTCACCCAGGTCCACAGACTTTTCCTACTGACCTTTGAAGTTGTCTTTGGAGTTTTGGGGTTGACAAGTCTGGAAATCACAGCAGCTGTCAGTGATTCAGTGCCCTGAGGCCTGCTCCAGCCCCACCTGGTGTGGCCCATGCCAGACTGCACTCTTCTCTCAGCCTGGTGCCACAGACCTTTCCTGTCAACCTTCCAGATTGTCTTGGGCTAGAGAGTTGTTTCACTCTGTTATTTTGTGGGTTCTGATTCTCTAGAATTCACTTAGAGTCATTTTTACAAGTATTTAGAGGGCTTTGGGGGAGAGCTAAAGTAAGTCCCTGCTTCTACACCACCATTTTGGCGCCTCTCATCTCCACATATTTAGAGGAAGGAAATTTAACTTAAAGCATCTTTGTTCAAAGCTTCTGTGTATATTATGGAAGCTCATGGTTTCCAGTCCACAGTAGATAATTTCATGAACTTATTAATACAATTTATTATTAATAACACCTCTGAGCCCTAGACAAACTCTTATTCACAGGCCATAGATGATAATTTACACCTATAATCTTGTATTCAAATAGTCACTGTCATTCCTACATTTGCACTGCCTCTCGAAAAAGACAAAATAACTAAAAATAATGATATCTTCATATAGCAGACATTAGATCTGAAATAAAAGTAAATCAGCAGTGAAGGATATCAATAAAACTAAACAGGGGTTTAAGATTTACATTTTTGTCTTTTTTAAATTAAAAAGAGTAGGGTGAGTGGAAAAAGTGGAAAAGAAAAGGTGGCACTTCACCAGCAACTTAAAATTTTCCACCAGAGAAAAATTTACAAAGAATCAAGTGTTTCTAATCATCTGTTGTGAGTACCAAAATATGGACATTCTATAGGAGTTCAGGTATGATAAATACATTTTCTTTACTTCTGCTCTCTACCCATCCATGCATCTACCACCTCTCCTTACATATGTCCAGCATGATTCCCATAAACCACAACAGCTTCACCTCTTCTTATGGTAAAAGAAACACACACACACACACACACACACACACACACACACACACACACACACAAAACCTACAGCTTCCTTAGCTTAATGAAAGCCCCCTTTATATGATAGTTTATCTGTGGCTTGTCTGAATAATTATATGTTTAGTTTTCAAGATAATTTAACTGATTTCTTTCCATCTTCCCACCCTCATAACTCTATCTAATAAAAGAAAATTGGACAAAGCTTTCTACATATTCTAAGTCCTCAGTAAAATTCAGTGTGTACGTGCTTAAACTAGGAACAAGGCTGTATGGAACTGTCTTAAAAAATTTGAATTCTTGCCCTTTGCTAAATGATAATTATTTTACATCAATAATTAATTAATTGGTGCTTGTATTTAAATAATATTCTTTGGAACCACAGAATGTAATGAAAAATCTGGAGTCTTGTAAAATCCAAAATGCTATTTTTGCTATATTTCAGCCCCAAATTCTAAACTGCTATTCAAAATTGTGGAAACTTACCATTTCTCTTACCAGGAAAATTTCTGTACATCAGTTTCTTATGTGTATATCTAGAAAATTTTTGGAAAATATTTAGAAAGTTATTCCTTAGAGAAATATATTCTGTATGATAATATTTCTGTATTTATAACATGATATATTACAATATGATATATTTTCAATGACATGAATGAAACTGCTTCTTCAGATAGACTGATGTTATTTTAGTAAAAATGATGAACAAATTCAATGATATAAATGCAATGCAATTTTTCAAATATTAATAGAAATGCTAGCTTAATTGTAAGAAAAAATGATATTTTTTTTACATTATTGACATAAGTGGACAAATCAAAAGATAAATTGCAATACATATAAACTTTCACATTCAAGAGACAGGCATAGAGAAATTAGGTAATGAGTATATTGACTATGGTTAATTAATTAGTACGGATAATTAATTGGCTATGGATAATTAATAACACTTATTCAGGGGTTGAGGTAGTTAGTATATCTTCCTGAATAATTAAATCCTACCCACATTTAAACCAGTGTAACATGAATTTTATAAATACATTTTACTTTATGATGAACTATACAATATATAAGATGATCTCCATCTTTATCAACATATACATGTTATACATTATATAATATATAGTTATATATTATATAATAAATATAACACAATATTACTATATATAGTGCAGTTGGCTTTATAAATCTTAAATGACAATATAAATGACAGTTAATAGAAAAAAAATTAGAAGTAGAACTAGTGGTAGTAGTTGTACTAGTAGGGTGGTAGACGAAAGATTTAAATGACTGAGAAATCAAAGGTTTGAGCTTCTGAGCATATCCATTAAGCAATTCATGCCAATTACTCAACAAACTAGGGTTGGGTCTCCTCATTTTGTGGTTGGACCTCAAATACAGGAGAAGACAGATTTTTAAGTTATGAAAATCATTAATGAAATAAAACCAATTAATTAAAATTAAATAATTAACCAGGATACTGAAATAGGTAATCAGATTTCTCATAGGAAGAAAGATTAGGGACTTTCCAAGTTGGGAGGGAAAGAGAGAATAGATATAATTCCCTGAAATCAGAAATAAAGAGCTGTCCCAATCTCCCCCAAAGTGTCTGTATGCAATCAAAGGAACATAGAAACAATAACTGATTGATCAGTATGGGCTGAGTTTTCAGATAAGCCATATGGGTTGCTTAAAATGTATAATTGTGAGAAAACTCCTTGCATCTGACTGAGTTTCTAGTTAGCATTACTCTAAGCAGCAGGTAGAGGTGGTCAGCTTCTCAGTTACACAAGGCCCTAGACTTCAAACAATGCAACAAAGTCCTCTCACATTTGAATAAAGTTTTTTTTTTTTTCCCAAATTGGACTAGACCCATAATTGAATAGAAAAGGAACTGAACTAGATCCAGAATTGAGTCACAAGATGGAGTCAGTATGGTTCACTCAATTCTCACTACCACTTGCTGTTCTAATCCTTTCACCCTGCATAGTTATTGTTGTAGTCATAGCAGTAGCATAGTAGTAGTAGTAGTAGTAGTAGTAGTAGTAGTAGTAGTAGTAGTAGTAGTAGTAGTAGTAGTAGTAGTAATAGTAGCAGTAGCAGCAGCAGCAACAGCAGCAGCAGCAGCAGCGGCGGTGGTGGTGGTAGTAGTAGAAATTCCACAGAATGTGTTTCATCACAGTTTTTTAAATACTAGTTAACTGTTTAATGTGTTTTGGTAAATTGTAGCAGAGGGGTGGGGCGGGGAAGAGAGAGAGAGAGAATGAACAAACAAGGCTGTGCCCCCATAAGCAGACTTTCTATAGCAATGGTTCCCAAACATTGTAGTTCATAGGCTCCTGTGGTCCTTGTGATCCACAGATCTGTATCAGTAAGGCAATAAACAACATCAAAGATAATTGTGAATATGCCTCTGTAGTTCTGTATCACACAGTATGAGAGACTCTCCATAAAGAAGGAAGAAGAACTGTAACATTTATTCAAACACCAGAGAACCATATCCCATAACCAAATGTTCAGCTCCCACAGCCAGGTAGCCCACTTTTTAATAACAGCAAGGAACTTAAAACACAATATCACAACATGGAGCCTTGCCATCCCCAAACCTCTCTAATACCCTGCTGGGCTCTTCCCCAAAATAAACTCACAGTACAGCTAAGTCAGCCTGTCCAGTTCTAACCATCATGACGGTAGCCATTAGCAGCCATAACTGCTCTCTCTCTCTCTCTCTCTCTCTCTCTCTCTCTCTCTCTCTCTCTCACACACACACACACACACACACACACACACACGCACAGTATTTCCTGTGACATGACTTCCTTTTCCTGTCAGGAAGTTCTTCCTACCACACATGACTTAGGCTTCCTGTGATGTAAGCAGGTCACATGGCCTATTAATGGGTGGGAAATATCTTCAAATCTAAATTGCTACTACAAGATCCCTGAAGGACTATCTAGATAATAGAAGTCCATGGATATTCATATCCACCACAAGTATTCTTACCTTGATCTTAACACACCAACAAAATCTGCAGTGTGACTGATTAGAAAAAATAAGCAAGTATCTTCTGTAGAATGTCTAAGTGCTCATTCTCGCTCACTGTAATGATTAAAAAGGTTCAAGAGACATAGGTTCTGGGTAATTTAATCATCTTATTAATAAGGCCAGGAGGTTATTAACAAAAGAATGGTCATTTGGCTGCCTCTCTTAGACCAAAGACAATCATGGTAGTAGACTCACAGTTCATATACCCTTCAAAGAACAGGTGTTCCTGAAGGGTGGCAATCAACTCCAGTTGGATAACCCAATGGAAGGTGAGCAATATTTACATGAAGGGCTGAGAGTGACATCATGCCACCCTTGGACAAAGAAACTATCTCTATGCCAGGCCACTGACAGCTTTGGACTATCTATTCAAAGAATATACCCACCTAAGCCTGAACAGAACACAATTTCCATCAGGGTGGAGTCCTGAACAAAAAATTAGTCCAATGTCATTATCAGCAATGTCCTTCATGAGACTGGACTTTTAAAATCAAGTCTTTGGAAGAGGAGCGAACTCTGAATCTCCCCAAATTATTGGTTATTAATAATCATTTTTCTCAACATAACTCTTTTATGGTTTATTCCATATATATTATATATGTATATACAAGAATACATATATGGTATTATGATTTTTAAAATGAAAATTCCTTTAAAAGTTGCTATTGAATTCATTGAATATTGAGTAACTTTTTCTGATTATGTATTTTCACAATGGATACCAATAGTGCAATTGCCATTATGAGAAAGGTTTTTTAACATTAAAATGGGCTTTCATATTCACAAAGGTCAGAAAGCTAGATAGGAAAGAGAAACTCAATAGAAATTAAGGAGATGCCTACCAATTGAGAAATGACTGAATAACTCATGCTACAAGAAAAGAAAAAAACAGATGCTTTCAAAGAGACATGGAAAGACTTACATGAACTGACAAAGAGTAAAGTGAGCACATCCAGAAGAGCAATTTATGCTATAACATCAAGAGAATAAGATGGAAAATTTTTGAGGACTTTTACAAACTAACAAAGAATGCCTACCGATTGAGGAATGACTAAATAAGTCATGGTATATGAATGTGATGGAGTACTATTGAGCTATAAGAAAAGATAAAATAGATGCTTTCGCAGAGACATGGAAAGACTTATATGAACTGACACAGAATAAATTTGAGCACATCCAAAACAGCAATTTATGCTATAACATCAAGATTGTAAGATGGAAAAATTTTGAGGACTTTTACAAACTAATAACAAATGAAATGAGTCAAAGCAAGAAAACAATTTATATGACAACGTTGTAGAAAGTAAAACCTTTGAACTCTGTAAGATCATTACAATGATTGCTCATGATCCCAAAGAACAAATGATGATTGTTTTTTAAAATAGAAGGTTGAGGAGTGGTGCTATAGAAGGGAAATGATACATACATTTTAAGATGAAGTCACTGTATTATTAGTTTTACTTTACTGTTTTACAGTTGCAAGAGACCCCTCACATAGTAAGAGTAATATGTAAATGTCAGTAATGTCAAAACAAAACACATCAATAGAACTTTAAAAACCAGAATTGGCAGGAGCCAGAGAAGATAAAGTAAGAAGTAGCTCAAATTTTCATGAGAAATGAGGGTTAAAAGCTCTAAATGAATCAATCTCTCTGGAGTCATGTAAAAGACATAAAGCAGAAAGGAAGTTCCTGCTGTACCTGCCATGGGGATCAAGGTGATTCATGCAGTCTTTTGAGTGTGAGTAGCTAAGATTTTCAACACAGACCCTGAGGTCAAGGAAAAGAAGCAGCAGCCTCACCAGATGAAACCAGCCCATGGAATAGAGAAAGAGAAGGAAGTCTTAACTATACTAGGTAGACAAAGATTTCTACCTATAAGAAAAATAATGTTATGTCAAGCTTTATACAGAGAAAATCCAAAGTAATTTTTCTGAGTAAATGTGTGTTCCAAAAAGACATTCTGAGTTACTTTGTAATATATCTTGGGAAAAACATTAGTGATATAATAAAATGACAAAGTATAATAGTCCTAATTGATACACCTATGACATTCAGATAAATTTATGTCTGTCTGGTTTTCAGTCCAACGGTATCTGTTTCTCTTTCTGTCTGCCTATAGTGCCCTTGAAGAGTTTGGCTTTGTTTCCTTTGAGTAATTCAGTGTATTTCATTGAGTCTTACAAAGTGCTAAGCCCCAGGCTCTAACCCCTATTAGGTATTGTGGATGTGAACCTCCCAGGATCCTAAGGGGAGGGGCTAACTCAAGAGACAATCATAGCAGCCTAAGTTCTGGTCATTCAGATGACGTTCAATGATGTCTGAAGCCCTATAAGAAGAGAAGACAGAGCCATTTGTGCAGGGCTCTCACTCGAGATGGTGTTGATGTGGAGACTCCAGGCAGCTGTAGCTAAGGGCCCTCCAGCTTGTAACCTGGATCCTGAGATTTTGTTAAACTCTGGTAACTACGTATTGGGATTTGAATCAGACAAGGTCTGTCCGTTGATGTTTGTACTTTGTATTTTGTTCTGAAGTTCAGGGTGCTGGCTTTTTCCCCTGAACTAAGTGAATGATATTTGTATGCTGAATTAAAGTAAGCTTGTCAACCCCTTTAACCTTGCTTTCCTTAGTTAAGCAAATCAGAAGAAGCTGTGCTTTTGCAGTGTCCTGGTAGCATTCTTGTTGCGGGGGCTTTCACCCCCACAACAGCTGCTAGCCGGATTATGGAAACAGACATGGATTTCTGAGTGGCTTATTAAGGTTCTGATAACAAAACAAATGACTGGGTTCAGCTAGATTACTATATCATCAACTAGACAAGCTTTTATTTAGCTTAGTCTGTGCTTTCAACAAGAGTACCACTAAGAGTTTGTTGGCAGCTACCTGAATATTTGCACAGAGATCCAACCATCTTCAGAGGTAAGCCTGTTGATCCAATTTGATTTGTTGTACTGATGTAAATGTGACCACATGGGATGAAATTCATGGTATTTTAATAGAGATTGAAATTTACTAAGAAATATAGGATAAATATAGTAATTAAGAAAACTTTTTTGTCATTAAACCTCTATATAAATGACTTGTCAGAGGCTGGAGGTGACACTGAGTGCAAATCACAACCACTGTCTGTTCCTGTAAAGCTGGAAGACTTCAATATGGCCCCAATGAAGGGAATCAGCTTAACTAAGCTAGCTTATCAGTAGATTGATTGGGACATAATTATTTTTGAGACCAGTAGAAGGAGATATGATAATTTATAAAAAAAATTATCTATGAAATTTAGAAAAACAAATTTGCAATCATCAGAGCAAGAGTGCTTACTTAACACGGGGTCCATCTAATGGGGTCCATGAACTTGAATAGAGAAAAATATGTTTTTTTAAAAAAATTTCACTATAACTGAACTCATTATTAAAAAAACAACAACAACATTATTGTGACGAGTCATCATTATTTTTGTCATCATTCTTGTGAAGCATCATCAGATTACCAAAAAGGTCTAAGGACACAAACACACAAAAAGTTAAGAACCCCGTTTCTTGAGACAGTACTTACAATAAAGATATGATTTTAAAACATTTTTATTCTTTTCTTGATTTTTTCAATTGCGTGGAAAACATTAACATTCATTTAAAAAATAATTCCAAATTTCCTCCTTACCTCCTTCCTCTCTCTCCTTCTTTAGAAGGCAAGCAATTAGCTATTGATTACACATGTGAAGTAATGCAAAACATTTCTATATTAGCTATTTTGCAAAAAAAAAAAACACAAAAAAAGAAAAAAGAAATTAAAAAAATAGCTCAAATCTGCAATCAGAGTTCATCGGTTCTCTCTCTGGAGATAGATAACATTTTTTTTGAAGGGGGGAAGGCAGCGCAATTGGGGTTAAGTGACTTGCCCAAGGTCACACAGCTAGTAAGTGTGTCTAGTGTCTTTGAACTTAGGTACTCCTGATTCCAGAGCCAGTTCTCTACTCTCAGTGCCATCTAGCTGCCCCAATTACATTTTTTATCATAGGTCCTTTGGTATTGTCTGGGATCATAGTCTTTTTTTTTCCACAATGATAAATTTTTATTTCTCAACTAAAAAGTCTTATTTAGACAGATTCTTGAACTGGTGGTTCATAGCCATCAGCCCTTTCTACTTTTGTGCCTGTTTCATCTCCTGAAGGTTTTCCAGAGCCACAACCTTCACCATGCAGTTCCATTAGCTTTCCCAATTCAAATTTGGGCTTCTTAAGCATCTTGACTTTTCAGACAAATACATCATGGAGAGGGTAAATGGACTGGCAAGCCTTTTCTATGTCTTTTCCAATGCTATCTGGAATTAGTTTATTGACAGCTTCTTTCAAGTCACTTGTCTGCACCTCTTGGGTCATGATTTCCATCATTTTCTTAGGAATCTGATGAACCTCTTGGTGCTGGGCATAAGAGGTCTTACAGATCTGGTTGTTATGCTTTTTGGTAAAACCAACACAAAAGAGGTGGAGCAAGTACCCATCAGTAGTTTTAACATCAACATGGGCTTCAATCATGGTCTGCCACTTTTTGACCATGGAGCACATCTTGTCCCGGGTAAGGTCCATTCCATGGAAATTACTCAAACAATTTTCACCCTGAACATCTTCAATAATTAACTTGAACTTACGAAAAAGCAACCTCATCATTCTGCAGATCAGCAAGATTCACTTCAAAAACTCAACCTTTGAGGCCATCAGAGGCAATTTTTGTTCCTTGAGTCCTTGTAACCAGTGTTTTGTCAATATTGCAAATGTTGAACATAGCTGGTGCTTTTACATCATACCAATCCTTCTTCAAAAATGGATCAACCACTTTCTTCTTGGCTCCTTTTTTGCTGCCTTTGGTGAGGCGCTTATTCTTGCCCACTGCCATGATCCCGCTCTGAAAGCCAAAGCTGGGATCATAGTCTTGATCAGAGTAGCTAAGTGTTTCTTCTGCTCTGATGTCTTGGCACCACCTCCAGAAGTGTCCTAGATTCTTTAAGTGCTGAAGCATTTAGGTGTTCAAATTGTATATTTTTGTTAATTTTGGCCTCTTAAAGTCATAGGCAAATCATATTTGTTTAGGTTAATAGAAAATGGATTTGAGGAAAGATAGTTTTACACTGTATCATAAGTTTACTGAGAGGAATGGGAAAATAGGACAAAAAGTTGGAATGCTATATTTTTATGGCAGAAAATATGAAACAAGATTAGAGGAAATGTGAGGAAGAGAGTGAAGTATTAAGAAGCTTACTTTGGATAAAGTAGATCAGAAAACAAAATTGGAGAGTGGAAGATGTTCGTAACTATTGGTTGAATTGACACAAAAAGAATTAGGGGAAGAAAGAAAGGTCATGGCCCTGGAACTGAAAATAATGCGTAAAGAATTCAAAGGATATCTTCTGGTCATAGCTGTAGGTTACGGTAACTAATTCACAGGGAAAAGTCTGGGTGTACCATAGTTCTCTAAACCTTGATGATATATCATCCAGATTGATTAGGTAATAGGGAAATGGAATTAGACTTAGGACCCTTGATAAAGCCAAAGTAAATATGAGAAATAATTGCATTTGTACTTTTGGTCAGATGATCAGTAATGAAGGTAGTCAAATGAAACTTATCAGATTAATAGGACGTGAGTTAGAAAAATGTGGAACTGAACCCTCTTAGGGTGACGTAATTTCTGGCTTAATAAATTATAGATTTACGAGAGTAACCATGAATGGTGATACCAGTAAATGATAAAAAGAGACTTGCTAATATAATAGGTGACTTTCTACTTATAGATATGGGAGGAAGAGAATACAAAATCAAACAAATAAAATGGTGAATGAGCAAGGAAAGATCATAGAAAAAATGGAAAAAATTAAAAATGAATAATCAGAACACATTATGCACACTTATATGCCAACCAAATTGAGAACAAACAAGAAATGTATTAACACCTTCAGAAAGATAAAATAACTAAATTATCAGAAGGTCAGATAGAGACCTTAAATAACCTAATCTCAGAAAAGAAAATAGATCTAGTTGTAAAGAAGCTATCAATAGAAGAAGAAAAAAAACCTAGTAGTACGTCACACAAGAATTCTATCAGACTTTTAAATAACAGTTAGTATTCATACTTCACAAATTATTCTCAAAAATTGTAAAAGGATACATCATACTAGAATCCTTTTATGAAATACATATAGTCCTAATACCCAAACCAGGGAAAGATAAAACACAGAAAGAAAATTATAGGCCACTGTAAGGGTAAGGATAGTGGGAACTTTTGTTGTCTTTTGTTTTGGAGTGCTTCTCAGGACTAAGGCAATCAAGTGCCTTTGATTAAGTCTTGCCTTTATTAGTAGGAAGGCCCACATCCTTTTGCTAGTTAGGTCATGGAGGTGTGAAACCCTCAAAAGGTATGAAACCTTTGAGAGGTGTGAAGCCCTCCAGAGGTGTGAAACCCTCCAGAAGTATGAGGCACTCTTTCCCTGAAGAAGTGTATATATATACTCTGAAGTTAGCCTTTTGCTTGGGGCTTACTCATTCGAAGGGTGTTGTTGTGGAGACTCTAGATAGCCATTAAGGAGCCCCTGTCTTTGAAAACCCAGATGTTGGTGCTTCTCTCCCTGGTAATTATATGTATGTATAGCTTTAGTCAGACACAGAACTGCAATTGCCACCAAACTTGTGCTAACAGCCCTCTTGTGTGCTGGTGTTGTTGGTCTTGTTGTTGACTTTACACAACCACAGTAGCTGCAAGTAACATTGCTGTTACAGCCACTATCATTAATGAACTTTGATTTTAAATTTTTAAACAAAATCCTATCATACCACTGCAATTTATCCCAAAAATCATTCATAATAAACAAAAGAGATTTATACCAAGGAGGAAAGGGTGATTCAACACTAGGAAAACAATAAACATAATTAATCACATTAAAAACTAAAAAATCTAAAACCATACAATATTCTTGGTAGATGCATGATATTCTTTGACAAAGTCGGCATAGACTGATTGTTTTAAACTATTATAAACAGCATTTAGATGCTTTCAAACCAAAATCAAAGAGCACATATGATGAAGATACATCGGAACATTTTACAACAAATGTGGGAGGAAAGCAAGAATGCCCTGTCTTCATACTATTATTTTATATAATTCTGGAAATGCTAGTTACTGCAATAAAACAAGAAAAAGAACTAAAGGAAACAGGTTAAAAAGAGATAAGACTATCTTTTTTGCTGATAATACGATCATTTATTTGGAAGAAAACTCTGGGAATCAGCTAAGATGTTAATTGATTTAATTTAGTTTCAGAAAAGTTGTAAGTTATCAAATGAATCATTAAAATCAGCATTTTTTTCTATTTTAATAAGAACAAAACATGAAAAGCAGTAATAGAAAGGGAAATTGTATTCCATATAATTACAAAATGCACAAAATATCTAGGAATCAATTTCCCAAAACACATAAAAAACATTTATAGATTTCATTACAAAAAGTTTTTAAAGAAATTACAAAAACACTTAAATGGCTGAAGGTGTATTTAATATTTGTGGCTAGGATATGCCAAGCCAAGAAAAATGACAATTCTGAAAAAAAAAATCTACACTTTTAATTCTATACCAATCAAATTACCAAGAGGATTCTTGACAGATGTTGATAAAATTTTAAAAAATTCATTTGGAAAAACAAGAGATCTAGAACATTAAAGAAATGATGAAAAAAGTAAGTACATAGAAAGAATAACACTGCTAAATCTCAAACTATATTATAAAGCAGCAGGCAGCAAAACCATTTGGTACTTGTTAAAGAATGGAAATATAGACCAAAAGAACACACTCGACAAGGGAGTTTCAGAAACAATAGAACTCAGTAATCTTGTGTTTGACAAAGTGGAAAAAACCATTAATTACCTATGAAAAAACTCTTATGTGATATTAAAAAAAAATGTTCAGAAAGTCAGAGAGCAGTCTGCCAGAAATTAGTCTTAAATGATCATCTTACTTCATATTTCATGATACCTTCTAGATGAATGCATTATCTTAATAGTAAAGATCATGCTATTAACAAATTAAAAGAGAAAAAGATCATATGCCTCTCACAGTGTTTTTGTAGAAGTAGTCTTGACCAAAGATGAGACAGAGGCAGTTACTAAATAAATAAATAAACAAAACATTTAAATTTGACTAACTTGAACTGTAAAACTTCTGCACAGACAAAAATTATTCATCTAGGATAAAAAGGAAAGTCAAAAGTGGGAAATCTTTATATCACATTTCTTTGATAAGGGTTTGGTATTTAAAATATATAAACAATAAATATGCATGACTAAGAACCATTCCCAATAGACGTTCAAAGCACATTAACAGTGCTCAAAAGAACTGCAAAGTATTCACCAGTCAAATGAAAAAAAATGCTCCAAATCACTAATAAATAAGAGAAATTTATCGATTTTTTTCCTCTCTAAAAATATTGTTTATTATACAAAATGGTTTCCTGGGAGGGGTAAGGATAGAGATATTTGTTATAATTATGATAATAGATGAAACAGAAAATATCAATAAAAATTAATTTTAAAAGACAGAAGTAGATTTTTTATCACATCATACTATTCCCCCCTCCAAAAAGAATTGTATAATTTTGAAAGTAAAGGCTATTTTATTATTCTTTATAATCTCTAAAACCTAGTGCAGTGCCTTGTACATAGTAAGCACTTTACAAATATTTCTGAATTGAATTAAAGTGATTTAAACCTAGCCAAATAGGACAAGAGGACAGGTTGTTGTATTCAAACATATCTGTTGTGTGATGGTCACTGAGACACCAAAATGAATCCTCTGAATCATTAGCCATCTTTGAAATAAGTGAACTTAACAGAATATTCAAAATTTCTGCTATTGTGGATGTAATGGCAAGCAGGGTAGGACTTTTTGCTGTCTTTTTGTTTTGGAGTGCTGCTCAGCACTAAGGCAATCAAATGCCTTTGAGTCTTGCCTTTGTTTCAATCAAGAGTCTTTGACTGAATCAGGAGTCTTTGATGATATAAGCCACGGGAAGGCCTAGGTCACATGGGTTTGAGTCACATGGTTGTGACACCCTCTGACCCTGAAAAGTGTATATACACTCAGAGGTTAACCTTTTGTTTGGGGCTCACTCATTGGAAGAGCATCCCCATGGATTTGCTGAATTAGACTCTGGGTAACCATTAAGGAGCCCCCTGGATTTGAAAACTCAAATGTTGGTGCTTTTCTCTCTAGTATGTATTGCTATGGTCAAACGGTTAGAAGCTTATGTGTTGCTTTGTGTTTATTTTCTCTGTTTACATAATTGCTGCTTGTAATGTCTGTTTGTGTTTGCTATGAAGTCCAAGGTGCTGGCTTTTCCCCCTGAGCTAAGTGAATTATATATGTGTGTTTAATTAAAGTAATATTGTTAACCCCTTAAAGTTTCTTTTCTTAGAAAAGCAGATCAAAGAATCTACGCTAGCAGCCCTCCTGTGTGGTGGTGTTATTGGCCTTACAGAGCCCTAGTAGCTGCAAGTAACATTGTTGTTACAGTGGATAGAGTGAAGCTTTATTTCAAAATATGTGCCATTTTGAAGATATTGGTAAGAAAAAAAAATAGCAGTGATTATCCTGAGTTAATGGCATTTGACTGCAAGAGTAAAAGACACTTTAAGTACAATCCATAAGGAAATTCAGTGGTGTGGAGCAGAGAGGTTTGTATGGTATATATCTCTTTGGCAATGTGATGAAGTCTATGTACCTCTTTGAAAAAAAAACAATATTTTAACATACATAAAATATATAGAATTTTTAAAAAACAAAGATGAGTGAAAATAAAGATGAATGTTTTTTTTTCTCATTCAACTTTTTGTTGAATTCAACATTTTCTCATTCAATTAATAACTGTCCACAAACTCCTCTCACAGGCTGTGGACCTCAGGTTAAGATGCCCTGATATAGAGCATAGTTTGTCTTATGTGTATAAACTTGTCTTTATATAGCATATCATATGAAATGCTGCATGTCAATATGTGAAAAAAAGACATGAATTCAGCTATTAATAACTAGGAAAGTTTGGTATAATATACCTTTTTAAAGATATTTTAGAGCTTCACTTCTCAGTCCCTAAACTAATGTTCACCAAAAATGTAAAAACCCGGTATTCTCTCCTGATCACTACCACACTACCCCTATGTCACTTCCCTCTTTTCTTGTTAATTAAGAAAGCAAGCTTATAGCACGTTAAGTAGTATTAAAAAGCCCTGTTCTGTGTTCTTATTTTATAAGAAGCCTGAACATGTTTGTTCTGAAATTGTTGTAAGGCAGTTGACCCAATAAAAATATAATATTGAATAAATGAAAAAGGAGAATTAATATTAGAAATCAATAAAAATAGAAATTCCAGACTAGCAGTATAAGAGGAAAACAACACCAAATACTAAAAAAAAACAATGCTGCCATTTCACTCCTACCTTATTCCTTGAGACTAACAAAATGGAAAGAATTGCAAATTTCTGAAATTTGTATCACATGCAACAGAGCAGAAATGAGCTTGTGGAATGAAACAGATATTTTTTTTTTCATCCTAAGAGCTGATTACTTGCCCATGCCATATATTCCATTATAATTCCTGGGTAAAAATCTGTATCTTCAAATAGAAAAACAGATTTTTTTTCATATAATGCCTTCATTCTTTTTGCTATTCTAATTTTAACTATGAAAACAATAGGAAAAAAGCATTTCTATGAATTTTAAGAAAATGTATTTTAAAGAATACATTAATACTTTAATTAACCTCTTTGAGTGCCTGTCATATCATACAGTTTTTCTTTTTGATTCATGCCTTTGAACCCTTTCACAAGAGTGCATATGTGGTACACTACTTTTCACCTGGTGGATAATTCTTAGTTTAATTCTGCTAAAAAGCTGAAATGAATATTTTAATCAAGGTAATGACTTTCCATTCATAGGTTACTTGTTAAGGTTATGACACCAGACCAATTTCCAGTAACTCTCAAATATGTTTAGTCTTTATACAGCTCTCTAGTAAATAGCAGCCTTGTGAATGGCAGAAGAAAAGAGAGAATTTTAATCATTTTTAAAAATTCCCTTCTAGGCAATTTCTTTTGAACTTCAGGGTTATTTGGGTTTTTAAAGAACTTATTAAGTGATACAATTTTTGATATTTCAGGTTTATTTTTTTAAAAAAAAGATGTTCCAGGAGCTTAGGATATTTGACTTTAAATAAAGAATATTTGATTAGCAAAACAAGGGAGAAATGGTGAGAAAAACCCACTATACAACCATTAAAGAGATTTTTTATGGTTGTTAAATACTTTTTAATAACTCTTTAGTACCACCATCAATAAATCATATAAGATTTTAAACTATACACTGAGTGTAACTATGTGCTAAGAACAGTTATATAATGTGATTTTTTAAAACATAATTGCATTTGCAGGATACCAATTGAACTCTACAAATTTTCCCTGTGATTTGGATAGCAATGGTCAGATGAACACTTCTACTTTGGGTTGCAACTATGAGCAACAATAGAATAATTTTCCTGTATTTCTGTCTCCTATCCTTGGCCAAAGTCCTTGCTAAAGCATGGATAAATACAAGAGAGAATAATAAGTCAATAAAGAAGCACCTAGTTGGTAATAATGGGTAGACTATTAGATGCAAGCATTCTGATATCCTAGTTCATTGTCTTCTTAACTCCCATGACTTCTGCCTTCCCTCCTACTTAGCTATACACACATACTGGCATTTCCTGTATCTCACTATCAGCCTTATGAGCATCACTCTTTTGGCTTTGAACTTGAAAATTCTTCTCTGATCTCCAGCAGTTCTATTTTTTTTCTCTGCTTCATATTTCCTCAAACTATTCTTTGTTCAATAGTCCATCATCGATGTTTTCACTCTTTTTAGTCTTAAAACTATATTTGATAGATAATTTTGACTAAATTTAAAAAGTTTTGGAAAAATAAAACAAATCCAAACAAGATTAGAAGGAAAGCAGAAAGCTGGGTAACAATTTTTACAGCCCGTGTTTCTGATAAAGCCCTCATTTCTAAAATATATGGAGAACTGAGTCAAATTTACAAGAATACACATCATTCCCCAATTGACAAATGGTCAAAGGATATAAACAGGGAATATTCAGATGAAGAAATTAAAGCTATATATAATCATATTAAAAAGTGCTCTAAATCACTATAGAGAAATGCAAATTAAAACAACTGAGGTACCACCTCACATCTATCAGATTGACTCATATGACAGAAAAGGAAAATGATGGATGTTGGAGGTATTGTGGGAAAACTGGGCCATTAATGCATTGTTGGTGGAGTTGTGAACTGATCCAAACATTCTTGAGAGCAATGTGAAAGTATGCCCGAAGGGCTAAAAAAACTGTTTATACCCTTTGATCCAGCAATATCAGTACTGGGTCTATATCCCAAAGAGATCACAAAAAGGAGGAAAAGGACTCACATGTATAAAAATATTTATAGCAAGTCCGTTGTGGTGGCAAAGAATGGAAAATTGAGGGTATGCCCATCAATTGTTTTCTGTCTTGTGGTTTTTCCTTTTGTTCTGATTCTTCTTTCACAACATGACTAATGTGGAAATATGTTTAAGATGATTGTTCATGTATACTCTATATCAGATTGCTTGCTGTCTTGGGGAGAGGAGAGGGAAAGGAGGGGGAAAGAAAAATTTGGAACTCAAAACCTTACAAAAAGTGAATGTTGAAAACTATCTTTCATGTCATTAGGGGAAAAAAACACCATTAAGTTTTTTTAAAAACCAAAGAAACTATATTTGACCAGTTCAATTTTAAGATATTTAGAACCTGCTATTTCTTAACCCTGGATCACTGTGGTCACCACTCTTGGCACTGCCTTTCCTATTCCACCATAACTGGGACCTTAGACTGCAGACCTGAGATGCTGGGTTTTGATAATGAACTTTCTGTTTATCTTACCTAGAATCAGATCTTCATGCTACTTCTCTACCATCTCTATACCGTGCCAGAAATGTGCACATATATCCCATCTTTCCCAGCTCCCCTTTATGTGTTATCTTTGAATGTCAGAATAAAAGCTCCTTGAGGGCAGGGACTATTATGTTTATTTGTATTTATATCCCCAGTATTTAACAGAATTTCACAGAGTGGCTCCATTAAAAAGTACTGTGATCTTCCCTAATGTACAGCAAAACATTTCTCTCTCCTTTATTGTTCTTTCCAGGGTTGGCAATTAAAAAATATTAAGTGAAATGTCCTTTCCTTGTTCTGTATTCCTTTTGGTGTCTGAAGTTTTTGCTACAAGGATAAAACACAAATTTTTTCAGCTTCACCTTTAAAGCCATCCATGACCTGGATCCTACCTACCTACTTTTCTTTTTTTCTTTTATTTCGTTTTCTGTTTTATTCTCTCCCTCCCTTTATCCTTTCCCCACCCATTGAGAAGGCAAGAAATAAGATCCCTATTATACATTTGAAGTCATGTAAAACATATTTCCTCATTAGCCATACTGCAAAAAAAAAATCAAGAAAAATAAAGTCTACCTACCTTCCTAGCCTCATTTCATACTATTTTATTTATAAATCATATTTTTCAGAAACAAAACACATCAAAACACTGAACTACTTTCTGTTCCTTGAATTCAAAATACCATTTTTGTACTCTCTGCATTTACCCAGTCTGTCTTCCATGCCTGTTATACAACCTTTCTTCATTGCTACTTCTCAGAGTCCATCATTATTCAAAGTTCAGGTAAAGTGTCAACTTTTCCATTAGCCTCATTTGATTCTCAAGGGTGTTTGCACTAATCTGTATTTTTATTAAAACACTCTCCTTCATTTAGGGCCTACCATTGCTATGGGTGGAGAGAGTGAGGGTGGGGACTTTGCACTGCTATCCCTTACTTAAATCCAATTCTTTTGCAAGAAAAGTCATGATCTTCCTGGTTTCATTGTCCTCTTGGAGAAGGAAGGACAAACAGTGATCTGTGAATAATAGTAGCTGTCCATAGGGGACCCTACTGATCAGTTACAGTTGGGTAACAGCTCCTTCCTTTCTCTCTTCCTCCCTTCCTTCTTCTCCCTTCCTACCTCTTCCACCCTTCCTCTCCTGTTCCCATAGGGAATCATATCCTTACCAGTGGGTGCTTTTCCCAAATGAATATAAATTTTGATCACAGATCAAAGATATTTTAGGGTTTACCAGCTGGATTTCTTTTAAAGATCATGCTTTAAACCCATATCACTGTGGTTCTCATTGATTGGCTAACAATAGGCCCCAGCCCACTTCTCACTTGATCTTTGTTTGGATTCTGATGGCTCAGAGTAAGTGTAAATAGCATTTGTTTCTGCTTTGGCCAGAAACCCTGAGAAATCCAAATTGATTTTTATTTATTTATTTTTGACTAGGTAAAAGAGGCCATTCTTTACCTCATTTCTTACCTAGCCTTAATGACTAAATGGGCATTGCCTTTGTCAAACTGAGACCTGAGAAAGACCTTAGCTTAAAAAGCCCAAGGTTCCCCACTGCATCTGGAGTCATATTGAGCTGTCTTGATCTATATCTTGTCCCTGGACTCAGAAGCCTCAGAGTGAAACTGGTAACTTTGTACAGCCTTCCCTCACTTAAATCTAATTCACTTGCAAGTCAGGTCATCATCTTCTTGATGTCGTGGCCTTCTTTGAGAACAAAGGGAAAACAATGAATGACCATCACTGCATAACTAACAAAACACATTTAGTTGCATGAGGAGTTGGCAAACAAGGACAGATAGTATATGAAGGCAACAGAAGTAAATTCTTTAGGTAATAGAACAGTTTCACTTTTTGGTAGTATCTATCAGAACAGAGGTTTTTAACTTGAGATCCTAGGAGTCTCTGTTTAGATTTCAGGGGGTCAATGAACTTAGGTAGGGAAAAACATATGCCTTTATTTTTATTGATGACTCATTGGAAATTAGCATTTCTTTCAATTATGTAAAAAAAAATCTTTCTTCCAAGAAGAATGAACAAGCTTTGCTGGTGTGTCAGAAGGGTCCATAGCATAAAAAATCTAATAATCTCTATATTAGAGCAGTGCCTAGTTTCAACCATTGCTTGCTATTATTTCTGTTCCATTCATCTGCCTCAGCTTACTAGCACTGTATCTAAATGATACTTGCAATGTGCTTTTCCGACAGAACATGTTTCTTGTAGCTTCATGTGACCCAGACCTAGTACCTTTGTTGTGTAAGGTTCATATTTCCTAGCCAGTGTCAAGACCTTTGGCTCCTCACTCAGGGCAGTTTTCATATTGTGGTGCTGGAGAAATCAGTTATTGCTAAGGAGACCCCTGCCCCACAGCCCCTGAGAAAACCCCAGTTTGCACAAGAAAGAATGGACTCAGACCTTTTGGCATTTAGCAAATGTCTCTGGGGCTCCATGACTCTTCCAAGGAATGTCAATAGATAAGATTATCTGACATAACAATAACCTGTCAGAATCTTTGATCTGTCAGGACCTTTGTTCCTGTTCCCCCAGACCACCCTGTGACATGGCCCATAAATTTCAAGAGATAATTAACCACTGCTCCTTGTTTTTTCTGTATAAATACGATTTCTTCACCCCAGCTCCTGCCCGTTCTGATTTGGGCTATTTATGCCCTGGAACGGGTGCTGGCTAAATAATTCTCCATTCAAAACTTATACTCTGTGATGTGTCTAGCTTGCTGTAGGAGGAAGGCCGAATTTATGATCTCAAAAAGGATCATATAAATATCTGAATGGTTCAAAATCGTTGGGTATATAGAATTCTGCAAGCAGAAGGCATCAAAAAATTTATTCAGGGCCCAGAGCAACAAATTAGTGAACCAACCTCCCCATTCCAGTAGTGTGAACACAAGCCTCCAGGCCCAGTAGGCCCACCTCACAAGAGTAGCCAGGAAGCCACAGAAAAATAAGATGGCATAAATCATATTCACTGGCCTCAAGACCTTGCTCGAACTCCTGGGTCCACACAGAGGTCGGCTCTGCTTTGGATTCTTTTTTCAGCTGTAGTTTTTTGCCTCTCCTCTCAGCCAAGCCTCTGGCATTCTCAAGCCCCGCCTTAAAGACCAGAGTCCAGAGACCAGAGACCAATTGGTTCCCGAGTTGGCCCCTCTTAAGTTATTAATCTACAGGCCTACACAGGTTTCACACCTGATAGGGCTTTGGGCCTGGGGCTTAGCATTTAACAGGTGAAAGTACTTTCACGGTAAACAAAAGCCAGACTCCTCAAGGGCACCCGTTAAACTAAACCCATTTTGCCTTACTGGCACACTTGCTCTTGGTATAACAATATCACCTTTGTTCTTTGGAGAGTTGGGTTCTGTTGCAAGGCCCTGCTGGCCCACATATACTGGTAAGGTCAGGGCTTGTGGGTAAAGGAAATAAAAGTGGTGGTGCCCTGTTAGTGAAACAGCTGGAAGTTTCAAATTCAGTGATAACAGATGGCTCACAGAATTCTGTATGAGGCAGAACAATCGGATTTCTCACTTTTATTAGAGAATATGAGAGGGTTGAAGCAGGGAAGTGATTTAATGTGATGAATGTTATATGCCTTATTATAGAAACATCTGAGGTCATGAGCATTATTCCTCATTAGATAATTGTTTTTATTTGATCAGATAGTACCTCATTAGTGTAGGGAATATCTAATAGGGAAATGATTTTCAAAGATTAAACTTATAAAATATCACTAAATCCATAACCATAGCTTTACCTATTTCTATACATCTATATCTATATACTCTCTCTTTGTCTCCCTGTCTCTGCCCCTGTCTGTCTGTCTGTCTCTCCCCATCTCTCTGTCTCCCTCAGTCTCTGTCTCTTTCTGTCTGTCTCCCTTGGTCTCTTTGTCTCTGTCTCTCTCTCTCTCATTATCCATCATCTCCATGTTTTCCTTAGACTGAGGTGTACTTAAGGATGGTAAAATAGGAAAACTGAGTTAATATTTTAAGGATACCTATAGGTATGGATATTCATTAATTATATAATATGATCAGAGTTATTTTAAGAAATTGGATACTGTTAGTAACTTCTCTTTTTGTGTATTGACCTCTGAAACTTGAAAATGCTGTGCTAAAATTGATTTTAAAATAAGTCTAATATAACATATTGATATTTCGTGTTATAGAAAAAGAAGTGACCTTTAACAATATGATTTAATCAGAAGAAATATCCTAGGGTCTTCCGCAGAGTACACTAAGCTGTATCAAGTCACAGAGGCTACCTAAAAGGTCATAAATCTGGCTTCTACACCAAGTGAAATTTTTAATACCAAATTTAAATGTAGCATGGGAACATTTCCCGAAGACCCATGATTGTATCACAGAGTAAAAGAAACCAGGATCTTTGGGTTATTCAACCAAAGCCTTGCCCGTATAGAACTTTTTCCCTTTCTGTTCAAATGGAGCAGTTAAAATTATATTCGTAAACCATGATTGATTTTCTAATATTTATATTTTTCTTAGAAATTGAAGCTAATAATAAGATTTCCTGAGTATTTACATATAAATCCACTTTAAACTTGGATGTCTGAGATTGTGAGTTCCCCAAATTTAAGAAAAAAGATGTTTATCTAATTAATGATATTTAAGGCAGATAACTGCACAATGGTGTATGGTTTGGTAAATGTTAAGAGGCAAAAGATATACATGATTTTTTTTATTACATTTATCTTGAGAGGTAAACTTAAATTGCACTGATATTATTTGGTTGTGTATTGGATATATTTATATACTACAATTCATTTTTTAAAATTCTATAGCATTAGCAAACCAATAGAGAAAAATAAACAAGTCGACAAAAAAAGAGGCTATTCAAGTGTATTTTGTGAAAAGTGTCCTAAGCTCCCAAATGTATCTCTAGTAAAAGAGTTCATGGATGTAGAGACTTTGCAAATCTCAAGTTGTTAAATGTTGTTGTTTGCTGTCCAGTCACATCTCACTCTTTGTGCTTCCATTTGGGATTTTCTTGGCAGAGTGGTTTGCTATTTTCTTCTCCAGCTCATTTTTCAAATGAGGAAACTGAGGCAAACAAGAATAAGTGATTTGTGCAGGGTCACATAGCTAGTAAGTGTATCAGGCTTAAACTCAGCTTTTCCTGACTCCAGTACCAGTGCTCTAATGTGCCACCTAGCTGCACATTTAAGTTTTTAAATAAATGACAGAAGTGTCTATTACTTTATTAGACATTCCAGTTTAATGAAGCCCTATAGATTTTTAGAGCTAGATGGAAAAGACTTTAGAAATTGTCTAGTTCAATCACATCATCAAAAACTGAAACTGAGGATGAGAAAAACTAAATTGCCTTAGTTACATTTTGTAAATGCCGGACATAGGACTCAAAATATGAAACATATTTGATGTATATAATATATGATGAAGTAAGCAAGAGGCCACAGTATATATGTAGAGTATTAAATGAATTGAGAAGAAAAACAAATATGGTTGCTTCAATAAGGATATTAAGAGTAGATATTACCTGTGTAATTAGAACCCAGTCTTGTTAGCCAAACAGGAAGATCACCAAAACCTGTAGATATAACCTTTTCGAGGTATATAGAAAAAAATGTATAAAGCATTGAACATGAAATCAAAGATCAACAATCAAGTCTTTCCTCTGACACTTACTAGCTATGTAACTTGGACAAGTTACTTAATCTCTATGGACCCTAGGTAATTTCATGAGATGCACCTAGTAAGTCATAGGGGAGCTGCCATCTGTATTATTAGAAATAATTTCTACACAAGGATTTCCTTGAAATAAAAAAAAACACATCACAGATTTTCTAAGCATTCTAGTACCTTACTGAGAAGTGTTTGAACTTCAATAAGTTAATTTCCTCCCTCAGTTTTCTATTCTTAAAAAAAAAGATGAAAGGATTGCAGTAAATGATTTTAACTTCCTTTCCAAATCTAAAATCATCTCATCTATGATTATAAAATCTTTAAATGAGAAAAAAGTCAATTTCTAGAGGAAGAAATATGCATTCTTTGTACTACAAAATGTACTTTGAATGTATTGTGTGACTTTGTAAATGTACTATGAACTTTGTCTTATAAGAAACTAAACATATGTTAACACTGATATGTAGCCATATCGATATTTCTAGTTCTATTTTGTCCTGAAATGTTTTTCTCCCCTTAACTTTCAAGTTAGCTTTCACAGAAATAGACAAGGCAAAGACACAATTGCAGTTATATTTATTTAAATGGAAGGCATGGAGGGAAAAGAATCAGAGAAAAAGAAAACATATTCAAGATAAAGATTGATTGGTGCTTTCACTGACCATAATCAATCAATCAAACAAACAAGAAGCATTTATTAAGTGCTTACTTATATATTAGACTAGGTGCTGGGGAAAGAAGAAAAAAAGATGAAATAATCCTTGACATGAAGGAATTTTTATTCTTTCAGGAAACCCAATGGGTAATTTGTACATATACAAATACACATACCTATATTTATATCATCCATATACACACATTTATATGACCATATATATGTATATATCTTTGGGTGTGTATCAGCACATATGGGTACATAAGTACATATATATATATATACATATATAATTTCATGTAATCTCTTTATGTAATGTAATATTAAATGTAATTGTATATCCATATGTGCAGGTTTATGTTTATATGTACACATTTACAAAATACATATTTCCTCTCTATGAAACACAAGATAATTTGTGTAGATGGAGGCACGAGCACTTGAGAAAGTAGTGCTTGAACTGAAGTAAGAAAGAAATTAGAGAGTCTATGAGCTGGTAGTGGTGTTGTCTTCTGTCTGAAAGATGAGAGACATTGGGAAAGAAGAGAGAATATCTGGTGCCAGAATGAGAATAGAGGTATGGTTGTAAATGTCCTCCAAGGAGGGTCTAAAGAAGCTCCAAACTACAGAATCTTTGTATATACTTTGAACTAATCTACTATCTCTTACTCCTTCTACATCCAGGATGATCATAAAATAATGGGTATGCAGTTTGCTACCAGTGGCCTTGTTACAGATTTATTAAATCAAGATGGCCTTAACTGACCTGACTCTGAATATGAATGGGGCAAAACCAGTCAAATATATTTGAATTGCTGTCATATTATGATTTAGTAGCACCAATAACATCATTTAGTAATGCTACTTAAAATTATGTTATTCTCCTAGCAAATTCTGCATTGGAAAGGACTAATCTGGTTTGGAGGTGGGAGGTGGGAGAGGAAAGGAAGTCTGGCCACCATCTGCTGTTTCTCTTCATAATCTGTAAATAGTTAAGCACTTGAAAAAGCAAATATTGGCATTCTTGATAAATTCTTCAAGCCATGACAGTTATAGTACTGACAGTGAAGGTTCTTTCAATGTATATGAGTAAACTTGTTTTGCCAAAAGGGAAAGAGGACAATATTACTGACCATGACTGCTAATATACTTCTCTTAGTCAATGGTTCTAAAAATGATGTCAGTTGGCAGTCAGCAGAAAGCCTCTATTATGTGCCTACTATGCGTTAGGCACTATGCTAAGTATTGGGGATGAAAAGAAAAGCAAAAATAACAGTTCCTGCTGTCCAGGAGATCACAGTCTAATGGAAGAGACACTATTCAACAACTATGAAAACATAGTATATACAGGATGAATTGGGGATAAGGCGGAGGGAAGGCACTAAAATTAAGAGGGGTAGGAAAGACTTCATGCAGAAGGTGAGACTTTAGTTAAGCCTTTAAGTTAGCCAAGGAAACCAAGAAGTAGAGATGAAAAGGCAGAGAGTTCCAGGCCTCAGGAATAGCCATGAAAATGCCAGAGTAAGGGAGTAGAGTTTTATCTGAACCAGACAGTCACTTGTGTCACTGGATCACAGAATACATGTAGCATTATTCCAAAGGGACTAGGGGGAAGATGGCGGCTGGAAAGCCGGGACTTATGTGAGCTCCCCACCAGATCCCTCCAAAAACCTATAAAAAATGGCTCTGAACAAATTCTATAATTGCAGAACACACAAAATAGCAGAAGGAAGCAAGGATCCAGCCCAGGACAGCCTGGATTGCCACTGGAAGAGGTCTATTGCTCACAGAGCAGAGGTGAGCGGAGCTCAGAATGGGCAGCGGCAGGACCAACCAGACAGGGAGCAGGGTGGAACAGGCCCTAGTGCCCTGAATCAGTGAGCTGTGGCAGTTACCAGACTTCTCAACCACAAACACCAAAGACAACAGAGATGGTTAGTGGGAAAAGCTGCAGGAGACAGAGTTAGAGGTTTGGCCACCACCCCAGAGGCAGTGGGGGGGGGTTAAGCTACCAAACTACAGCTGTAGTTACTTCCAGCCCCAGGCCCACCTGGTGGGAGGAATTAAGTGGCAGATCAGAGCAGGAGTGCACAGCCTGCTTAAGATTTGCCTCAGGTCCCAGTTGGTGGTTCTTGAGGAAGGAGGAGTGCTGGTGTGGCAGAGCTGGCTGTATAGAAATAGCTCTGAAATCAACAGCACATCCCCTCAAGCTTGGAGCAAAGTACTCTTTGCCCTACAAGCAGTCATACCCCGACGAAAAATTCTAGGGTCAAGTAAGTTGGTTGGGAACATGGTCAGGCAGCGAAAATGCACTCAGATTCAGTCTCAGACTTTGGAATCTTTCTTTGGTGACAAAGAAGAAGAAAACATACAGCCTGAAGAAGTCAACAAAGTCAAAGAGCTTACAACAAAAGCCTCGAAGAAAAACACGAACTGGTCTCATGCCATGGAAGAGCTCAAAAAGAGTTGGAAAAGCAAGTTAGAGAAGTAGAGGAAAAATTGGAAAGACAAATGAGAAAGATTCAAGAAAACCATGAAAAACGTCAATGACTTGCTAAAGGATACCCGAAAAAACACTGAAAAAAATATTGAAGAAAACAACACTTTAAAAAATAGACTCAGTCAAATGGCAAAAGAGCTCCAAAAAGCCCATGAGGAGAAGAATGTCTAGAAAGGCAAAATTACCCAAATGGAAAAAGAGGTCCAAAAGACCACTGAAGAAAATACTACCTTAAAAATTAGAGTGGAGCAAGTGGAAGCTAGTGACTTTATCAGAAATCAAGATATTATAAAACAGAGCCAAAGGAATGAAAAAGTGGAAGACAATGTGAAATATCTCATTGGAAAAACCATTGACCTGGAAAATAGATGCAGGAGAGATAATTTAAAAATTATTGGACTACCTGAAAGCCATGATCAAAAAAAAAAGCCTAGATAACATCTTTCAAGAATATATCAAGAGAACTGCCCTGATATTCAACAGCCAAAGGATAAAACAGAAATTGAAAGAATCCACAGATTGCCTCCTCAAAAATATCCCAAAAATAAAACTCCTAGGAACATTGCTGCCAAATTCCAGAGCTCCCAGGTCAAAGAGAAAATACTGCAAGCAGCCAGAAAAAAACAATTTGAATATTGTGGAAAAACAATCAGAATAACACAGGATCTAGCAGCTTCCACATTAAGGGACCAGAGAGCTTGTAATGCGATATTCCAGAGGTCAATGGAGCTAGGATTAAAACCAAAAATCATCTACCCAGCAAAACTG
>CM053626.1:86317315-86332719 GCA_028646595.1 Phalanger gymnotis
TTATTGCATGCATTATTAATTTACTGGATATGTTTACTTTTTTAAAAAAAAGTAAAAATTAACAGGATTTTTTGTCAAATAATTAATAGGGCACACGAACCTATCTTTCCATTAATGTATGAATGCCAATTCCATAATGACGAATGCCAAAATTCTAGTGAATTGATCATGTCTGACTTTTCCTGACTCCATTTTGGAGTTTTCTTGTCAAAGATACTGAACTGACTTGCCATTTCCTTCTCCATTTCATTTTAAAGATGAGGAAACTGAAGCAAACAGAATTAAGTGACTTGCCCAGGTTCACACAGCAATTAAGTATCTGAGGCCAGATTCGAATTCAGGAATATGAAACTTCCTGACTCCAGACTCAGTACTCTATTTTCATTATTTAAAATTGTATTATTATAGTTACTATTACATCAAAAATATATGAATTCCATATAGGACACTCCACCAATGCAGGCTGGTACTTTTTTGTAAAGTCTTGCAGAATTTTCTGTGTACATTGAGAGCCTAAATGAGTTTCCAAAGGTCACAATAGCTAGCATATATCAGAGACACAAATCTTTTTGACTCTCAGGCCATCTTTCTAGGAAGTTCTAGTAATAGAGCAGATGTGAGGTAGGAAGTACAGAGAAAAAGGGAAAAAATACTTTTTCTTTTAAGGACAGTACATGGTATAATATATGTCTCTATTTGCCCAGTCAACCTTTTTTATGTCCTAATATCCGATGGAAAGTTTTAGGGCTTCACTATATTTTAAATGTTTAAAAACAAGTTGTATAAAAACTTGCCATTTTTAAAGATATTTGAGGAAAAAAATGAGTAAATTAATGAAATTAATGAATGAGCTTTGTTTGCATTTCAAAGTAGTAAATATGTATTTTTCTATTAAAGAATTTTTCTGAAGACTAAGTATTAAAGCAAGGTGAGCCTTGATCCCTGAAGGCTATTGATAATCATAAACTCTGACAGATCTTATCAAACCGGAAAAAAAAAAAAACTACAAATGTAACCCAAGACATAGTACAACTGACATATGAACAGCAGACTGAATTCATAGTGATTTATCATCAGATGGTTATTCACAGGAGATGAGAATTTTAGACACAGCAGCTAAAGAACTCTCCTAAATAAGTAATGCACAGAAAGGTTGTGCTCTGCATTGTAGAGGAAATATTGGCACAGAAATATGCAATCGCCAACTTGTTAAAAGTGACTCAACATCACAAATATACTCAAACTTTCAGAAGACTTACGTTTCTTGCCACAAAATAAAGTATATTAAAGCATTCAGGAAAAAGAGCAAAAAGAAACAACAAAAACATCAAACCAAGCATATAACATAATTTTTAAAAATGGGATTTATATTTTGGAAGACAAATGTAAAAGAGAAGAATAATTCATTATATTTAAATTGTCCTTGGAATTTTTCTTTGATCCTCCAGTGACTATATCTTAGCTTTCAGATGGAGAGTGATTGTGATGTGTACTGCACTGATTCAGCTAGTATGCTTTTAAAATCTGTATTAAAAAAGTTAAATGTTTGCATTCATGTATAAAGGTACTATTCCAGATTATATTACTAATGTTTCAATGGTTCATAAACTACCTCCAACTAGCCAAATCACTCAGTGCTTAAGCTTTATTAGGTGCCTGCAGGGAGCCAGTCACTGAGCTTAGTTTTGGAATAAAATCATGTATTTGATAAATAATTAACTTATCAAGAGTGATAATCTGGCATTTAATAAAGATCATTTCAATTCACTAGACAATTGTTAGGCACATATTGTATGCAGAACATTAAGCTTAGCATTAAAGAATGTTAAGAAGTAGAGATAAGGCACATTTCCCGACCTCATGGTCCTTACAACCTGGTAGAAAGACATATTTGTTGACAATGATAGGCACATTGTCCTATCATGCAATGAGAAAATGGAAATAATGCATTTTTTGTGAATCTGTGACTATGGTGATTCTACTCATGTACCCCAAACGTTTTGTGCTGAAAAAAATTGCTTGGCCTCTTCATCTAAAGCCTCCTAAGTTAGTGAGTAAGATTTGCTAATGAAGATCTCTGGGTTATAAGCAAAAGAAGGTGTTGCTTATAGGACAGTGCAACCCTTGAGCACTACCCAGTAAGGATATGTGTAAATAGTCCTTTAGTATTTAAGAATAGAAGGTTATATTGAGTCCCTCTCCTAACCACAAATATCTATGGAAAAATTTGTGGGGGATTCAGCAAAATTCAATAACCCTAACAATGATCATATTAGAGTCCTCAATTAACCAGCTAATCACTATCAACTAGAAGGGAACCATCGTTTTGAGTAGATGGATTGTTTTCTGTTCTATACACATGCTGTTATCACTCACTAACTATTGAAACATATAGAAGACAGTTATGTTACAAATATATGGAGGATATATATTTCTGTATATGTATATGTGTATATATAAACACATGTATACATGTGCATATATATATATAGGTATACATATTCATGTATGCATGTATGCATGTGTATATGTACATTATAAATATATATGTAATGTTATTTTATGCACTTGTCCGTTGAAGCATCTCATAAAAATAATTATGCATTAGTAATTTTTTTGAATATCATTTGTCTATTTCACTATTCTAATATTCTTATTGTTTCATTTCTTTCAGTGAAGAAGTTCTTACATAGAACTTTGCATAATTTCTTGCATTTAGAGTCAATAAGTACTCCAAATGAATTTTTTTTGCATTTGATTCTATTGCAGATAAAATACAAGATTCAGACAAAATACAAAACACAGAACTTGATGAAAATCATGAAATTACAATTTTACCCAGAACAGAGTTACCAAACTAAATTTGTGTTACTCCAATGGGGCCGGGGAAGAAGGGCAGGGGAAGCAATTCCCAATCCTGAGGAAAACACTTGTAGCAATCTGGAGACCAAAACATACAGTCTCTGTGGTCAGTTTTAAGAATTTCTAGGAATAATTTTTCAAAGATTACAATAGTGAGTTGTCATGATAGGCATTACTCAATATAATGTCTGATTATGGAAGTGAAGAAGCAGTCATGCAATGGTAAAAAAAAATGGAATGCAATGATAAAGAAGAAAACAAATTATTATTCTTGAAACAGAAGAGATTTAAGCAAATATGACAGTTAACATTTATTGAACATTCACTAGAGACAGAATACCAAAGTCCATAAAACATTCTGGGTGGAAAATTATTTGTATATATTTGTATATATTTTCAAGATTGTGTACTTGGGGAGATAAAAAGTTGACATAAAATAAGGCCCCTGATATGATGATGCCTACATTCCACTATATCAGATAGGAATACTATGCATAGATCTTCTTATACATTTACATACATAAATAAATGTAGCACTTATATATACATGCATAAACAAAAAATTATTTCTAAGCAGCATAATTTAAAGAATCTGTCATTGTGTCTGGTGAGTGATAAATGTTAACTTTTACTTAGTCCAAATATAATCTGCTACTGTATTGTGTTGCCATTCATATGCATACATATCTACATCTAGTTTTAAATCACATTATTTATTATCTCACTATTTAATTTATTTTCATTATTAAAGAGCTATTTCATTAAACCGCTCCTTTTTCTTCTCCATTATTCAAGTAGGATCACTTTCCTCTAATTTCTTTCAACTTGTTTTATTCACTCATTTTTGAAATTTTATTTTCTGCACTTTTTTCAACAAAGGATTTCTCTCCCTCACTTTCATTGTTTATCTTTCCTTTCTGTGTAGTCTTTTATTCTTTGATTCATGACTTATATTTATTTGCTACTACTTTATTTTTTGTATTCTTAATGAAATTTATATGTAAATCTATAAGTAGACATATGCATATACTTACACACAAATATATCTATGTATACAGATTACAATATAAGATAGTATTAAAGTATGGGTACATGTATGTAACTATGCATAATGAAAATATGGCATAGAAAAGAATTATAATATTTAGATTAAATAGAGCAAGTGAAGATGGAAAATAATTGTCAAAAATCCCTCTGCATAGGCTGGTATTGATGTAAGTTCATATAATTGCAACTTCTGGGTTTTTTGTTTGTTTTTTTGTTTTTTACTGATTTGGTGCTTAATTTTTTCTAGCCCCTCATTTTCACTCTGTGTATGCATTTTATTAAACATATATATCTTGTAAGCCACAGATTTGGGGATTTTGTTTTTTATCCAAACTATCACTTTTAGTGGGATTGTTTATTCTATTCACATGTAAATTTATATGAATTAGGTTTATACTTTTCCTACATTTGTCTTTGATATTAGAACTTTTCCCAAGGTATATTTTTTTCTCTCTTTTGCTATTAACACAATAACCTTATCTCTTCAGTTATTTTAATCCTTTTAAAGATAGTTCTGATCCACCAGCTCTCATTTTTTCTTCACCCCCAATTCTTCCTCCATTTTTTAACCCTTTGTCTGATTTTAACATTTTGCTTATCAGTTCCTTTTCCTTACTTACTTTTATTAGATTACTTGATTATCCCTCTCTTTTTTGTCTGTTAGTCAAGTAGTATCATCTTCTTCTACTTTCTTTTAATAGTTTTTTAAATTTTTTAAAAAAGTATTTTCTGCATCTTTTTCAGGAAAGGATTTATTTCCCTCACTTTCATTACACATTTTTCCTTTCTATCTAATCTAGTCTTTTATTCTTTGGTTCATGACCCCTATACTTATTTTTTATTCTTCTATTCTCTGTGATCTTCATGGAATTAAATTTTTTGAGGTACCTATTTTGGGTTCTCTCTTCTAAATAGTTTCTATAATTGCCTTGTAGAGTTCTTCCCTTATCCTCTTTTTCTATTATGTATCACTCTGTGGAAAAAAAAAACACAACTAATTCCAGAGGTGATAGGATATTGTCTCATGATGGGATTCTTTCTTTCTCCTTTATTGTGTTGTTCACTATTGCTCTTTGCCCTTCTTTTATTCATATTTTGGATGTAAGTTACCCTTAAGAGCTCTTATTCCCATTCCCTGAGGCAGGATAAGTGGTATCTCTAAACACCAAATCCCTACAGATAATGAACATTTTAAGGTTCCCATTTTCCTTTATAGAATATCTGTCTTTAACCACAGGAGTATTCATCATTGGAACTGTCACCCATCATTGAAAGGTTTCCTCTTTTATTTTCCCTTTTTTAAAAAGCACATTCTCCTGTAGGCTTAAGAGAGACCACTGGAGTTATTTTCCTTCCATTGTTAGCCTTCAAAATGAATAAGGCATATCATATATTACTTTTCTGTCTTCTTCCTCCTTCTCGCTTTTCATGTACCATCTAATTTTGCAATTTGGTCCCACAGAAAGAACAATGTTTCTACAAACAATGTAGGCAGAGTGTTATAAAATTTAGTCCAATATGTTGTCCTATCTTATTCTCTCTGTTCCTTAGTTCTCTCACCCAGAACCTGAGAAAGTTTTTAGCATATGGAGTTTGGATCTTTGTGAAACTGCAAGCATTGGAGGCCATAAGGAGGCTTGATCTGTGTTCTTCTATAAGCCTATTCTGTCCTCTTCCCTCTATTCCTCCATTTGGACCATGTTCTCTGGCAGCTCTGGATCCTGTGAGGGGCTATCTCTAACTCCATTCCTTTTTCCAATACTTTCCATACAATGGATGTTTAATAATAACTTTGCTTAACTGAATTGACTTGGAGAGTAGATTGGCATCAATTAGGTCAGTTGATTCAGTGAAGTATATTATATGTTTTTCTGCAAATTCTATTTCCTAAAAGTGATCTTTGCAGCCAAAAATTTTCTCAAATCACTCCTAATTTTTCCCTTACCTTTACTGCACTCTGCTTTATGTCATAACCATCTGTATATCTATCCTTCCATTAGATTGTAAGCTCCTTGAGGACAGTAATTGTGTCATGTTTTGTATTTGTAACTCTGGGATCTTGCATAGTCTTTTGCACATAATCTATTTTAATAGGTAGCATTGTGATAAAATGCAGTAATATCATTTCCTCTCAGTTTCTGTGTTTCTAACTCTTTGAGTAACCACACTGGTGAAGTAAAATGTGATTATAAGATAGGTTTTTTATGGAATTGTAATAGTTACAAAGGTCAAGTGACTGAAAGTTTGTACTTCCATTGCCTGCTGCTGATATTTACACAATGTTATCCTGACAACAAGGATGGTGTTTTGTTAAAGCTGAGTTGTCATAGACACCTTGAATTCCCTTGAGAATCCTTTGGTAAACAACCTATTTTGACCACAACTTTGCATATTGGGGCATATCTACACTCCAAAAAAAAATGTTCTTATTTGCAGCCAATTTCATGGAATTCTTATACCCAATGACACTCCTAATATCTTCAACCAAACAAGTTAAATGATCATATTCTTTTTTAAAAAAGTGTGATTCGGACATTTTGAAAGGCCTGTTTACTTAATAAGATTTTTTTGTTCCCATGTCTTATATAAGTATCACCTTACTTTAGACATTCAATGAACTTGTGAGGTTAATGAAAGCCCACTTTTCACAAGTCACCTTCTCATGCATTATTAAAATATTGACTATCCCAAAGATAATGGGATTGCTTATTATATTTCTCAATATTGATGTTTAGAGAATTTCTTAAATTACATGTTGTGGTATACATTTATATGAAGCCCTAATAATGTACACTTTCTATTGTGCTTATTGACTGAACCATATTTGAACTTCTTAAGGCCCACATTATATCTATAGTCAGCAGAATAAACACTATGTGTTAAATTAAAGAGAGGCTTCTAAAATCAATATGATCAGTATTACATACAGTCAGAAATCTCTTGCCAATGGAGCTAGCAGCACAAAAATAACTGACCTTACATGATATTTGCTTATAGACAGAAGGATTCATGGGGAATCTACAGTTGGAAGAACCAGTTTAAAAAAGCATGCCATTCAAAATCCATCAGAAAGAAGCCAAGAGAATATGAGTTGTCAAATGTCATGGCATCAAGAAAGGTTGATTGTTCAAATTCAGAATTGCATATTTGCTCAAGGGAATTTAAACTCATAGGAAGCTTAAAGAACAGGAAAGTGACATTGTCAAACTTGATTTCTAAGAAGATCACTCTAGAAGCTTATTGTGGGATGGACTGGAATAGAGAGAGACTTAATTCAGGGACAACAACCAGAAAGCTATCACAATAATACAGATGTGAGGTGATTGGTGCCTAAAACAGGATTATAAAAATATTAAAGGAGAGAATGAGATTCATAAGAGAAATATGAGAAAGGAAACAAAAGAACTTGAAAGTAGATTAGATATGGTGTTGGGGTGAGTGAGAGTAATACCTAGGGTATGAACCTGGGTCATTGGGAAGATGATGTCATTGACAGTAATAGAAAAGATCAGAAGTGGGGATTTAGGTCAAAAGATAAGCTCTGTTTGAGACAATCCGATTTTAAGATATTTATAGAATATCTAATTCAAGATGTCCAATAGACAGGTAGTGATGTGAAAATGGAGATCAAGAGAAACATTAGGTCTGGATAAAAAGATCTGAGAATCATCAGAGATGATTATTGTATCCAAAGGAATCGATGAGATCACCAAGTAAAATATTATAGATGGAGAAGAAAAGAAGGCCAACAACAAATCTTTGGGAGACAACTATTAACTCTCTTAGTGGTGAACATATAAGTGATCTGGATAAAGATCCAGAAAACAAAACAAAATAAAACTGAGATGTGAAATTTAGGACAAGTAGGAGAAGTAGGAAAGAACAATGTCACAAAAATATAGAGGGGAGAGAGTATCCAACATTAGAGGGTGATCAACATTGTTGAAGGTTGCAGAAAAATCATGTGAGATGATAATTAAGAAAATGATATTTGACTTAGTAATTAAAAGGTAATTGGTAACTTTGGAGGGAGTTTTTCAGTTGAATGATGGTGTCATAAAGCAGACTGTGTAGAATTTAAAATAGAGTGAGAGTAGAAATGAAGAAGATGATTGTAAATACCTTTCTCAAGTAGTTTAGCCAGGAAAAGAAAGAGATATACAACAGCATAGACTCCTTTCTATCCCAGTACTTGGCACAGTTACTGGCACATAGCAGTGCTCAATAACTGCTTGTTTGAATGTTCAATAAAGGGTCATTTGACTGTCTGATAGAATGAGTTAATGCTGAAAATAATTTAATTGTTCATTTAAATTTTAAAATCCTGCAAATTTTGGCTCAGTTCTTTCAAATAGAATATGTAACTTTGCTAGTAGTCTATTGTAGTAATTCTTCTGATTTCACAAAATTAGGAATATTTTTCTTAAATATTCAATAAAAATAAGAAACTGTGCACCAAAAGAAAACAATGTTTTCAAATTAGCACGGAAGCATATTTTTAGTCAACTTTAAAATGCAGCAAAGTATGTTTTTCATTTATGTGTAACACTCTCCACCTCAAGACTCATTTGTCCTACTCATACTACAAGTGCCAGTTTGGGTCTCCCTGCTTGGGTATAGGGATTGATACTTAGAATTCTAGAGTCTAGGGTTAATCTGCATCATTTTTTCTCCAGCTTTCACTGGTGTGTTTCTCTTTAATTATCAAGGAGGGCAAATTAGCTCTTCAGCAAAGATAGCTAAAATGCTACAGAAGATACAGTAGTTACAAAACATATTTTTCCAGACATCAGGGAACTTTCCCACAGACATGCCCAGAAGGAGAGAATAGTTGGCACACACAGAAACACACACACACACACACACACACACACACACACACACACACACACACCCACAAATGATAATGGTTGTGGGACATGCATAGTCAAAGTAACCCCAAAACTTTAGTACAGGACAACAATTGATATTTTTTTTCCTTTCTCCAGAGAGTCATCCCCAACATCACCATGGGTTTTTTTTCTATTAAAGGTCTCATTTCCACATATAGGGAATTTATTTAAGTTCATAAAATGATGAGCTATTCACCACCTGGTAAATATGCAAAGAATATGAAAGAACAGGCTATTTTCAAAGTAAAAAAATCAATAGATAGACATTAACAAATGCCCCAAATCACTAATAATAAGAGAAAGACATAATTAAAGAAATTTTGTTCTTCCTCTCAATACTTCTCAGATTGGCAAAGTTAACAAAAAAAGAAAAGGAAAAAATGGTGCAGAGGGAAAATAGACACATTAATGCAATATCAAGGAATCCGATAATTGGTCCGGCCATTCTGGAAAACAATTTGAACTCAAAAGTCAATAAATAGTGCATATCCATGGAAATATACATTAGCAAATGATAAAATTGATGAGATGCCATGGCATGCAAATATGACTAAGTGTATAGAGCACACAGTACTTAGAGTCAGGAAGACCTAAATTTGAATTCTAACTTCCGCACACTCAAATTTTGTGATATTAGACAAATCACAGAGTTTTCTCTGAGATTCAACTTCTTCATCTATAAGATGGAGACAATAGTAGGACTGGCCTCATTAAGTTGCTTTGAGGATCAAATGAGTTATAAATATGCAGAACACTTTGAAAACCTTACAACTCAATAGAAATGGTACCTATTAGGATGTTGTTATTATTATTATTATTGCCACTACCACAATATTAAAAATAAAGTTATAATATCAAAGAAACCTTGGAAGACTAATATGAACTGATATTTAGGGAAGAAGGCAGAAGCAGAAACTTTGTGAAGGCAAACAACACTGAGAGACTTGAGAATTTTGATCTGTTCAATAATAAGCCATGATAACAAACAATCAATCATATATCACGCAATAAAATTCCTGACATAGAGGTGATGGAATCAAGATGAAGAATTAGATGTAGATTTTTTAATATGGCCAAATGCTGTCACATATGTGTGTGAAAAGTATTTTGTTTTGTTTTGTTCTTTTTTTTATTCTCCCAATGGAGGCGGGGGAGATGTAGGAAGGAAAGAAAATAAATTCTTGCTAATTGTGGGGGGGAAGGTTAAAAATAATGTAAAAGTTAAAACAAAATTGTTATATGGATGAAAAGTAATATAATAGTTTCATAAGAAATGGTAAATGTATAAAAAAATCAAAGAAATATTGGAACACTTGTGTGAATTCATGTAGATTAAAGAAAGAACAATAAAAAAAACAAATATATATTAACAGCAACATTGTTCTAACTTAGGCCAAAGGGGAAAATAAGTTACAAATTGGAAGTAGAAGAGAACAGAAACACAGTTTTTGTTATCTTATTAAAATTAATGTACACACTAAAAAAACAATAATTGAGTATATGTATAATACCTCCTTATATTATTTTATTTGTGTATTAAAAGGTTTGATTTTTAAAAGAATAATTAAAAGAAATAGCGAAATAGGCAATCGAGCCCCAGGCCTCTCATCCCAGGACAGGAGTTTGTTGGAGCACAGAGCCTGTGGCTGTGGGACCTACTAGCCCAGAGGCTTCCAGCACACAGTCTAAAGGTCTAAAACTCACCTTCTTGAACTTCTGGGAGCCATGATGTGTGGGTAAAATGGCTTTTATCCCTCCCTTGAATAAACCCAGAGAATAATACCTCAGGAAAAACTGAGGAGCCAGAAGAGAGGCTTCAATAGCAAGAGAAGTGGGGGAGAGGGCCCTTCCTGTGGTAATGGAAGGAGACTAGTACAGGAAGAGAGGTGTCCTAGCAGCCTTCACCTCAGCAGAACTACAAGTGTAACTGAGCCCCAGGTGGTGGAACTAACTAAAGTCAATGCCAAGACACCAGAAGTCAATAGGCCCAGCCAGGGGAAGTGGTTGTCACCAACACAGACAGGATCTGAGACCACCCATACTGTAGAACAGTCCTGGGGAAGAGGAGACTCCCAGCAGTCAGACCACCCCTCACCCACACCTCACAAAACCAGACACCGTAGCACGTAAAGCTAGATCTCAACACAAGAAAATTGAGACAGAGCCCCTTAAGCCCCAGAAGCAGAGATCCACTTCAGAAACCAGGAGAAAAAAACACCATGAAAAAGAATAGTAGGAAGCTTTAAAAGATGATTCATTCACATTATGGAGACAGTGAAAATCAAAATATCAATTCAGAAGAGGACAGCATGGACACTACACCCACATATGAAACCTCAAAAGGGAAAGTGAACTGGTCTCCAAACCAAAAAGCATTCCTGGAAGAATTCAAGGAGGACTTTAAAAACCAAATTAGGTAGGTAAAAGAAAAAATGGAAAAAAAAATTCAATGAGGAAAACAAACCTTTAAAAGGTAAAGTCAGGGAATTGGTTAGGGAAAATTAGAGAATACATGGAGAAAATGTCTCATTGAAAAGTAAAATCACCCAAATGGAAAAGGAGATAGAGAAAATAAAGGAAGAAAACAAAACATTCAAATTAGAATTTTGCAAGTAGAAGCTAATGACTCTATGACATATCAAGAATCAGTCAAACAAAATCTAAAGCATGAAAAAATAGAGGAAAATGTTAAATATCTGATTGGAAAACCACTGACCTGGAAAACAGATCTAGGAGAGAAAATCTAAGAATTATTAGTCTACATGAAAGCTATGATGAAAAAAGAGACTGGACAGTATCTTCCATGAAATCCTTAAGGAAAATTGCCCAGAGGTCCTAGAACCAGAGGGCAAAATTGTCATTAAAAGAATCCTTCAATCACCCCCTGAAAAACATCCCAAATTGAAAACTCCAAGAAATATTATAGCCAAATTCCAGAACTACCAAGTCAAGGAGAAAATACTGCAAGCAGCTAGAAAGAAACAATTCAAATATCATGGAACTACAGTCAGGATCATGCAGGATCTTTCAGCATCTATATTAGATGACAAGAGAAATTGGAATACAATATTCCAAAAGGCAAAAGAGCTTAGACTAAAACCAAGAATCAACTACCCAGCACAATTGAACATAATTTTCCAGGCAAGGAGATGGATATTCAGTGAAATAAGGGAATTCCAGACATTGCTGATGAAAAGGCCAGAGCTCAATGGAAAATTTGATCTCCAAATACAAAACTCAGGACAGGCATAAAAATGTAAATGGGGAAAAAAAAACCCTAGTTAATCAATAAGCCTAATTAATTATATCCTTAGGTAGTATTATTTTGTTTTATATATGTTTTATATATAAATGACAATCTTGAGAACAGTATACTTATTATGACAATTGAAAGGAATATTCATAGACTGTGGATATCAGTATAAAATGCCCGATGTAATGAGAAAAAAATATGATTAAGAGATATAAAAGTATGATTCTTGGAGAAGAGGTAGAAGGTAATAGAAAAGGGGAAATTACATTACATGAAGAGGCACAAAAACATATTGTAGTAGAGGGAAAGAAGGGTGGGAGAAGAGCAGTATTTGAGCTTTACTCTCATCAGATTTGGTTCAAGAAGGGAATATTACCCTGATAAGTATGGAAATCTAACTTGTAATACTGGCAGTAGGAGAGGAAATGGGAAAAAAGGGAGGGGATGGTCAGAAGGGAGGGAAGAAATAGCAAGTGGAAAATGGTAAGATAAGGGAGAGGAATCAAGAGGGAGGGTAAATTGAGGAAGGTGGCAATCAAAAGCAGAACTCTGTTGAGGAGAGGAAGGGGAAAGGGAGAAATAAAAGCATAAACAGAGGGAAATAGGATGGAGAAAAATACACAGATAGCAATCATAACTGCGAATGTGAATAGGATGATTTCTCCCATAAAACAGAAGCAGATGGCAGAGTGGATTAAAAACCGTAATCCAACAATATGCTGTTTACAAGAAACACATTTGAAACAGGGGGATACACAGAGGGTAAAGGTAAAAAGCTGGAGTAGAATATATTGTGCTTCAGCTAAAGTGAAAAAAAAAGGCAGGGGTAGCAATCCTAATCTCAGACAAAGCAAAAGCAAAGATAGATCTAATTAAAAGAGATAAGGAAGGTCACTACATCCTGATAAAAGGCACCATAAACAATGAAGCAATATCATTATTTAACATATATGCACCAAGGGGTATAGCATGCAAATTCTTAGAGGAGAGGTTAAGGGAGTTATAGAAAGAAATAGACAGCAAAACTATAATAATGGGAGACCTCAACCTCCCCCTCTCTGAACTTGATAAATCTAACCTCAAAATAAATGAGAAAGAAGTTAAGGAGGTGAACAAATTTTTAGAAAAGGCAGAAATGATAGACTACTGGAGAAAACTGAATGGGGATAAAAAGGAATATACTTTTTTCTCATCACTACATGGCACATACTCAAAAATTGACCATTTACAAGGGCATAAAAATCTCACAAGCCAGTGCAGAAAGGCAGAAATACTCAAAATATCTTTTTCAGATTATGAGGCAATGAATATTATTTGTAATAAAGAACTATGGAAAAATAAACTAAAATTAATAGAAAACTAAATAATCTAATTCTAAAGAATGAGTGGACCACAGAACAAATCATAGAAACAATTAATAATTTCATCCAAGAGAATGACAATAATGAGACAACATACCAAAACTTATGGAATGCAGCAAAAGCAGTTCTTAGGGGAAGTTTTATATCTCTAAATGCTTACGTGAATAAAATAGAGAAAAAGGAGATCAATGAATTGGGCATGCAACTTGAAAAGACAGAAAAAAAAAACCAAATCGAAAATCCCCAATAAAATACCAGGTTAGAAATACTGAAAATCAAAGGAGAGATTAATAAAATTGAAATCAAGAAAATTATTGAATTAATGAATAAAACCAAGATCTGGTTTAATGAAAAAACAAATAATTAGTCAATTTGATTTAGAAAAAAGAAAGAAGAATATCAAATTAAAAGCATCAAAAATGAAAAGGGTGAATTCAACTTCAATGAAGAGAAAATTAAATCAATAATTAGGAATTATTTTGCACAATGGTATGCCCATAAATTTGACAACCTCAGGGTTATGGATGAATATCTAAAAAATATAAATTACAAAAAGGTAACAGAAGAGTAAGTAAAATTCCTAAAAAAAAACCCATCTCAGAAAAAGAAATTGAGCAATTCATCAATGAACTCCCTAGGAAAAAGTCCCCACAGCCAGATGGTTTTACATGTGAATTCTATCAAACATTCAAGTAACAATTAACTCCTGCACTGTATAGACTACTTGGGAAAATAGGTGAAGAAGGAGTCCTATCAAATTCTTTTTATGACACAAATATGATACTAATACCCAAATCAGGTAGAGCGAAAACAGAGAAAGAAAATTATAGGCCAATTTCCCTAATGAATATTGATGAAAAATTTTAAATATTAACAAAAAGATTGCAGCAACTTATCACAAGAATAATAACACTACGACCATATAGGATTTATTCCAGGAATGAAAGGCTGGATCAATATTAGGAAAACTATCAGCATAATTGATCATATCAACAACAAAACTAGCAGAAACCATATGATCATCTCAATAGATGCAGAAAAAGCTTTTGACAAAATACAACACCCATCCTATGAAAAACACCAGAAAGCATAGGAATAAATGGAGCCTTTCTTAAAATTATAAATAGCATCTACCTAAAATCATCAGCAAACATTATTTGTAAAGGGGATAAGCTAGATGCATTTCCAATAAGATCAGGGCTGAAACAAGGATGTCCATTATCACCCCTACTATTCAATTTGCTACTAGAAATGTTAGCTGTAGCAATAAGAGAAGAAAAAGAAACAGTGGTCACAGGGTGAGTTGAATATGAAGGGATGATATCTAAAAATATAAAATTAAATTGAAGGATGAGAGTGGAATATATGGAGAGAGGGAGACAGGGAGAGGTAGAATAGGGTAAATTATCTCACATAAAAGTGGCCAAAAAAAGCTGTTCATTGGAAGGGAAGAGGGGGCAGGTGAGGGGAAATGAGTGAATCTTGCTCTCACTGGATTTGACTTGAGGAGGGAATAACATACATACTCAATTGGCTATCTTACCCCACATGAAAATAGGGGGAAGGGGATAAAAAAGAGAGGACAATAGAAGGGAGGTCAGATGGGGGAAGAAATAATCAAAGGCAAACACTTTTGAAAAAGGACAGGGTCAAGGGAGTAAACTGAATAAAGGGAGAAAGGATAGGAAGGAGGGAAATATAGTTAGTCTTTAACAACATGACTGTTTCTGGGAGTGTTTTACATAATGATACATGTGTGGCCTAT
The DNA here is from genome assembly GCA_028646595.1 of Phalanger gymnotis. Classification (NCBI taxonomy): domain Eukaryota; kingdom Metazoa; phylum Chordata; class Mammalia; order Diprotodontia; family Phalangeridae; genus Phalanger; species Phalanger gymnotis. The sequence continues at coordinate 86,332,496 of CM053626.1, forward strand.
GCTAAATTGCTTGCCTTCTTAGGGAGAGTGGGTGGGGAGAGAAGAGGGGAGAGAATTTGGAACTCAAAATTTTAAAAGCAGATGCTCAAAAAAGAGTTGTTTTTTCATGCAACTTGGAGATAAGATATACAGGCAACAGGTCATTGAAATCTATCTTGCCCTACAAAAAAGTAAGGGGAAAGAGGATGGGGGGAGGGGGAGGGGGTGATAGACAGAATGGCTGA
>CM053626.1:86338582-86358969 GCA_028646595.1 Phalanger gymnotis
GCCAGTTACTGCTTTCCAATCGCCATCTTGGCTCCGCCCCCACCCTTCTCTTAAAAGACAGAAAATAATCTGGTTTTATTCAAATTTCCTTTCCATCAAACATAAAAGTCTTTCTCCTGGTCTCCTTGTTCCTTGAACAATTTGTCATTTGTCCTTAGCATTGTTAGATTTAATTACTATGTCTTGAAATTTGAAGTATAACTTTTTGTGTGTACCTTCTCCTTTATTCCCAGGAGATCTGGGGGTTCTTTTAATTAGTACTTTGGGTTCTGTATTCAGAAGTTCTAGATAGTTTTCTTGTATTATTTTTTGTATTAAGGTACTCAGAGTTTTTGACTTGTATTTTTCTCAGAGATCTATAATTTTTAACATTGTCTCTACATATCCTGTTTTTGAGATCAATCTGTTTTGGTTATGTGGAGATCATGTTTTCTTTCAACATTACTGTTTTGTTTATTTTTGTTTTTTTACTTTTCTTCCTCTAGATTATCCTTCACTTGTGTATATTTGCATTCCTAATTACATCTTTTCTCCTTTGTTTGTTTGATAAGATTTAAATGTTCTTATTTTTCATTTAAATCATTCTGGGATGCTTTATAGTAGTGCAATCCTCAGGCCCTCTGCCTTATAGATACTCATTTTTTCTTTGTCTTGCAATATTTATTCATAAATAACTGGACTTGATCTTGTTACCATATTCCCTTCTCTTATTGTTATCTTCCCTTATAAGTTGGTGGATCTGCTTATACTGAGGGTTGTTAATTGAGTTTTCTTTCTCTTGAGTTTACTAGTAATTTCATTCTTTTTAAAAAATTATTCATATTAGGCTATTGCTCACTTTATGACTCCTTCACCATTGAGTGTAGTTTCACTGGGGTTTGGACCTGAAAGCCATCTCTGCAACCTACAAAGTTAAACAATTCATATTTCACTGGCTTTAGTTTCTGCCTCAAGGAATATCCAGCATAATAGAACAGGAATATCTAGCATAATAGAACTGATACTAGCTAGGTGCCTTTGGCTTAGTAGAGTGCCCTGGAGCTATTTAAATATCCTTTTCTAGTTGTCTATGTTCCTAAATTTTTTGAGTAAGTTTGCTCCAAACACAGAGTAGTACCAAGTGGCTGTCCCATTCAGAGCAAGTTTCTGCCATTTTTTTTTCCCATGAAACTGGGGTGTCGATGGGTGGAATGGGTAAAGAATTTAATATTATTGTAAGACCTTGAATCAGCTCCTACTGTCCTCTCAGAATGTAGTGGGTAATGGAAAGTGGGGTGCTGAGGAAGTGATTTATAGGTTAGGGAATTTGCTTTCTCTATTGTTTGGTCATTGAGTTATTACTTTGTTAGAGTTCTTGCTGCCCTAGTCTGTGCTGAAAATTGAAATCACTTTTTTTCTCTTAATTACTACTTTGGAGAGTTCCGAGAGATCTTGAAAGGGAAAAGAGGATTTAGTCTTCCTTGCTGGTCTAAAAACTATAGTTTTACAATTTTCCATTATTCCTATTAAGTTTTACCTCATTATTTTCTTGTCTGTTGATACCCTTTTGGATCTTGATTACATGATGTTATCTACATTTCTTAGCTCAGCTTTACTTGCAAATGAGATAAGCACGCCATCTATGCATCCTTCTGGACCAAGGATTAAAGTGTAGAATTGAACAGAGCCCCAAATGAGTGGAATGCTGCTCTAAATTTCTCCATTTCATTTCCCTCCTTAATATTCTAATCATTTAAATATATGCTCTGATCATTCCTATCTTTAATTTGGCAATTTCCACTGCCCATTTCTGCTGCATTTATTCTACATTTGACCATCCTTGACTAAGTGATACTTCCTTCTACGCATCTGGGGCACATCTTGCAATATGAAACATTATGAAAAAATTATGAGGAAATCTGAAATTAGGCTTAAGTTAAAAATTAATTTAGAAATTGGCATGAATATGACAAAATAGAAATCTAACAAAGACTTTAAATTAGACAATAAATTAAAAATAAGTACTAGTATTGCCTGACTATGCTTACACTCAGAGGATATCCTCATGGGAATACAATTGCAATGTATAGATCTTCTTTAATTTAGCTTTCGAGTATCAAATGTAATTCTTAACAATGTCAAGTAGAAAAGTTTGTTTGCATAGGAAAGAGTGTCTAAATACGCTATCTTGATTTTTTAAACCACAAATGTATTCCCCAAATCTTTCTTGTATAATTTCATATAAAATATGCATATCATATCTACACACAACCTTTAAATTTTCATATCTATATTCCATAAGTATTTAAGTCACACTAGAGGAAAATAAAATGTGTTCAGATAATCTCTACTTATTGCTTCCATCAAATATACACTCAAAAGGATAATGCTACTTTTGTGACTCTCAAATGGCTTTGAAAAGGATAAAGCACGGACTTTGTTTTGAAAAATCACAAAATATAAATCCTTTATTATGATATTATTATGACTTTTTCTTACAATAAGAATCATTCTTAGACCAATTTTCATGAGAGGAAAACAATTTAGGATTTACCCAAAAGATTAAATAAAAATATGGATACTGTATCTGAATGTTTCATTTGTATTGATGTATTCATTGTAGATATACTTCATCTTACAGAATATATGTACTCCGAAAGATTAGAAAATATTTTTACACTATCAGGTTTTATTTTCTAATTGATTTTCTCTACAAGTTCAGTGATATTTCATGTTTATTTATGTTGGCACTTCACTTGACAGTGGTTCCTAGTGCCTTGTTTTATAGTTCATTTTCTTTTCTTTTTCTTCATTTTAACTAAAGTATCTTCTATGTTGTGCCAGGCATTATGATGTCATGGTACTCTTCAAGAATGAAGGACAAACAACAACAACAAGCCATATATATACAAAAAAGGGCAAATGACAGTTCCTGCCTTCAAGGAGCTCATAATCTAATGGGGGATTTAACTAACAAATATGTTGTAACAACAATGCTGCTTGCCAGTACTGCAGCTGTGCAAGGCTGATAACACTAGCACACAGAAGGATTGCTAGCACAGGTTCTCTGACCTGCTTTTCTAAGGAAAGCAACTTTAAGGGGTTAACAATCTCAGTTTAATTAAACCTGAATATATTATTCATTTAGTTGAGGAGAAAAAGCCAGCAACTCAAACTTCAGAGCAAATGCAAACAGAAATTACAAGCGCACATTATATAAATGAATTAAAACACACACAGAAATCAACAGACAGGAGTCTATCTATCTGACCAGTGAATTACATAGTTACCAGAGAGAGAGAGAGAGAGACCAACATCTGGATTTTCAAAGCCATGGGGGCTCCAACAGCTACCCAGAGCCTCGTCTGACCAAATCACCAACACTCTTCCAATGAGTGTGCCCCCAAAAGCAAAATTCAAACCTCAAAGCTCTTATACCCCTTTCAGGGCCCTAAGGACTCAGAGCCTACTTAGTAAAAAGGTGTGGAGCCTGGGCCCTGGCCCTTTTTTGTTTCTTAAGCAGGTCAAAGACTCTTGATTCAGTCAAATACTTCCAATTGAAACAAAGGCAAGACTCAATCAAAAGTACTTGATGGCCTTAGCATTCCCAAAGAGAATAACAGCCAAAAAAAAAGTCCCTCCATGATTACCATAACATATGTACAAATAAAGTATATGCAAGATAAATAGGAAATAATCAGAAGAGTGAAGGCACTAGCCATAAAGATTGGGTAAGGCTTCCTATGGAAGATGATATTTTAGTTAGTACCTGAAGGAAGCCCAGGAAACCAGTAGTTATAAACAAGGAAAAAGAGTATATAGGGGACAGCCAGGGAAAATGCTCATATCTGAGAGATGAAATGTCTTGTTCATGGAACAGCGAGGAGACTAGTGTCACTGGATCAAAGAGAGCAAGATATAAAAAGACCAGAAAGTTTGGGAAGTCAGGAAGTAGATTATGAAGGCCTTGAAATTTACAAATAGATTTTTATTTGATTCTGGCAGTCATAGGGAGTCACTGGAGTTTACTGAGTAGGGGAGTGATGTCATTAAACTTACGCTTTAGGAAAATCACTTTGTCAACTGAATGGAGGATAGATTGGAGAGAGTAAAGACTTTCAGCAGGTATCCTCATCAACAAGCTATTGAAATAGACCATGTGAGAGATGATAAGGATCTGCACTGGTGGACTGGCAATATTAGAGAAGGGAAGGGGATAAATTTGAATGCTGTTTCAAAGACGAAATAACAGGTCTTGAAAACGATCGGGTGTGGACTATGAGATGTAGCAAGTGGTTGATGATTACACTTAGGTTATAAGCCTGAACTGAAGGAAAGGTAGTGCCATTGGCAGTAATTGGGAAGTCTGGAGGGAGAAAAAGTTTTTGAGTTTTATGAGTTTAGTCAACATATTGAGTTTAAGATGACTACTGGACAATTAGTTTGATGTGTCTGGAAGGCAGTCGGAGATACGAGACTGCAAGTCAACAGAGAAGTTAGGGTAGCATGAGTAGATTCGAGAATAATGAACATAGTGATGGCAATCAAATTCATGGGATCTAATATCACCAAGTAAAGATTAGAGCAAGAAGAGAAGATAATCCAGGATGGAGCCCTGTAGTACATTTATGGTTTGAAGGCATAACCTGGATAAAGATTCAAAAGAGACTGAGCAAAAGAGACTTAAAAGTGGCCTGATGAATAGGAGAGAACAGTGTCTCAGAACCTAGAGAGAATTGAGTTTCAAGGAGAAGAGAGTGATCAATGGTGTTAAAGGCTGTAGAGAGATCAAGTCACCTATTCTCACACCTCTGTCAAATGATGGGATGATTGTTGTTGTTTGTCCCTTATTTTCAAGACAGGGTCATGTGTTGTTCATGAATTGTATTTAAGTGAAGTAGAATTGCACAAAGTCATCAGCCTCACTCTTTCTTCTAGAGTCATCAAAGTCCAGTGGCAAGGCAAAAGACAAGATAACTGGCAGGGTGCAGTGGATAGCCTTGGTATCTTCAATGTCTGACCAAGCTCTAAGCACTCCACAGTGCCTGTTCCAGTTGCATTCATGACCATTGGAACAAATTGTTCTCATCCTCACATACTTTGGGTAGATTTCCTCTAAACTCACCAATAGATCTGAGGCCTGTTGGTTACCTTCAACCTGGTTTAGCTGGTCTGCTGAGACAGTTTTATGAGGGTATGGCTGCTGCACATGCAACAGCTTCTTGGAGTCATAGGTGAGAGTTTAAAGCCAAGTGTACAACAAAGGTGGATGAAAACCTTGAAATCTGAGAAATTCTCACACCAGGGGTGCTAGTCTTCCCTGAATACCTCGTATACCCCCAAATGATTGATTGGTAAGCTGTAAGTAAATATGTAGACACAATGGGCCCAAAGAAACTCCTGAGTTAAGACTTTTGTAATTTTTTAATAATAAATTAAATACTTGTAAAATAATTTAAAAACAAATGTAAATAAACTCTCTGCTATCCTTTTTTTACTGTGTTATTTTTCAAACCTGTCTCTTCTGAAGCCTCATTGTAACATGGGGGTGTCTTTGAAATCTTAAGACTGTGAGAAATTGAGTGAATTCTCTGCCAGCTCCTACCAGCCTAGAAAGGCTTCAGAAAAATCTCTAGAAGTGAATCATATGTCTCCACTGAAAAAGGTCTCCTTCCTGCTAACTGACTACCAAGGTATGAACGTGTTTGGCCACAATTCATGAAGATTGTTTGTTGAGGCATCTAGGGAATTGTACATTTTACAAGTGGTGAAAATAACCATACTCAAGTATTGACCTCCCCTCCCACTCTGATTCATTACACATTATCTCAGGATTGTAAACTAGGTGTCATCCTTGACTCCACATCAATCTGTTGCCTAGGTCTGTCAATTTCACTTTTGCAATATTTCTCAAATAGGCCACCTTCTCTTCTCTCTCCACCACCCTAGTGCAGACTCTCAGCACCTCATGCCTGGACTATTACAACGGCTTGCTGATTGTTCAACCTGTAATAAGTCTTGCCTCACTTCAGTTAATCCTCCATTCAGCACCCAAAGTGATTTTCCCCAAGCATCAGCAAACCACGTCACCTCCATACTCAATAAACTCCAGCATCTTTCTATTACCCCTACGATCGAATTTTTTAAAATCATGTTTGGCATTCCAAGCCATTCACAACCTACCCTTCTCCCCTAACACTCCCCCCTCCATAAACTTTTTCAGTCTTCTTAGATGTTTTTATCTCATCTACCATGTTTTCTTTGATTCAGTGACACTGGCTTTCTTGCTGCTCTGTGCATAAGACAGTCCATCTTTCTGACTCCAGGCATTTTCTCTTGTTGGCCCCTTTGCCTTAAATGTTCTCCCTCTTCATCTCTTCCTCTTGGCTTCCCTGGCTTCTTTCAAGTCTCACATAAAAACTCACCATCTATAGGAAGCCTTTTCCAAAATCTCTTAATCTTAGTACCTTCCCTTTGTTAACTGTTTCCTATACATTTTGTTTATAGCTTCTTTGGACATATCTATTTGCTTGTCTCCCTCATTGGAAAAAGAGTTTCTCAAAGATAGGGACTGCCTTTTGCCTTTCTCTATATTCCTACTTAGCACAGAACCTGACACATAATGGGTACTGGATAAATGCTTATTGACTGACTGAATTTGTAAATCTTTAACCCAAATTAAGTCACTTGTAGACTATAAAACTTAAATTTATTTTAATTTAATTAGTTTAATTCTTCATATTTCCATTCAATATAAATCAATTCAACAAACATTTATAGAATATATGTTATGTATCATAGACAGTGTGGGCTTTTCTAAGACCTGGCCAAGTCCTGGACATAAATAAGATTCAAGGTATAGCAGTAGAGGCAGTATGGTATACAGGGTTAGAACTGGCATTGAAACTAAGAGTCAATGAATTTATCATCACAGATTTATTAAGCACCTACTATGGGCCAAAGCACTATGAGCCATATGTTCTGGGAATACAAGTACAAAGACTGAAACAAATCCTATTCACAAGAAGCTTATGGTTTAATGGGGGAAACAAGTTTATATAAAAATATATAGTACAAATATAAAGTGAATAAATACTGATATGTAAAAAGTTAAATACAGTTTAGTTTTAGGAAGAACATCATTGTCAGTTAGGGAAATACATCCTTCATGCAGATGATGGTGCTTAAGCTGTATATTAAGAGAAAGATTCTGTGAGGCAGAGGCAAAGGAGGAGTATATTATAGCAATATGGAAGGAAGGTCCACGCAGAGGAACACAGAGAGGAAGGCAGGAGATCAGAGGAAAGGTCAGTTTGACAGGATAATAGGGTACAGAGAGTCCTTCCTCTGATACTTACTGGATGTGTGATCCAAGGCAAGGAATTCCAACTTTTAGTGCTATAGGTAAATTTCTAAGATTATAAAGTATAGAATACATGTTAATCTGCATTTGTAGAAGGTATTTCATCAAGTGGCCATTTCTTATGCTAATGTAATGGCAGGTCAGCCCCAATATCTACAGAGAGAATGTAAAAGAGCAAAGGAGAAATTTAAATGAAGTATAACAAGAAAACAAAGAAAGGACCATTCTCAGCTGGGGGTTCAGAGAAAGCCTCATAGAGGAAAGGGAAACTTAGCCCCACTCGCACACACTAAAAAGTACTTTATTGCTTGCATCTAATGGTAGAAGTCTTTTGAGGTCCAGCTTACCAGATCTTGAGAAACATTCATAAGACTCAGCCATTTGTCATCTTCTGTATAAAAATACTATTACCAAAATAGGATGTTATCTTAAGTAACTGTTTCTTTTTTATATAATAGGACCCAGAAATAACTTCAAGAACAACATTTATACAAGCAATAATTTATGCTCTAGTTATATTTTATAGCCCACTAACTACTTATCTCTAAACTTGGTACTCTCCTTATACATATCATAGTGCTCTGCATATGAATGGAGCTTAAGAAATTTTTTGTTGCATTATCTTTCTTTTTTTTTTTTAATGAAATTGGTCTAAATTTAGTGCTGGTATATTCCCAAGTTACATTTACAGCTGGTAAGTTCTGTAGTAATAATAATAATCACTAGCATTTATATAGGACTTTAAAACTTACTAACTACTTTCAACACAGCATCTCATTTGATGTATATAACACAACACCTCATGACACCCCTGTCAGGTAGGTGCTATAATTATCCCTCTTATATAGATAAGAAAAGGGAGTCTCAATGATTTGTTCAGAGTCACACAGTTAATAAACATCTGGATCAGAATTTGAACCATAATTTCTAGATGCCAACCTCAGCATTTTATCTACTACACCATGCCAATTCCTCTGCTGGCACTGATATGGCAGCAATAGCAAACACTAGTGGTCACTCAAAGCTCTGGGTCAACACTTAAATATAAAGCAGGGAAGATCAGCTGTTCTGATCAAGAGAATTCCAGGTATAACTGGGTGATTTATTATTTTTAGGATCTAGAATGAGATTAGTCAAATTGAAACACACAGATAGATTTGTTGAGATTCTATCTGACATCCGCAGCTTGGGGATCAGCAGAGTTAGTCATCTATGACAATAACTCCTTCAGAAATCAAAGTTTAGAAATCAATTTAAGACACCTTTTTTTCATTTAGTAACCAGCACTATTGTGCTTAATGAATCCCTGCCAGAGATTAGAATTAGCCGAGTTGGAATAAGTGAGATCTCTGGAGTGAAGTCATTTATGTTCTAACTATAGTAGTGCACCTATTATCCAACTCTGGGAACCAAAGACTCTTATGGACATTTTTCTGCGTGTGGCCCCCCAAAGTTATAAACATATAGGAAAGTAGTACAATGACCATTCAGGCCTCCTCAGTCCTTCTTTGGAGGAGAGAAAGTGAATTGCTAGCTATAAAATGCTAGCTAAATAATTTATTGAGACAAGAATTGCGTATTGGATACCAAGTACTCAAGTCTTAAGCTTTATTTTTCTCAGCATTCTTTTTTTACAGTAATCACCCTCCCTTTTTCTTTGTTTCTTGGTCTCCTTTTCTTTCTTTCTCTTTCTTTCTTTCTTTCTCTCTTTCTCTCTTCCTTTCTTCCTTTCTCCCTTCCTCCCTCCCTCCCTCCCTCCCTTCCTTCCTTCCTTCCTTCCTTCCTTCCTTCCTTCCTTCCTTCCTTCCTTCCTTCCTTCCTTCCTTCCTTCCTTCCCTCCTTTCCCTCAGATTCTTGTGTAAGAATAGCAATGGAAATGGTAATCTTTACACAGCCACAGTCATAAAAACAAAGGTCTAGGTTGGATTATGGGCTAGATCCTACGTATATCTAGCTGTATGAATAATAAAAATAATATGTCTACATCAGGGCTTTTCCACTTAGCTGCTGAGAACACATAATTTCCACCCCATCTCCCAACATTCCAGGGATTTGGGGGCTGACTCAGTATAGGGACATTTTCCTACTTGTAATCATGTGTCTTTATCATTATATACCTGTAGGAGACCTTGGAATGAAAGAAATTGATGTTCCTGGGGGTGAGGGCATAATTACTTGAATAGGGCTGCCTCATCAAGTCTAGTGGGAATGAAGCAGTACTACTGATTTGCGTTTGATTCTGTGTATAACTTAATAAATGTCTGTAGCCTCACAGTATGTTTCCCTCCTGCAGATGACAGAAAACTGGGTGGGATAGCTAACATTCTAGATGACTGAATCAGTATCCAGAAGGATCTTGACATGCTGGAACTTTGGGCTGGATATAGTATGATGAAATCAAAGAGGGACAAATTCATAGTCTTGCAATTGGGGACAAGAAATCAACTTTACAAATATAAGGTGATAAAAGCATAGCTAGACATCAATTGTGGAGGGAAAAGATCTGAAGTAAATTTGTTTAAGAGACATGGAGGGTTACAATATAGAGCATACTAGATGCAGATGCAAATGCAATAAACCTGTTTTCAAATCCTGCCTCAGATACTTAATAGCTATATTGACCTTTAGAAAACTTCTCTTTCTCTGTCTCCTTATCTATAAAATGGGGATAATAACAGTACCTTTTCACCCAAATTTGTTTCAAGAATCAAATGGGATAATATTTGCAAAGCACTTTATGAACCTTAAAGTTCCATATAAATGCTGATTATTACTATCTTTATTAACATGAGTCAAGAGTGTTATGTGGCAGCTGAAAATGCTGCTATGATCTTGGGTTACATTAAGTAGGTCATAGCTTCCAGGAACAAGTAGGTGATAGGTTCACAAACTCTACTCCAGTGAAGTCAAACTAAAATTTAAAAAGGGGCTACTAACCTGTATGTAAGGATTCCTGTGGCTGCATGTTGACTTAGTTTTAAAATGTGTTATCTAGGTTTTATAATACTTTTATTATGTTTAATATTTTCCAGTTTAATTCATTTATTTTGTTAAATATTTTTCAATTTAAATTCAAATTAGGTGACTCAGGAATATTGTGGGCTGTAGTGGGAGAAGCCCCTGTTTCCCCATATTGGACACCTGCTCTCCACACTCGACCTGTTAGAGTGAGCTCATCTGAACATTATTTGGTTCTGAACTAGAAAATGTCCAGAGGGCAACCAGAATAGTAAAGGTATTTGATTCCATGTCATATCAGAATTGGCAGCTGATGGCACAGTAGATAGAGTGCCCGGCCTGGAGTCCATGAGACTCCTCTTTCTAAGTTCAAATCTGCTCTCAGACACCATGTGACCCTGGGCAAGTCACTTAACCTTTTTTGCCCTAGTTTCCTCTTCTGTAAAATGAGCTATAAAAGTAAATGGCAAACCATTCCAGTATCTCTGCCAAAAATTAACAAAAAACAATTGGGGTTACAAAGAGTAGGAGAAAACTGAAAATGACTGAATGACAAGAAACATGAGAACTGGTTGAAGAAAATGAGTCCCTTCCTTGGATATTTAGCATATACAAGAGAATAATCCAGAGTGATATTCTAATCACCTTTAAGTACTTTAAAGGCTATCATATGGAAGAAGTAATAGACATATTCTATTTAGCACTGGAGGAGTCAAAGTTGCAATGACAGAAATGCAGGATTGATGTCAGGAAACAACAACAAAAAATTAAATCTCTAAATATTCTGAGCTTTCTACATGTGTGTAATTACTCCTGGAGGAATTGGGTTCTCTCTCTTTCTAGAGATTCAAGCAAGCTGGATGACACCTTATCAAATGTGTTTTAGCAGATTCTTTTGGTGTATGAGTTGGATTAGATGGCCTGAATTCTTTACTGACTCTTTAATTATGTGAATTCTTTGAGGAACGGCTAAACAAATTATTTGAACTTGAAAAAGACAAATTTAGATTTAATCTCAAGGGGAAAAAATCAAAAAATGGAAAAAAAAACCTCCTAAAAATCAGAGCTGTCCAAAGGTGGAATGGGCCATTTCAAGCAATGTTGGGTTCTCCAACTTTGGAAGTCATCAAGTAGAGGCTGAATGGTACTTTCTCAAAATCCAAAGAAAGCCTTATTGTGTTGACCTGAATGGAGATTCAGTAAGAAATAAAGAACATCAGACAGGAGGAGAATAACGAAGGCAATAATAGTTCCTTCAGTTGACTTACCCAGTCTGATTTTAAGTTTACAATTCATCTTGCTCCTTGGAGGTAGATTGTATCATTAACTAAGGTGTGCTGGGAGTGGGGCAGGTAGGAGAAACTAAATTAGAAGGTAAACAGACTTCTGATTTTAATTTATTCTTAGAGGCAGCTGGGTTCTTCAGTGGAAATCCCATCTCTGACACTAATCTTATGGCCTCGGGTGAGTCACTTAATCTCTATTTATTTCAGTTTCATCAAGTGTAAGAATGAGGGTAATAACAGCACCTACTTTCTAGACTTTTAGGGAGATGAAAGGAAATAATAGTGTAAAGCACTTAGCACAGCATCTGTCATAGAATAGTTGTTATATAAATGCTATCATCATCATCATTATCATCATTGTGTAAGCATGTGATATAAGTTAAAATGAATCATTCATTCTTTTGGAGTTTTCAATCAATTGAACTCAATTTATTTAAAAGGATAATTGGTATCTCATGTGCAAGGCATGCTACTAGGACCTGGGGGTACTAAGATATAAATACTTGAATGAAAAAAAAAGGAACTTTGTTAAGAAATGGATATGGTTGGGAAGAGACCATTCAGGGCAAAGCAGATGATATGAGCAAAATCATGGTGATGAAAATGAGTAGAATAAAGGGAAATTGGATAGATATTTATCAACAGAAAAAAGCAGAGAGTCTAGACAGAAAAGCATTGGGAGGGTTGACCTTCATTTGATCAGTGAACTGCTTTTTATAGACAGGAGCAAGTATCTTCCACATAAGGACAAAGGTAATCACTACTGGGTGGGATTACCGCTGTTTAGCTCCTCCCTAAGTGTTTTGATTGGACCATGGTTCAAATGAGGAGGTAGAGTTAGTGAGCATGTGGCCTGCCATCACAGGTGACTGCCAGTACTCAAGATTTTTAAACAAGGTTTTAAAATGTAGGCTCTACCCTAGACTGACTCAGCACAATAACTGACCTCCCACACAGGGCAGTCTGGACAGATGACTATGATTTCTCAAGGAGATAGCAGAGGAGTTTGTGTTCAGGTAGACTGGATGACCTTTGAAGGTTTTTCTAACTCTGACATTGTAAGAATCCTCCAAATGCTGTTTATGCCTTTTTGTAAAGAATACTTCCGTAGATAATACCAGCATACAGATAACCTCATAGCCAGCAGAGCTGATCCATACTTATTATTTTTTTTCCCTTTATTCTTTCAGTGTTTCCTAGTAGAAACATTACAGTGCCTGCTGGCTGGAAAATTAACCAAGTGAACCTCTTTCCATCTGCCTCTCAGTAGGCTAGAAAGTAGTAGTTCACAATTTATTTATCTCTGACTTTCATATACTTTCTCAGTATTGGTTGGGGCTTACTGACCTTTATAAAAATAACTTCTAGATAATCTTTATTAGCTGGAAGGACCATTTTATATTTTTGTTTTGTTCAGCTCTGCTAATAAAAAAGGTGAATTTTATCTGTGGCATCATTAGCTAGTTAAAATTTTTATTTTCACTCATATAATGAGATAAACCCTTTAACATTTCTTCCATTATTTTCTAGTTGTTCTTTGTTACACTATGAACAATTTCCAGAAATACAACAGAAAAAGGAATTAAGGTGCTGGAAAGTCAGAGTTTCTCACTATTGCATCCCATATTGTGAGAGTTGGAATTTATGTTTAGACCATCTTAATTATATTTCCATTAAGACCTGTAATACACAATTTGCATTTGTACCAGCAGATGCCACACAAATGCTAGCAGTTAATCAGCCTTGTGTCTTAGCTGACTCTGCCAGGTCCTCTTATGCCCTTTAGGACTCCTGAAACTTTGGGAAAAAAAGAAAATTGCAGCTCAAAGGACAAAAGAACGAATGCATTTCCCAAATGTTATTTATAAAACACTATTGAAAATGTTTAATATTGTAAACTTAGATTTGAAGCAAAAAAAAAAATCAACTCCAGAATTTCCTTTCAGTTTCATTTGCATGCAGGTCTCTTAAGAGAGGATTATGTTGATTTGATGTCATAAAGAGTTTTATATCCTGTGTCTTTATAACCTAGTATCTTTGTGTATCTCCCCACCCCCTCAGGCTCCAGCTGACCATCTTCATTCCTTGCTTTTACAAATTCTTGAAATAGAGTAGGGGCTCTGATGTATGTTTGGTACAATCCAATCCCTAATTTTACTTAATTAGAAAAGGATCCTTAAAAAGTTTCACCTGGGAAAACATCTTGTTTTGGCAGAGAGTAGGACAAATAGGAAAGATCTTCAACAATTCAAAGTTTTGATGTAAATAAAAGGGTTTTTTGTTTTGTTTTAAACACGTTTTATATGGGGTACTTAGGTGCTGCCACATTGTGCAGAGCACTAGTCCTGGAATCAGGAGCACTGCAATTCAAATCAGGCCTCAGATACTTGCTTGCTGTGTGACCCTGGGAATGTCGCTTAATCCTGTTTTCCTGAAGTTTCTCATCTCTAAAATGAACTGGAGAAGGAAATGGCAAACCACTCCAGTATCTTTGCCAAGAAAGCCCCAAATGGGATGATGGAGAGTTTGAAACAACAAGATAACAATAATTGTTTTTATATAAAACAACAAAGGAAAAAAAATTTTCATTGTCACTGAAATTCTAGGCATGGACATCTTTCTCACATCTGTGTAGAGTTAATCATTTTAAGAGTTCTTAGATACAATAACTTGGAATTTTTACAGATTTGAATCCTTTTAAGGTAAAGAAGGCTATAGGACTTAATTGTATTCAATAATTCAATAATTGTATTCAATATCAAGTAACATAAGTGATGTTTAACTTTTTTTGATCAATTTAAAATAAATCTAGCACAATGTTCTTTCTTTTTTTAGATGCAAAGTAATTCAAGAACGATTTAATTTGTTACCAATATCTAAAAGTATTTATATTTAACTGTTTCATGTCCATTTAAATAGTTTGAAAGCAACTTTGCAACTCCTTATGAGCCTTTATTAAATAACAGAAAGTTTAATTAGACAAAAATGAACAAATGTGTTTTTTTCTTCATTAAGTCCAACTTCCATAGAAGAAGTTTAATTTAAAAGGAGAAAAAGAAAGCAGCCAAAGTTAAATGTAGCTATTATTTCAGTAATTGACTTAGGTGATTACAGAAATTCTGTGGTTTACAAATGTGAATCTAATGTAAGGAGGTGATTTTTTTTCTTTCTTCCCAGAAAATGATGGTGCAAGAATAAAATGAGTAGAATATTATCAAGCATTATTTGCCAAGTTTGTTTCATAGACTTTAAAGATGTGTGTATTTTATCTCTTTTATTTATTATTTTTTTTTACTATTATGTTGCTGGTCCTCTATTCCATACCGATGTTTTCAGCCACACATCTAAGCACTTGATTTGAAATGATCAAGATGGTAGTAGCAAAAATGTAGCATTTCTTAAAGATGTTGAAAAGACAATCATGATATGAGTCTATCACTCACTCCCCCCACCTTTATTCATTTAAATAAATAAACTCTAAGCTTAATATTATGTTTCATTGCTAGAGGAAGTTAATCTTGTGGTCCAGCTGTTAAGAGTTAATAGGATGCAGAGCACCCATTGAAATCACCAGTGATCTAATCCCGTTCAGTTTAAAGTTTCTATTTATTGGGAAAGTTGTCATGGGGAAAAAGGGTGGCCCAGCAAAGGTAAGCCAAAGTGAAAAGAATTAAATTCTCATTAGCAAGCCCTACACCTCTATTGGTGAAGCCCACTAATGAGGTTATAATTACAGGATTGAAAGTAATGGTTTATACTCTCATACTTGCTCTTACACTGTAAAATGATGCCATAGTACCCAAAACTTATATGGACTTATTGTTATTTGCAAAGAAATTTATTTCTACTTTGAGTCTTGTAATTTCAAGATGAGTTTTTAAGTTTTTTTTTTTTAATTTTTATCACATCTTGTTTAATACTTGTTCAGAGTTATCTTTCAAAATATAATTCCAGGCAATATGGAGGTTGGGCTGTCTTCCTGGACTTGGAAACCCATAGAATGATGCTAGAATGTGGAGACTATTTAGTAACAATATATACAGAATAAAAATAATTCCTTCAGAAATCAAACTGCTATTTTTTGTATGTGTTGAAAAATTGTCTTTAGAAGTCTTTAGAAACAGCCTACAGTGAGAGTTGTCAGGTAAAGCAGGGACTGTAATTGCTGTCAAGTGCCAGCTCTTGATGCTTCCTCAGAGTCTGGTGTCTAAATCAGCAAAGAAATTCAACAAATATGTGCCTGAAAACAAAGGGTGGTGTCAAACTATGAAAAAGGATTAGTATCTAGAAGGAAAAGGGAAAGACTCAGAAGGAAACACTGTTCTGTGTCTACGTGGTTTATTGGACCAGTTAAAACTAAACTACTTAAGTCAAATTATAGAAATATTTAGTAAGGATTCACTAATATGGAAGGCACTGTAAAGTTTTTTATTTTTAAAGAGATAAGACAAAAGCAGCAAAATGCCACAGAGGATAGAGTGCTGGGCCTAGAAGCAAGAAGACTCATCTTCCTGAGTTCAAATCTGGCTTCAGACACTTACTAGCTATGTGACCATGGGCAAGTTGTATAACCCTGTTTGCATTAGTTTCCCCATTTATAAAAATGAGCTAGAGAAGGGAAAGGAAAACCATTCCAATATCTTTGCCAACTAAACCCGAAATTGGAATTGCAAAGAGTCAAGGATGACTGACAAACAACTGGACAGCAACAACAAAAGACAATGGTCACATTCCTAGGACAATCAGTAGTTTGTATTATTCCTCAATAATTAATAATCATTTTTGAGCTTCTGAAATTTCACAAGGAAACCAAGAGAAAAGTGTGCCCCTGGCTGATGAACCTGAATCTTATCTCTTTAAATTGTTCAACAAGATAACTTAACTGGGGAGATAGCTGGAAGAGAAGAGGGAGAAAAGGAGTATAGCCAGACAGAAGGCTCGGCCTTCCTAAGGACCCTAAGAGGCATGTTAGGAAAGATTCAATCTAGTCTCCATTTCATTGAGGAGAATAAATGCCCCTCAGGAAAAGGAAACTTTACTTACCAACCATATGCTAGTCATATTATTTTTGGAATTCCTTGAAGTTGCTGGATGTTACAGTAGCTTTTTAACTGAGCACAAAGTCTGTGAAGATTGCTAAAGCAAAAAGAGCAACCACTAAAGAAAAATGTCCAATTTTCAAAGAATCTCACTTCCTTAAACTTAATTCTTGTGTTTTTTTTCTCTCCCTCCAAATTAGTGATTTTTTTCAACACCCTGAAGAGCTTGAAAGAAAAAAAAATTAGCAATTATTCTGCTACTTTTAGGATAAAAAGAAAATAAATTTATTTCTATATAGCCACAATTCATGGCCCAACTATCTTAAGATTATGTTTATGAAAGTGGGATGAATGAAAGTAGTATATAATTGCAAAATGGGATATTCTTTTTTAAAAGTCTTATTAAAACATTCCCAGAATGTTAAAAAGTTCTATTATGTTAAATTATTATCTTAATTCCATATATATATATATATATATATTCATTCCAAAATTACTTTGATTGTGCAAAGAGAAATACAACTGAAATGTAAAAGAGAGATGTACCCCTAGGAGCCATGCCTGATGCTTTCAATAGCTTTGCATCTAGAATTCTTTTCAACATGATTCCAGCCCTCAGGGGTTTAATTTCTCTCAGGATTAGCAACTATACAGCTTTTTGTCCTTCTATCCACCCTTATTCATTTCAAATGACCGTACCTTTCCTTTGTCAAAGGGAAAAAAATCTATGCTCTAGGCTTCCCTCCAGATAAAAGAATAAAAATTCAAGAAGAAAAAATTAGAAGGAGTTTATTCAAACAAACAAACACAAAAAAAAACAAGACAGAAATGTATTGGTGGGATGTTCATGAGGGATGAGTGCCTAGTATAGTGCCAGACCTGGAATCAGAAAGAATCATCTTCGTTGATTCAAATCTAGCCTCAGGCATTAATTAGCTATGTGACCTTGGAGGAGTTACTGAACTCTGTTGGCTTCAGTTCTTCAGCTCTAAAAAGAGCTGGAGAGGGGGCAGAGCCAAAAGGGTGGCTGGAAAGCAGGGACTTCCTTAAGCTCTCCCCCATGTCTCTCCAAACACCTGTAAAAATGGCTATGAACAAATTCAAGAGCTGAAGAGCCCGCAAAATAGCAGAGAAAAGCAGGGCTCCAGCCCAGGAAATCCTGGATGGTTGCTGGGAAGGGTCTGTCACACAGAGGTGGGAGTGGAGTAGAGCATAACCCAGTGTGGGCCATGCCAGTACCAACCAGACAGGGAGCTGGGCAGAACAGGCAGTAGGGCCCTGAATCATTGAGTTGTGGCAGGTATCAGACTTCTCAACAAACAAACCCCAAAGATAGTAGAGAAGGTTAGTGGAAAAATTATTAAATTGAGGATGGAAGTGGTGCAACTCTGGGGCTGCATCTTGAGCTCCTGCTGCGGGTGCTTCCAGCCCCAGGCCCAGCCTGTGGGAGGAATTAAGCAGCAGATCAGAGTGGGAGTGCAGAGCCTGCTTGGATCTAGGTCGCAGTCCAGGTTGGTGGTTCTTGGGGAAGGAGGAGCACTGGTGTGGCACAGTTTCCTGTGCAGAAGTAGCTCTGAAAACAGCAGCATAGCCTTTATAGCTTGGGATGAAGTACTCTCTACTCTACAAGCAGTCATACTCTGATGAAAAGCTCAAGGGTCAAGTAAGTTGGCTGATAACATGAACAGGCAGCAAAAATGGTCTCAGATCCAGACTCAGACTTTGGAATCTTTCTTTCATAACAAAGAAAACCAAAACATACAGCCAGAAGAAGTCAACAAAGTCAAAGAGCCTACATCAAAAGCTTCCAAGAAAAATATAAATTCATCTCAGGCCATGGAAGAGCTCAAAAAGAATTTGGAAAATCAAGTAAGAGAATAGAAGAAAAATTGGGAAGAGAAATGAGAGTGATGCAAGAAAATAATGAAAAATAAGTCAATGACTAGGTCAAGGAACCCCCCCCCCCAAAAAAAAATACTGAAGAAAATAACACCTTAAAAAATAGACTAACCCAAATGGCAAAAGACCTCCAAAAAGCAAATGAGGAGAAGAATGCCTTGAAAGGCAGAATTACCCAAATGGAGGTCCAAAAGACCACTGAAGAAAATACTACCTTAAAAATTAGATTGGAGCAAGTGGAAGCTAGTGACTTTATGAAAAATCAAGATATTATCAAACAGAACCAAAGGAATGACAAAATGGAAGACAGTGTGAAATATCTCATTGGAAAAACCACTGACCTGGAAAATAGATCCAGGAGAGAGAATTTAAAAATTATTGGACTACCTGAAAGCCATGATCAAAAAAGAGCCTAGACATTGTCTTTCAAGAAATTATCAAAGAAAAGTGCCCTGACATTCTAGAGCCAGAGGATAAAATAAAATTAAAAGAATCCACCAATTGCCTTTTGAAAAAGATCCCAAAAAGAAAACTCCTAGGAATATTGTTACCAAATTCCAGAATTACTAGGTCAAAGAGAAAATGATGCAAGCAGCCAGAAATAAACAATTTGAGTATTGTGGAAACACAATCAGGATAACACAAGATCTAGCAGCTTTCACATTAAGGGATGGAAGGGTTTGGGATATGATATTCCGGAGGTCAAAGGAATTAGGATTAAAACCAAGAATCACCTACACAGCAAAACTGAGTATAATGCTCCAAGGCAAAATACAAATTTTCAATAAAATAGAGGACTTTCAAGCTTTCTCAGTGAAAAGGCCAGAGCTGAATAGAAAATTTGACTTTCAAACCCAAGAATCAAAAGAAGCATGAAAAGGTAAGCAGGAAAGAGAAATTATGAGGGACTTATTAAGTTGAACTGTTTTGTTTACATTTCTACATGGAAAGATGATTTGTGTAATTCATGAGACTTTTTTCCGCATTAGGGTAGTTGAAGGGAATATACATACATACACACTCACACACGCATACACACACACACATATGGCTCAAGGTGAGTTCAGTATGAGGGGATGATATCTAAAAAATTAAAATAAAATTAAGGGATGAGAAGAATATATTGAGAGAGGGATAACGGGAGAGATAGAATTGGGTACATTATCTCACATAAAAGGGGCAAGTAAAAGCAGTTCTGTTGGAAGGGAAGAGGGGGCAGGTGACAGGGAATGAATGACTCTTCGTCTCATTGAATTCGACTTGAGGAGGGAATAACATACACATTCAATTGTGTATCTTACTCCACATGAAAGTAGGGGGAAGTGGATAAGAAAGGGGGGATGATGGAAGGGAGGACAGATAGGGAGAAGAAATAAACAAAAATAAACACTTTTGAAAAGGGACAGGGTCAAGGCAGAAAATTGAATAAAGGGGGACAGGATAGGATGGAGTGAAATATAGTTAGTCTTTCACAACATGAGCATTGTGGAAGTGTTTTACATAATGATACATGTGTGGCCTATGTTGAATTGCTTGCCTTCTTAGGGAGGTGTAGTAGGAAGGCCGAATTTATGATCTCAAATATAACCATATATATTTGAATGGTTCGAAACCTCAAGGTATGAGGGATTCTCTAAGTAGAAAGCAACAAAACATTTATTTAGGCCCACAGCAACAGATCCATGAACCAGCCTCCCCATTCTGACATCTTGACCAAAAGCTTCCAGGCCCAGTAAGCCCACCTCACAAGAGTAACCAGGAGGCCACAGAAAAGCAAGATGGTATTTAACCAAATCATATTTACTGGCCTCAAGTCCTTGCTCCCACTCCTGGGTCCGCACACAGGTCGGCTCTGCTTCTACA
>CM053626.1:86359469-86380977 GCA_028646595.1 Phalanger gymnotis
GACCAGAGGCCCTCGTTCTGAGTTGGCCCCTCTTAAGTCATCAATCTATACCCACACAAGTTTCACACCTGATGGGGCTTTGGGCCTGGGGCTTAGCACTTAACAGCTGAAAGTACTTTCACTCAAAGTAAACAAAAGCCAAACTCCTCAAGTGCTAAGGAGCCCATTTTGCCTTACCAACACAGGAGGGTGGGTGAAGAGGGAAGAAGGGAGAGAATTTGGAACTGAAAGTTTTAAAAGCAGTTATCAAAAAAAGTGTTTTTTGCATGCATCTGGGAAATAAGATATACAGGCAATGGGGCATAGAAATCTATCTTGCCCTACAAGAAAGTAAGGAGAAAAGGGATGGGAAGGGGAGTGGGGTGACAGAAGTGAGGGCTGACTGGGGAATGGGGCAGTTCATATATATGCCATCTTGGAGTGGGGGGAAGAGTAAAAATGGGGAGAAAATTTGTAACTCCAAATCTTGTGGAAATCAATGCCGAAAACTAAAAAAATTAAATAAAAACAAATTGATCAGGAAAAAAAAAAACTGGAGAAGGAAATGGCAAACCTTTCCAGGGTCTTTGCCAAGAAAACACCAAATGAGATCATTGAAAGGTTGGACTTGACTGAAATCACTGAGCAACAATGACAGCTTTTAAAGATAATCTTTCCTACTAAGAAAGGTCCATGTCTCTAAAAGGGCATGGGTCATTTTGTCTCAGCTCCTCCCTAAGTACATGATTGGTCTACATTTCACATGTGGATTTGAGTTAGTTAGCATTTGTGGTAGCTGCTATTACTTCATGTAATCATTATGAAGAGATGGGGTTAGCTCTAGGGAGGTGATTAGCTGGCCTGCTGCCTGCCTTCCCCTGCAGGACCACCCTTTTGACAGAATCACCTGGAAAGCTGAGAAGTTAAGTAGCTTGTCCAGGGTTTCAAAGTGCATATGTTGTCAGAAGCACTACTTGAACTTTTTTCTCTCTATAAGGCCAACTGTCTATGTTCTACGCAACACTCCCTCTCAAACTTTTTCAAATACTATGGGTGAAATACACACACACACACACACAAGTGTGTGTGTGTGTATTTGTGTGTATGTATATACATGTATATATATATATATATGTATATATATATATATGCATCTATACAGAAAATAGTTCTTAATCATTGTAAAAGAGGTCTATCTCAAAAAAAGGATTTTTAAAAAAATCATTTTGTATGTATTTAGTTAGCTGGTTCTCTTTGGTACTTCAGGGGCCCTAAGAATATTTGTTTTGGGCAGAGGAGAAGAAAGAAAGGAAGTAGGAATTGGATTCAGTTCTCTGGAGAAAAAAAATGAACCAAAAATCCTTCTCAAAGTAGCAACTCTGAACTCAAAAAGCTACTAATCATTTGACTAATTTCATGTAATTGTAAATTCAACATCCTTTAATTTAACAGTAGGGTTGTATGGGATATTTAGGGAGGACTAGCACTTCTGTTGTGCGAGGGCATGCTGAGACCTTTTTCAGGGCTGCTCATCCACCTTTGGTGTCCACCAAAGGGCAACTTTAACTTTACACTAACCTGTGGCTCCAAGAAGCTGTAGCATGCACAGTGGCTACAACCCAGTAAACCCAACATGGCAGACAGGCTAAAATCAAGTGAGGATAACCAATATGCCTTAAACCTGTCACCGAGTTAAGGGAATATCTACCCCAAATAGCGAAGACTTTCCCCAGCTGAATGGGCTAGTGAGAATGAGGCTGTGAAGGCAACTGGAATAGGAGCTATGCAGTACTTACAGCTTGGTCTAAGTATACTATATAAATTTGATCCTCAGTTACCTTCACTCATTGGTCCTAGTTTGACCCATGCAGAACAATTCTACACACACGGAAACACACATATAAAGGATCATATACATATATATATTCTTGTGTGTGTGTGTGCACATGTATTCTGTATCTATCTACCTATACCTAACAGAAAAAGTTGTCTAAAAAGTATTGGAATATCTCAAAGAAAGGAAAGGGTTTTTTTTTTTTAATCGCTAATCATATTTCTGTAAGGGCTACCTAGCTAGTTGTTGGGGATAATATAAGTTGGAGTTACGATTTGGGCAAGATTTGGACGATTGACCTCTAAAGTCTCTAGCAATGATGAGATTCTCTAAAGACAGATGGTATGTTAATCACATTTTTAGATGATATAAAGATATGAGAGAGGTAATATATCAGATGACAGAATCAGCATCCCAAAAGATCTTGACAGGCTGAAATAATGGTCTGAATCTAATGAGATTAAATTTAATAGGGTTAAACGTAGTGATGCTTCAATTGTTTGAGTTTTCTGATCTAACTAGTGTAAGTATTCTCTTCATGAAAAAAAGATCACAACCCTTCCAAGATCATTCGAATAGATGGTCTTAGAAGGTTGCTTTGTCCAAAAAAAATCATTTTCTAGTTAACCTCTACAAACAAAATAAATTTATCCTGTGACAAAGGATTAATAATCTGATTTGAGGTCTATTTAAAGTCTTTTTAGCTTCATAGGACCTGCCAGAGCTTGCAATCTGTTGGGATGGCCTCTGATGACCCAGAATAACTTCCACATAGATATGAGATATTAGAATGGGGTATTGCTAGTGTTTTATACTCTTAGGCTCACTAAATCAAATGTACAACTTTGTGATGGTGAACTATATATGGAATAGTAGCTAATTTGAAACAAACATGAGAGTCTTTATGCAAAAATTGGATGCCAACTTGCTACATATGTTTATATTTTAATTTTGATTGAAATAGATGATGTCTAAAGTCCTGTGCTGGTTCATACATGTGCCTACCTAATATCTAAATTTAAAAGCCAGCATTTGTATAGTATTTTAAGGTTTGCACAATACTTTGCATGTGTTATTTCTTTTGATTTTCACATCAACTCTAGGGAGAGGTGCTATTATCATTACCATTTTTAAGGTGAGGAAACTGAGGGTGAGTAACTTCTTTTCTAGGGAAAGCATACTAAAAGTCTTAGTGCAGTTTTAAGCTTTAATACATAGTTAACTGGACTGTAGACTCTGGACTGTCAGAACTATTCTGGCTAGATCCATTTTAGTTGCTGGATGGAGATGATTATTCTGCTTTTCTACCTAAAGACACAATGGGAACGATAGTGTATGTTTTGAAAAAATATTAAAGTCTACTCCTGCTTGAAGACTTTTGGAACATCTTGTATTGAGACTAAAAATTGATGCTGTTATTAAAGATTTTTATTTCTTTTTCTTGATTTTGTGATTTTGCAATGGTAACTAAAATTGGATTGTGGTATTTAAGAAAATATTTGCTTTTTCTACTGAAAATCATTCTGTATGAAAATCAAGCTAAATAATTTTAAAAAAGAGATAATTTTAAATTATTGTATGAAGCAATATAGGCTTTTAGATATGAAACATATGAAACAAAAAAGACCTCATGTAAATTTATCAACTGCCAGATTCAATTGTATTTCAAACAGTATTCTTTATTAGTCTCAATTGCTGAAAAAATATTATGCAATCAAATAACATTTAATAACCATGGAGAAGAAAAATTAAATGCTCCCACGGTACCTTTGTAAAGGCACAGTATTGAAATCTATCATCACAAGCAGAGCTAGGAGGTGAATGAAAGCAGACTGGGCCCATGGATGCCCCAAGAAGGAATAGCACTCTGAATCAGTGAGCTGTGGCAATTACCAGACTTCTCAACCCACAAATGCCAAAGACAACAGAGAAGGATAGCGGGAAAAGCTGCTGGGACAGAGTGAAAAGAATTCAGCAGTCGGCCACCACCCGGGGTGGGGGGGAGCAGCAGGGGCAAGGTTGTACAGCTCTGAGGCTGCTTCCAGAGCTACAGCTGCAGTTGCTTCAGGCACCAAGCCTACCTGGTGGCAGGAATTAAGCCGTGGATTAGAGCAAGAGTGCAAAGCCTGCTTTGCCCTGCCTGGATCTGGGCCACAATCCTGGTTGACAGTTCTTGGGGGAGAAGGAGCACTGGTGTGGCAGAGTTTGCTGTGTATAAGTAGCTCTGAAAATAGCAGTGCAGCCCCTCAAGCTTGGGACAAAGTACTCTCTACTCTACAAGCAGTCATACCCCAACAAAAAGCTCAAGGGTCAAGTAGTTGGCTAGGAGCACAAACAGGCCGTGAAAACGATCTCAGATTCAGATTCAGACTTTGGAATCTCTCTTTGGTGATGAAGAAGACCAAAACATACAGCCAGAAGAAGTCAACAAAGGCAAAGAGCCTACATCAAAAGCCTCCAGGAAAATTATAAAGTGGTTTCAGGCCATGGAAGAGCTCAAAAAGGATTTGGAAAAGCAAATTAGAGAAGTAGAAGAAAAATTGGGAAGAGAAATGAGAGTGTTGCAAGAAAACCGTGAAAAATAAGACAATGACTTGCTAAAGGAGATCCAAAAAATACTGAAAAAAACAGTACCTTAAAAATAGACTAACTCAAATGGCAAAAGAGCTCCAAAAAGCCCGTGAGGAGAAGAATGTCTTGAAAGGAAGAATTTGCCAAATGGAAAAGGAGGTCCAAAAAAACAGTGAAGAAAATACTACGTTAAAAATTAGATTGGAGCAAGTAGAAGCTAGTGACTTGATGAGAAACCATGATATTATAAAATAGAACCAAAGGAATAAAAAAAAAATAGAAGACAATGTGAAATATCTCATTGGAAAAACCACTGACCTGGAAAATAGATCCAGGAGAGAGAATTTAAAAATTATTGGACTACCTGAAAGCCATGATAAAAAAAAAGGAGCCTGTACAACATCTTTCAAGAGGTTGTCATGGAAAAATGCCCTGATATTCTAGAGCCAGAGGGTAAAATAAAATTGAAGGAATCCACCCATCACCTCCTGAAAAATATCCCAAAAAGAAAACTAGCTATATTGTTGCCAAATTCCAGAGCTCCCAGATCAAGAAGAAAATATTGCAAGCAGCCAGAAAGAAACAATTTGAGTATTGTGGAAACACAATCAGGATAACACAAGATCTAGCAGCTCCTACATTAAGGGATGGAGGGGGACTTGAATATGATATTCCAGAGGTCAATGGAGCTAAGATTAAAACCAAGAATCACCTACACAGAAAAATTGAGTATAATGCTCCAAGGCAAAATATGGATTTTCAATAAAATAGAGGACTTTCAAGCTTTCTCAGTGAAAAGACCAGAGCTGAATAGAAATTTTGACTTTAAAATACAAGAATCAAAGAAGCATGAAAAGGTAAACAAGAAAGAGAAATCGTAAGGGACTTACTAAAGTTGATCTGTTTTGTTTACATTCCTACATAGAAAGATGAGGTGTGTGATTCATGAGACCTCAGTATTAGGGTGGCTGAAGTGAATATACATATGTATATAGACAAAGGGTACAGGGTGAGTTGAATATGAAGGGATCATATCTAAAAAAATAAAATTCAATTATGGGATGAGAGATTAATATATTGCGAGGGGGAGAAAGGAAGACATAGAATGGGGTAAATTATCTCACATAAAAGTGGTAAGAAAAAGCAGTTAGTTAGAAGGGAAGAGGGGGCAGGTGAGGGGGAATGAGTGAATCTTGCTCTCATCAGATTTGACTTGAGGAGGGAATAATATACACATTCAATTGGGTATCTTCCACCACAGGAAAGAAGGAGGAATGGGATAAAAAAGGGGGGACAATAGAAAGGAGGGCAGATGGGGGAGGAGGTAATCAAAAATACACACTTTTGAAAAGGGACAGGGTCAAGAGGGAAAATTGAATAAAGGAGGACAGGATAGGAGGGAGCAAAATATTGTTCGTCTTTCACAATATGAGTATTGTGGAAGGATTTTACATAATGACACATGTGTACATGTGTGGCCTATGTTGAATTGCTTGCCTTCTTATGGAAGATGGGTGGGGAGGGAAGAGGGGAGAGAATTTGGAACTGAAAATTTTAAAAGCAGATGTTCAAAAAAAAAGTTGTTTTTACATGCACCTGGGAAATAAGATATACATGCAATGAGGCATAGAAATCTATCTTGCCTTACAAGAAAGTAAGGAAAAAGGGCGTGGGGGAGGAGTGGTGTGACAGAAGGGAGGGGTGACTGGGGAATGGGGCAATCAGAATATATGTCATCTTGTAGTGGGGGGGGTAGAAATGGGGAGAAAATTTGTAACTCCAAATCTTGTGGAAATCAATGCTGAAAACTAAAAATATTAAATAAATTTTTTAAAAAAGCACATGGAAAGCAAAATGAAAAAAGAATTTTTGCATTGTTTAATGACAAAATCACAGACAGGCATATAGACAAATGTCTCTTACATTTTAGCTGAACAAAAAAAAACTTTTTGAAAATGTAGAAAAAGGTTTTTTTAATTATATAAGTAAGTAAAATGCTCAGTTCTTTATGTTTTCTATAAAAAAATCCATAACGAAAGCAAATATAGTATAATTGTTTTTTTCTCTCATGATTACCATCAGTGAAACTCACCAAAAGATTGATGAGCCAGTGATAGTTTTAATTTCAGGATTTAAGAATTAGGACAGATCTATGACATCATATAGTCTTATTCAAATTTTGATTTTTTTATTTAAAAAATGAAATATAGTTCATGGAAATAAATGACTAATAGTATTAAATGGAACACGAATATTGCAATTTCTGCTAGTCATCTTTGCAATGTTTGAAAAAGTCAAGTAAATCAACATTCTAATATCAGACAAGGAAAAATAGTATAAAATGAAAATTGGGATTTTGATCTAGAATGACAAGTTGGCCGGCAATGAAACCATCATAGTCATGAGTATATACATTAATGAGTTAAACTATATATTGTTAGTCTTAATTCCTAACAATTCCTTTTAATGAAATTAGCAATAAAAGGTGGATTCATAGAGAATTTTAGAGCTGGAAGAGATCTAATTTTTCAATTTATCCAACATATTTATTGCGCAATTGAAGAAGTTGGGGTGCAGATATGAAGAACTCTGATGAACTCAACTTTGCATCCAATGGGCTTTACCCTATGCCATTCATTAAAAAAATTAATTCTGAAGTGCAAGTATTATGAAAGATAAATAGAAGATAGGGCATAAAATAAACCTGCTTTAATACTAGAGATATCCAGCAGTAGAATAAGCCGACTTTGTTTTATATGAGCTTCCTTGAGGAGGTACTCAAGCTCAGGTTGTTAGTTCTAAAGCTCACTTGCATTTGGGTGAAGGTCTTAATTGTGTTCTTACTAGCTGAAACCTGGGAAAGATCTTAATTTAGAAAGGTCAAGGTCACCTGCTGCATCCTGGGCCATCATCAGTCATCTTTATCTTAACACTGGATTCCAATGAATAGAAGAGAAAGCAAAGTTCACAACTGCTATGGCTCAATCGAATCTAATTTATGTGCAAGTCAAGACATCACCCTTATGATATCATTGATGCTCTTAGAGAATGAAAGACAAACAATAGCAAGGTTCATTACCATTCTAATTATCTATAATTAGGTTTAATAAAAGCCTGAGAAGAACTGTTCTCTCCTTTACTGGACAGACTCCTCATTATATAGGCAGATTAAAATGAACTTTTATTTCAACCTGGAAGAATCTAAGCTATTTGGGGCAAGGGATATTTTTCATTTTGTCTTTGTATATTAATTTTATCTTCGTGTGCCATACATAATAGTATATATAGAACCATAGTAAGGTACTGTGAACTACTTTCTTTAATGTCATCTACTAAGGGCATCAGAATTATTTATGTCCTGGCTACATAGTCCATGAACAAGCACATGACCACTAACATATTTCTATGAACAGACATTTCAACATATACTGATGACCTTCCTAAGTGAAGGCAAATTGGTTGTGTTCTTCTTCCCTGATAGGGAAAACATAATAGCTAAGTCTTTTATTCCAAATCAGTCTCTAGGAGCATTGTCAGTAACTTTAGTGAGATTTCAGATGTTAAACAGTGCTTCCCTAAATTTTCTCAACTGTTTTTTGAAGTTCTGAAATCAGCAATGAATCTCAATGTGCTACTGATTTTCTGTATAGGTCAAATGGAGAATGTTAAGGGACTTATTGCTGGCTTAAGCAAGCCTTAATTTAATAGGTTGTTAATATTCTGAGTCATTTCTTTCTTGACTCCTTTAATTCTATATCATAGAGTTACCAGTGACATATCAGGGTGAGGGTGAGGAGATTCATCACCAATTAATATTCTCATTGACAAATTACATGGTTTCAAATTTGACTATTTTAACATAAGCAAACCATATACATTTAATGCTAGTTGTAATAAAAACCTTATGTCTTTAAGAGGTAAATATCCAATTTGTATATTCACAGTAGTCAGGATTGTTGGTGTCTCAGTGTCTCCAAAAAAAAATCATTGTTCTTTGTTCTCCTACAAATTTGAAGGATTTGCCTTGTATAATCATAATCTGTGATACTGTCACACACACACACACACACATACATACAAACACACATTCGCACATGCACACACATATACACATTCAATTTTCTGTTCCAATGTATAATAATCATAATAATGGTAACATAAAGTCTACTGTTATTGGAAATTTTATGCAGAACTAAATTGTTAGTTAACTTCTTGTTCTTAAGTTGTTCTTTTGTTTTTCCCAGGGGGTTGCAAAATTCCTATCCAGATTTTTGAGAGATTTATGTCAAGTTTTTGGTATCTCTATTGGAGGAATAAAAAAAATGGTTGACTCTGATGACACTGAAGCATAAATTATAGCAAAAGATTCTCTTGGACTTCTCATACCTATTGTTTAAATTGCTTACAAGAAGCTTCATGATCTTTCTTAGCTTGGTATCACCTTTCTGTATCCTTTCGTTTTTGTCTATTACACTTATTTACTTATTTACACATTATTATTACAGTTATTTCTCTGATGGTCATTTTCTTGATTCTGGATGTTTTCCAAACTGCCTCTGATGCTGCTACCACATTTACAGTAATTATTCCTTCTTAAATTTAGCATGTATTTCTCTATCTGTCCACATATATATGTGTGTATATATATATATACATACATACATACACACATGTAATACATACATACATAAACACCCTTATATATGTATATATGTGCATATATATATATTTATATATTTCTCTCTCTATTTTGAATGTTTTAGAATTTTTGTGTGTGACCAAACTTACTTAGTAGTTTTAAACAAAAAGTTACATCGACAAAGAATTTTAGGGGATCTTAGCCTATTTCTAGACTGATGCATGTGTTTGGAAGTTCCTCAAAAATAATTTTCATTTCTTGAGTTAAAGGAGCTTTTTTGAGGCTTTTTTTTAGTTTCCAATATTATTTCTTTCATTATGTGCTTATTCAGTCATACCTAATTGCTTTAATGATTCTTTGGCTTTATCTATTTTTTTCCCCAATCCTTATCAATTGTGGTTGGGGGGAAATGTGGACCATCTGTTCTTTCAGGACCAAAAAATCCAAGGTTGGAAAGGTTTTCTTAAACTTTACATTTGTTGCTTCTTTAAAAGCAGCTTGAAATTTTTAAATGTATGATTCATGGAGTCATCATTACATGGGTTTCATATGTACCTCATTTATTATTCTCCTAATATAATTGTATTTTCACTTTGTTCTTATATAACTTTTATTAGCTTTTGTGGGAATATCTCACTCACCATCCATTTAAAATCCTTAGTTATTGTCTAGAGCTCAGTTCTTGTATAGGTCTACACTCCATGTTGGTTCTGAATTTTTCCTGATCCAAACTTTTTGGGTCAGGAGTTAAAGACAAGCAAACAACAACAACAAAAAAAAAAACCACTTTATACTTCATCACCAGGAAATCCTATCTCTGGTTCATTTGGATCAGTGAAATTTGTATCAGTTTCATCATCTAATAAATTAACCTTGATCTTTAATTTGTTTAGGTTAATATCATTCACTTTTAAAATCTATTTCTTCAAACATCTTTTTTTTGGGGGGGGAGGGGGGAAGGCAGGGCAATTAGAGTTAAGTGACTTGCCAAGGTCACACAGCTAGTAAACGTGTTAAGTGTTTGAGCTTGAACTCAGATCCTCCTGACTTCAGGGCCGGTGCTTTATTCATTGCACCACATAACTCCCCCCATCTTATACTTCTAACTGAATAATTTCTTGACTTGTACTGTTCTAAGGATCTCTAATAAGAACTAGAAAATATAAGCTAATTTCTTTCATTTTTTTTTTAGTCCATAATATACCTGGTCTGGGGATTAAATGAATGTATGTATCATTACTTTCTTGTAATATATTGTGGTTTCATATCACTTTCAAACAGAAATACTGCTTTGCATTCAAAGTCCTTCATAACTTGGCCTTTTTCAAGTTTCCCAGTCTTCTGATGCCTCCTCTTCTTCCTTCCTCAGATGTTCTGTGATCCAATGACACTGAACTCTTTGCTGTTCCTGACTCAATACCCTCTTTCTCCAGATGTTTTCATAGGCTGTCCCCCCCTATGTGGAATATTCTCCCTCCTCCTCATTTCTGTCTCCTGACATTCCTGGCTCTCTTCAAGTCCCAACTAAAATCGCATCTTCTATGAAAAGTCCCCTTAATTCCTTCCTTGTAGTGATTATATCTAATTTTCCTGTATATATCTTATTTCCACACAGTTGTTTTCACATTTTCTTCCCCATTATATTGTGAGCTTCTTGAAAGCAGGGGATGTTTTTTTTTTCCTTCTTGCCTTTATTTGTATCTCCAGCATTTAGCACAGTGCCTGGCATATAGTAGGTACTTAATAAATGCTTGTTGACTATTACTTTATGAGTTCCTTGCCTTGTTTCATTAACTTAACTACAACTGGCCTCCAAGTACTAGTCACTCTTTACTGGGGTGGAAAGTACACAGGCATGAATAGTATTGTACCTGTCAGACCATGCTTCATACTCTATTCTGTTTACCTTAATTTGTCCATCTCTAAGTGGTTCGAATTTGTCTAATAATGAATACGTTCTCTTTGAAATTGACACCTGGTCATACACCAATAGATTTAAGGCTGACATGGAGGTCTTGGTGATTATTCATTCCATTTACTTTCATTTTTTCTATCAAATGAGAGACTAGCCAAGGAGAAGTAAATACTAAAATGCTGAAGTTCCATATCTGCAAGTTCAAGAGCTAAATCATCTAGAAACTCTTGAAACTCAGTGCTTAAACTGAGAAGCAGAGCAATCCACCAATAACCACTTGTACTGAAATCCTGTTAACTCTGACAATTATACTAGGTTTCAGTTTCAAATGATTCCATTTGTGTGTGTGATTACATTATTTACAATACTTAAGGTTTCAGTAGCAAAGGTTGATTATAAAAAAGGAATCACATATGCCGATCCTAATGATAAAGGAAGAAGCTGGTTGTGGATGGTCCTGACTTGGGAGCTGTTCTCAAGGGTTGGTGGATTCAGAAGTCAGAATGACAACAAAGGCCTTTGTTGGTGTCAGGGGATTGGAAGTATCAAAGCATTAGGCAGAAGATATTGGCTAGAAAACATCAAAGGAGTGGGGCCAGCTGGAATCTTCATTCTATTCTTTATTCCATTTAGGTTATTGTCATGGCAATTGAGCAAAATAAGCACTCATTAAAAATAAATTCATTTTACAAAGCAATCAGACTACTAAAGTTTTACATATTGCTTTCTAAATCATGCTGTTTTAATAAGTAAACCAGAACACTCTGGATCCAAACATGTTTATACAGTGTTATGATAAGCAGGCATTTAATGGAAGAACTGGTAAGATTAAATACTGCTCACATCTATTACAGATAGCTTTTACAATTCTAGTAACTACCTTTCATATTATCGCTATATACTTTTGATGAAACCAATGGGGCATACTCCTCAAATGAATATAATCAATTATTTAGATTTTCTTTCCCTCCTTCAACTGTTTGCAATGGAAAGTTCAAGTCATGTTTGGGAAAACACTTTAATCCAGGGTATAATAATATATTCATTTTTCACTATCCTTTTTCATAATTTATTTCCTAAGGTTAAAATGCTAGAGATTGAAAAAAAATGAATATAAGAGCTCTATGGAATTAAAAAAAATTATAATTTTGATTTTATATTTTTAATGGTAAGAAGTGCCTATGAATGATCAAGTAGGAAGGATACCATAGCTGTTGGATTTATTATAGGAATATAATAAAGGTAAAATATTGTGTCATTAAGGATGCTAAGGGAAGTATTAGGGGGAGAATAAATTAAAACCGAATTTCATTTTCATAGTATACCAAACTTGGAAGAACCTTTAAAAGTTCCAGTATACATTTACCCATGACCATACATTTAGGAATGAAGGTTCTCTGATAATATATACTGTTGTCTACCAATCCTTACCACACCTTCACAATAGATGAAATAATGTTTTATCTGTTTCTAAACATAATCATAATCTTCTTTTTTTAGAGGGAGAAGAATTCCAGTTGTGATTTCCTTAATGTAGGGAAATCTTACAGTAAGGGAACTAAATTAGTATTTATTTGGAAGAAAACACTAATGATGAAACAACATAACCAAAATTTCTGGGTGAGATGCAGTTAAAGAAGTAGTCGAGGGGGGAAAATCATATCCTTACTTATAACATGTAGATCAGGAACTGCTCTGCAATATATTGCGTTTCTCTTGTTAGTAGTTATTTGGAACATTCTTTCATGTATATATGAATACTATGTGATTCTTTTGAGAATAGTTTGTTCATTTTCTTTGTAGACTTGTCTGTTAAATACAAATTTTTTTACGATTTTAACAATGGCAAATTGATATAGCAGTAAAATTATGAGTTAACTTTAATAGTATTATCATTTTTATCAGATTGCAAGGTCAACCCCATGAGCACTGATTATTCTTCTATTCCTCCAGGATATGATATATCTTCCACTGCTTATTCCTTCAGTTTTTCTTTCTTTAAGGAATACTTTGGAATTGATTCTAAACAAGTCATTTGTGTACATTAGTGCATCTATCCCCAGATATCTTGTGCATGTTGTTGTGATTTGGAGTTGTTTCCCTTTGTATCATTGCTTTTTGGATGTTATTATTATATAGAAATGAAATTGATTTTGATGGTTTATTTTTTAGCCTTGCAACTTGGCTGAAGCTATTAATTATCTTCATTAATATCTTTTCCAATTACCTAGGATTGTCCAAATATACTATCACATCATCACCAAATAGGGAAAGATTTATCTTCTCCTTACTTGTATTTATGCCTGTAATTTCTTTCTTTAGGCACCATTGCTTTAATCTTATATTTCCTAGAGTAGTATCTAATGTTTCCTCATTATATATGATGCTTCTTATTTGTTTTAAATAGATGTTTTCATGATATTTTTAAAAGCTTCTCTATGTCTGTACCTTGTTGAATTTTTAGCAAAATGAATGTTGTGCTTTGTCAAAAGTTTTGTTTTCCTTTTCTGCATTTTTTTGAGATGAGCATTTGGTTTTCTATGTTTTGGTTTTTAATATGATCATGTTGAATCATTTTTGAATCACTGATATAAATCCAACTTAGTCATAATGATTGATTTCTTGGATAAATCTACCTAGTCTGTTTCACAAGATTTTGTTTTGTTTTGCCTTGATATTCATTTATGATATTTGCATATAATTTTTCTTCTGTGATTTATTCTTCCCTATTTTAGGTATTAAGACCATATTTGTCCTATGTAAGGATTCTGGTAGAGGACTTTCTTTCTAAATTTTTGAGAATATTTTGTGAAGTATGGGTACTAATTGCTCTTTCAGATTTTGAGAGAATTGTCTTATGAAGAATCAAAACAAGGAGATCCCCACTCCCTTTTTTGTACTCCCTTCATAACTAATTATTTCCTTTTCTGAGATATGGATTATTTAAAATTTCCATCAGTCTTCTTAGAGTTTGATTATTTTATAGTTTTGAAGATATTCCTTTTTTTCTTTTGTGTTCTTAATTTTACCACCATACAACTCTGAATAGTATGTTCTGATTCTTTTTATTTTTTTTCTGATTTTTTTTTTGGTGATTTTACTTCATACCTTTGTGATTTTATTGATTTGATTTTCTGCCCTCCATTTTTTAATGCTTAGTTAAAGGTCTATGCCTTTTCAGAGTACCAGCTTTTAGTCTTATCATTTCTACTATCTTTTAGTTTCTAGTTTATTTGTTTTACTAATTTTTAAAATTTTCTCTTTGTGCTTATTTCACATTTGTTAGTTTTTAATTTAAAAAAATTCACATCAAACTTTCTAGTTCTCTTTTTAAATTTATTAATGTATATAAATAAGGATTTGATTCCCACTCCCATGCTTGATTACTGCTTTAGCAGCAGCTCATCCAAAAATTTTGGTTATGTTGTTTAATCATTAGTGTTTTCTTCCAAATAAATACTAATTGTTTGTATGGTCTGTTCTTTGACCCCTTCATTATTTAGAATTTCATTTTTAAATCTCCATTTGAATCTGTACATTTGTTTGCGGTCCCTGAACAAATGTCTCTTTCCATTGTTATTGTCAGTAAAAGATGCATTTCCTATTTCTGATTTTTTCCTTTGTTTGCTGTATCTCTTTGCCCACAGGTGGTAATTTTTTTGGAAAGGTTTCTTGTCATGCTGAGAAGTGAATCATTCTTATACAGCTCCAATTAGAAGACACCATGTCTTTTAGCTTATTTATCCATTAATCTGTTCACTTTTATATTTTCCTTTTTATCTATCTTTCTGTTAGATTTGTTCACAACTGAGAGAAGTACATTAAAGTCTCCTACCACTATTGTCTTACTGTCTAGGTATTCTTATAGCTCAGTCAATATTTCCTTCATGAATTCCATGGTTCTTTTCAGTATAATGCAGTTTCCTTTTCCTTGTTTATCCCATTTTATTTTTAAATGTTTATTTTTGCATTTCACATACCATCATTCCAATTCCCTTTTTTATTCCATTGATGCACAGTATTTTCCCCCCATTTCTTCAATTCTATTGTGTTTTGAAACTGTGTTCCTTATAAGCTGGACAATATGGCATTTTGTTTTCTTATCCAGTTTGTCATTCTTTTTTACATTTTATTGTATTGTTTAATCCATTCATATTTAAAATAAAGACAATCAGTTGTTTTTATCTTCTGCCATTTGTCTCTGAAGATTTTTTTTTTCCTCCAAGTTGTGGTTATTTTTCCTCTTCTACTATAAAAACAGTATTCCGTTTCTTCAATTACTTCAGCTTAATCTTTTTGTTTTTTAAAGTGGCCCCTTTTCGACTGCTTTTCTTTTTTCGTCCCAATATCCCCTCTCATTTATTACATTTTTTCCGTTTTGGAGTTTTGCTTCTTAATTCTTCTTTCTTGCTTGCTTTTATTTGGTTACTTAATTATTCCACTTGGTCAAATATTTGGTTAGTCTTGTTCATTATCTAGAAAAAAAAATACCCTTTTGCATGAAGCAGATCTTGAGGGTTTATTTATGCCTGGACATTAATAATTATACGGAAGATCAACATCCATTATTTGAGACTAAGGGTTTTGAAAATTATAATGCAATAACATAGACATTATTGAATATCTCCTTTCCACTGGAATTTTGGTTTGATGGGTCTATCTTTTACCTATGTAGGTCACAACCTTTCCATGCCTTCTTACTCTGTGTAACAGCTATTCATGTCCTCCCATAGTACTCCTTAGGGGAGTTTGTTTATCATAAATCCAGTGTAAAATTAAATTAATATTTAGAGTACACTCTCAAGTTGTGTGTTTAAAATGCAAAAGAGTTCTGAAATGTTGTTATTATTGTGGCCTGGGCAAAGTAAAGGTGGGAGGAAGGGAATCAGGGCATAGGGTCGAATTCTTTTACAAACCTGTGACCTGACCTGTTTCCTTTGTTTCTCTGCTCCTCTACAGAACTCTTTAGAATCACAGAATGATGCCATGCAACTGGTTATTGAGGCTTCATCAAATTTTGATAGTTTTCATCTTGGATTTCCATGACACTTGAAAGAAGAGGGTGGGTGGTTGGGGCATGGGTGCTATAAACTTATGTGTCAGGTCACTAATACTTCCTTGTTTCTGGAAGCATGGTGAGTGGTGGGAGGAAGAGGTGCTTAGTGAGTTTGAAGTAGTCATTACTTCAAGCAGCTTTTACCTTCTTTGGTGTTCTTGGTGTCCTAGACAAAAGGGCTGCACACTGCTTAGAACACTTCTGAGTGGACCTGAACTTGTTAAAATATAATTAGGAAATATTTAGTGAAATAAATTAAAATAAAATAAAATAAAAATAATATTACATTTTAAAAGAAAAATCAATATTTGGGTGGCAGAGATCTTTCTGTATACTTTGGTATCCCCAGTTTCTATTTCAGTTTGACACTGCTGTCCTAGATGAAGGAAATAGCTGAAGTTGCTTTATAATTGACACATAATCTGTTTTGGAGAGGTTTAAGAGGTTGTGAGGATCAGAGAAAATATATAATTATCCATCTTGTTGGTCACATCATCATAATTCTTAGCAGTATGATGCAGGTCAGTTGGTTCACTGAAATCCTGGTGGTAAGCACTGGATAATTAGACAGAAGCGAAAATGGTTAATGCCTGAAGAGAATTTTCTAATGGGACAAATTAAATACACCAATATTCCTAAGTTTACAGAAAAGAGAGACTACATGTGGTAAGCACTGACTATATATTACAGACCCAGTTATTTTTTTTACCTTCTTTATACAAATTAATATTTCACAAAAAGTAGCATACAATCTCAGGTGTCAGTCAGCTAGGGAATGGATAGTGTTGGAGTTGGGAAGTCCTAGGGTGTTCACATCCGAACTCAGAATCTTACTGGCTTTGGAACCCTGAGCAAGTTACTTAAGTGCTTTCTGCCTTGGTTTTCTCATTTGTAAAATGGGATTGTTAATGAAACCAACTTCCTTAGATTTTTTTTTGTGAGACTCAAATGATATATTATTTGTTCAGTGCTATATAAAAACATTATATATGTAAAAATAAATGTATAAATATTATCATCATTATCATCATCTTCAGTAGTAGTAGGTATATATGTTAGAGGAACATTGTTGATGGATAGACAAACCCTAGCTCTTAACATATGCAATATAGTAAAATCTGAGGTATTTTAGCATCATCCATTTATATTTCTTTTCTTTCCTTCATTCCTAGCTTCCCTTATCTTTGTAGCACCATGTTTTCCAACAAAAATATAGGATCTAGGAAATTTCCTCTAATTTTCTTTTCTTTTACTTGTTAGCAAGAAATATATTCAGTTATTTAGCTGAAGACTATCATTGCGATACCTGATATCTCATCATCAAATTATTTATTGAATTGGTCCTAAACTTTCATGTAAATTAATAAATGTCTCCAATCATCTTGATTGTTTTTCTGTGAACATATTTATCTTTAATCCACAGCCTGATAGAAAATTAAATTCATATTTAGAGTATGCTAACATTTGTCTGGATTATTTATAATGGGTGAATTCTCTTAAGTGTTTATGGAAGGACAGGAATGGGAATAACACAGAATGAGAAGGCATGGAGAGGTTGAGATCTACATGGCTGAAGGGAGGATGCACCTCGTTGATATTGTGGATCCTATGAAGTGTCAAGCCAGCATTTCAGTAGAAAGGGGCATCCAATGGTGTCTATGTCATGACATTATAGTTTTCCAAAACTATTAACCTTAAATAATGAGTGTTGATCTTCTAAACATTTATTAATATCCAGGCACAGATGATAAAGATCATATCATTCACTATTAGGAAGAGGGGCGACAACTGGAGTTTTGTCCCAGGGCAAGATACACAAAGTTTTGTCAGAGGGTGCTGAAATTAGAGGGTTATGGTAACATCACTTCAGCAGCAAGAGAAATATCAGAGCTCGGCATCTGCTCAACAAGAATCTTCAGTTTAACATACTGGATTGCAGGGGAGTTTGATGTCCTTCTCTGTTCTTCCTTCTTCCCAATAGATCAGTCTCCTCAGCTATCCTCAAAACAGTGCCTCATGGGTCTCTCCTTATCCTTCCAAAATAAAAGCAATAGCACAAATATATAGGGTAATGTTCCATTTAACCTCCCTCCTTTGTCCCATTTTGGTTTTCTTGTTCTTGTTTTGGTTTCAAATGTTCCTAGAAAATATACTGAAATGATAGTGTTATGGTTCTATACAAGTACTAAATTCCTGATCCAAAGTATGATCTGACTAAAATCTCTCTCTCTCTCTCTCTCTCTCTCTCTCTCTCTCTCTCTCTCTCTCTCTCTCTCTCTCTCTGTGTGTGTGTGTGTGTGTGTATGTGTGTGTAAGTTAGTACAAATTTTATATCAACCTTTTCATAAGCTCAACATCTGATTTTCATTTGGTCTAACACAATAAATCTATGGAATTCACTGTGATTTCTCTCAGGTATGGGCATGATGAAGAACCAATTCTAATGTATATTTTGCTAATTGAGAATTTGTCAAAGAACTCAGAAAATAAAATCCCATAATGCCAGTGACAACTAGCATCTAGGAAATAGTTCACTCAATTTGTAAAATGGTTTGCAATTCTCTTGTCTGTCATGTTGTTGACTGCTCTGGCTTCCTACAATTAGAGTCACATCAGGGATAGCATCTTTCTCTTTTGGAGCAATGGGACTCCAAAATTATTCCCAGGAGAAATCAATAAAATTTCTAGTCAGGTCACAAAACCAGGAAAAAGTATAAGTTACCTATATTTGGGGGGAAGGAAATTTAAATTGTTTTCAAGAAGTCCCTAGTAGATAATTGAAAGTAATAATAGAAACATGGGACCAGAGTACTAATCTCCAGAAAACAACTTACACAATCGCTGGTAATAATTTCATATTGCTGATGTATTTAAAAATCTGTAGCAAATCAAAATTTTAAAATGATGAATCTAATTTTACATGCATTGATATCAAAGAATGAAGGAATGGAGATAATGTGTTTGGGTTTTTTATGCATGTAGGAAGGTAAAATAAATATTCATACAGAATAATTTTGAAACAATTTACTGTACTGAAGAACTAATCAAACTTACAGCAGTGAAAGTTCTTATAATGTCATATTTTGTGCCCAAAGGTCATGTCATAAATTATAGCCAAAATAAGTCCAGAAGGGTCCCATTATCTTTCTCAGCTGGAAACCTTAATAATATGACTTAATAATATGACCTTGTTTAGCTTTTGTTCCAAGATACCTCATTAATATTCTTCTTTGTTGGGTTTCTTTTCAGGGCTACTCTGACATGTACTTTTCCCTCCCCACCTTGTCCCAAATAGTGTTTTAGCTCCAGCAGCACCTTATTCAGTTTACCATCTGTTGAACATTTGGATTTAGCTGTAAAAGCTGGCATGCTTACTCTACTGGGACTTTTTGCCAAATGACCAGTCTTTCTTTCTATATTCTTTCTCTAATATTAGATTCTTGTGTGAGTGGTCTTACTTTAGAGAGTATATTTACTTTATTTTAGTGAAACAATGCTTTCTATAAACAAATAATTTCAGAAATAGAAGACTTATTGAAGCTTTCCTTTCAGATAAGTGTGTCAAAATTAATGCCATTGAGACAATTTTCACCACTCAATGCTTGCATAAATCGAAATCATAAAGCTTCAGAGAAATAATATTAAAATTCTCCATTTGAAAAATGAGTATATTGACAGTACAGCT
The DNA here is from genome assembly GCA_028646595.1 of Phalanger gymnotis. Taxonomy (NCBI): domain Eukaryota; kingdom Metazoa; phylum Chordata; class Mammalia; order Diprotodontia; family Phalangeridae; genus Phalanger; species Phalanger gymnotis. The sequence continues at coordinate 86,379,149 of CM053626.1, forward strand.
GATTTTTAAAGACTTATTTACATTTAAACATTTACAACTTTCCTTTTCTGCCCTCAGAATTTTACATTATCTTTTCCCCTTTGTTCATATTTTTAAGGTCATTAGAATAATGACACTCAAGTTAGTATTTAAAAGAATATTGGTATCTTTAGCATTAAGGGATTAAGTCAAAATACTATGGCATAATAATAAACCCATAATTATTTTCCCTGTCTTTTGATTGATTTACCAGGAAAAAAAAAGTTCAGTTTCCAATTTATTGCTGGAAATTGCTTAATAAACTAGTATTTGAGAAAAGCACATGCTAGGCAAATGCTCAAGAATTATTAAAAGATATAAATAAATGAAGAGGTCAAAAACAAGTAAAATCACATCAAAAACATCTATTCATATATTCTTGAAAGAAAGAATAACATGGTGATGAATTTGATCAGACAACAGAGTCACTCACATTTTGTATAGATATGGTTATTTTCTATGTCATCAGAGCTTGTAGACTTCAATTTTATCTTATCATGGTTCAGGAAAACTTCACTGAAATTGCCTCAGATCTACCACAAAATAATTGGGTGGTTAAAGGCAAATACCTTCAGGCCTCACAGCCTCAGTTCTCTTAAATATAAAATTAAAAGATTATTCTGCTTAACCTCTTAGGTCCTTTCTTTCTGTAAAAGTATATTTTAATTAGACAATTATTAATTATTCTAAATATCAAATTGTTCTAAATTATATTGCATGCTAAATAAGACTTTTAAAATAGCTCAGTAGCCAAGGATATGAATCGTAATTGAATATAATTAAACATTACCAATTTGACATACCTATGAACATAATTAAAGGTACAAATATATAATAGGTAGTATGTCAAAAAAATTTTTTTGTGTACTGTCAGGTCTATTTAGCAGTTGTGGCATCATTTGTCATGTTTTCAAGGAGTTAAAATTTTACTAATAACAAACATTTATATAGCATCTATAGCATGGACACTGTTAAGTGCTTTAAAAATATCTCATAACCCTGAAGTAGATTTTCCAAGTAATACTTTTCATCATGGCTGCCAGAAATTAAAAGAGTATGAACAATAATAAACAGATAAAAGTTTAATGCAAATGACATATCTTAATATTTCAATGATACATAATTTCACTAGTGAGGATTTTCCCTCTCCATAACTAGGCAGCATTCATTTATTACATGGTGGCCAAACTTGTAGTTATGAGCCTCTTTGGTGGGAGAGTGTATTTCTGTCTCTTTCTTTTTTCTTTCTACACACTCTGCTGGTGATTTCGACAATTCCCATAGATTTAGCATTTTTAATAAAATATTTATTTAATATTTTTAGTTTTCAGCATTAATTTCCACAAGACTTTGAGTTACAAATTTTCTCCCCATTTCTACCCCCGCCCCCCTCCAAGATGGCATATATTCTGATTGGCCCATTCCCCAGTCAGTCCTCCCTGCTATTACTGACTGCCCCCCCCCACTCCATACCATTTTCTTTTACTTTCTTGTAGGGCAAGATAGATTTCTATGTCCCATTGCCTATATATCTTATTTCCCAGTTGCATGCAAAAACAACTTTTTTTGAAAATCTGCTTTAAAAATTTTGAGTCCCAAATTCTCTCCCCTCTTCCATCCCCACCCACCCTCCCTAAGAAGGCAAGCAATTCAACATAGGTCACACGTGTATCATTATGCAAAACCCTTTCACAATACTCATGTTGTGAAAGACTAATTACATTTTGCTCCCTCCTATCCTGTCCCCCTTTGTTCAGTTTTCTCCCTTGACCCTGTCCCTTTTTGAAAGTGTTTCCTTTTGATTACCTCCT
>CM053626.1:86381477-86392229 GCA_028646595.1 Phalanger gymnotis
ACCCACCCTCCCTAAGAAGGCAAGCAATTCAACATAGGTCACACGTGTATCATTATGCAAAACCCTTTCACAATACTCATGTTGTGAAAGACTAATTACATTTTGCTCCCTCCTATCCTGTCCCCCTTTGTTCAGTTTTCTCCCTTGACCCTGTCCCTTTTTGAAAGTGTTTCCTTTTGATTACCTCCTCCCCCTATCCACCCTCCATTCTATTGTCCCTCCTTTTTTATCCCCTTCCCCCTTCTTTCCTGTGGGGTAAGATACCCAATTGAGTGTGAATGTTATTCCTTCCTCAAGAAAGATTCACTCATTCTCCCTCACCTGCCCCCTCTTCCTTTCCAAAGGAAATGCTTTTTTTTGCCACTTTTATGCGAGATGATTCCATCTCTCCCTTTTGCCCTCTCTCAATATATTCCTCTCTCATTCCTTAATTTTATTTTATTTTTTTAGATATCATCCCTTCATATTCAACTCATCCTGTGCACTCTGTCTATATATGTATATATGTATATGTATATGTGTATTCCCTTCAGCTACCCTAATACTGAGGTCTCATGAGTGACATACATCATCTTTCCATGTAGGAATGTAAACAAAACAGTTCAACTTTACTAAGTCCCTTATGATTTCTCTTTCTTGTTTACCTTTTCATGCTTCCCTTGATTCTTGTGTTTGAAAGTCAAATTTTCTATTTGGTCTTTCCACTTAGAAAGCTTGAAAGTCCACTATTTTATTGAAAATCCATAACCAGTTTTGCTGGGTAGGTGATTCTTCGTTTTCATCCTAGCTCTATTGACCTCTGGAATATCATATTCTAAGCCCTTCCATCCCTTAGGGTAGAAGCTGCTAAATCTTGTGTTATTCTGCTTGTGTTTCCACAATACTCAAATTATTTCTTCCTGTCTGCTTGCAGTATTTTCTTCTTGTTCTGGGAGCTCTGGAATTTGGCAACAATATTCCTAGGAGTTTTCTGTTTGGGATCTTTGTCAGGACGCAATCTGTGGATTCTTTCAATGTCTATTTTACCCTTTGGCTCTAGAATGTCTGGGCAGTTCTCCTTGATAATTTCTTGAAAGATGATGTCTAGGCTCTTTTTTTGATCATGGCTTTCAGGTAGTCCAATAATTTTTAAATTATCTCTCTTGGAACTATTTTCCAGGTCAGTGGTTTTTCCAATGAGATATTTCACATTGTCTTCCTCTTTTCCATTCCTTTGGTTCTGTTTTATAATATCTTGATTTCTCATATAGTCATTAGCTTCCAGTTTCTCTAATCTAATTTTTAAGGTGGTGCTTTCTTCAGTGGTCTTTTGGACCTCCTTTTCCATTTGGCTAATTCTGCCTTTCAAGGCATTCTTCTCTTAAATGGCTTTTTGGAGCTCTTTTGCCATTTGGGTTAGTCTATTTTTAAGGTGTTATTTTCTTCAGTATTTTTTGAGTCTCCTTTAGCAAGTCATTGACTTGTTTTTCATGATTTTCTTGCATCACTCTCATTTCCCTTTCCAATTTTTTCCTCTACTTCTCTAACTTGTGTTTCCAAATCCTTTTTGAGCTCTTCCATGGCCTGAGACCAGTTCATATTTTTCTTGGAGGCTTTTGATGTAGGCTCTTTGACTTTGTTGACTTCTTCTGGCTGTATGTTTTGCTTTTCTTTGTCATCAAACAAAGATTTCAAAGTCTGAGTCTGAATCTGAGACCATTTTTGCTGCCTGTTCATGTTGCAAGCCAACTACTTGACCCTTGAGCTTTTTGTTGGTGTATGACTGCTTGTAGAGTAGAGAGTACTTCGTCCCAAGCTTGAGGGGCTGCACTGCTATTTTCAGAGCTACTTCCACACAGCAAGCTCTGCCACACCAGCACTCCTCCTCCCCCAAGAGCCTCTTACCAAGATTGTGGCCCAGATCCAGGCTGACTTTGAACTCATGCTCTAATCCACCCCTTAATTCCTCCCACCAGGTGGCCCTGGGGCCTGAAGCAACTGCTGCTGTAGCTCTGGAAGCAGCCTCAGAGCAGCACCACTGCCACCACCCCCAGGGAGGTGGCCTATGGAGAACTCCTTTCATTTTGTCCCAGCAGATTTTCCCACTAACATGCTCTGTTGTCTTTGGTGTTTGTGGGTTGCGAAGTCTGGTAACTGCCACAGGTCACTGATTCAGGGCGCTAGGGCCTGTTCTGCCCGGCTCCTGGTCTGGTTGGTCCTGGTGCAGCCCACACTGGGATCTGCTCTGCTCCCAGCTCCTTGCGATAGACCCTTCCCAGCAACCATCCAGGCTGTCCTGCACTGGAGTCCTGCTTCCCTTTGCCATTTCATGGGTTCTGCAGCTCTGGAATTTGTTCAGAGCCATTGTTTTATATGTGTTTGGAGGGACCTGGGGGAGAGCTTAAGCAGGTCCCTGGTTTCCAGCCACCATCTTGGATCCACCCCCCAAGATTTAGCATTCATCTCCATGCACAGATCTACCCTCTCCTGAGTTCTGGGCCTCATCTCCAGCTGATAGCTATATATCGGTACTTGGATGCATCACAAGTTTCTTAAATTCAACATGTACAATATAGAATATATTATTCCTTTTCCCATTCAACCCAACCTTCCTCCTAAATTCCTGAGTCTTGTTGAAGATACCAAAATTCTCCTACAATGGTTACCATTGAGTGCAGGGACTCAGCTCTTAGTATAGCACTTAATACAAAGCAGGTACTAACTATGTGCTTGTTCATTGATTAGTCTTGAAATAAAAAGAGCACATCACTGATGCAGTCTAGGGGTGCTAGGAACCCCAAAATGCAAAGGTATAGGACTGGAGTCTGCCTCAAAAAAATTTGACCACTTATGCTTTATTTCAGTTAGAGACAATGTTCATTGTGTTACCAACAGAAGAAGGTGGGATTCTAAGAATCTGCTCATTTGAGGAGGATGGGACCTATATTTTTATACAGAAAAAAAATCTGTGGGAAGATCTGGATGGGATTAAGGAGTGGCAAGTAGCCTGGGGAGTGGACAGGTGCAGGCCAGAGAAGAAATTAAGTGGCCAGTGAGCCACAGTGAAAGGCAGTTAAAAGCATTATTGGCTGGGATAGGCCTGATAGCTCAGACAAATGGCAGAATAACAAAAGTCTTTTCCTTTTAGGAGCTTAGATCCTATCTCTATCATCACCAAATCTATATATAAAGCTTCTTCACTAGAGTTCTGTTTTTCAGTTCTTGGCCTTCTGTAACATAACCTTTAAGAATCAGATAAATTTCCACAATCTGATACATCAGAAAAATTTTTTAACAATAAATTTTTACTCTTTGGAATATGTTGGGTCAAGTTTCAGAGTCATAGATGGATTTGACTTAGCAAATTTGTTGGATTTTTCAGTTCATCTGCAATCCACTTTCTTTCCTTTCCCCAATAGGTCTTCTTGATTTCACACAACCCCTGACACAGAAATGCTAAAGGATAGGGAGTGATTCAGAAGTAACTTTTAAGAACAAAGCACTGCTGGTGCTGTAATTGACCTATCTTATTGAAATCCTCTTTATATTTGTTCTGTTAGATGAGCTCAGTCATTCCAGCAAGAAAAACAAGTTATCACCATCTCTTCTGGAATGACTAAATATTAGATAAGAATTGGAACAAAGATGGTCTAATTTACCATCACAAAAATATCAATTTGGGAGGAAAAGGCCTTCCAAGTTTCTGGCCAAAACAGAAAACAATTTTTATTTACATTCATTGTAAGACATCAAACTAAACAGTCAGCTACTGAGGCTTAGGCTGAGGGCTATTATTAGCCATTCAATGCAATTCAGAATGATTTAGGTTTAAAGGCTTAGTCAATTAGGACCATTGTGATGAGGTCAAGGAACCATATGTTTTAGGGGTACTGGAGACCCCAAAATACCAACACACTGGGTCCTGAAAGAATGAATTTGATACAAGCGTTCTCAACAGCCAAAGAGGAACAAAGTTTAATACAGATTCGCCATAATGGGTAGTCTTAAGAAATCTTACCATTGGGGCAGTTAGGTAGCACAGTGAGTAGAGCACCAGCCCTGGAGTCGGGAGGACCTGAGACACTTGACATACTTACTAGCTGTGTGACCTTGGAAAAGTTACTTAACCCCAGTTGACTTGCCTTCCCCCTTCCAAAAAAAATTAAAATCTCACCATTTGTGATGCTCATCTTCACAAGGAGGCCAGATTAAATCTGAGGTAGATTGAATCTGAGAACCTTCATGGAGCCAAGATGAAACTTATATACTGAAAGATTGTGGGGAGGGATCTAGGGTGGCCCTGGATGATGGGAAGAGGGGTTTAGGGAAGGTCTGGAAGTGGTGTCTGAGGAGGAATATGATGGGACTGGGGTGAGGTCAGACTACAGGGACCAAAAAAATGGGATTGTTTTTGTTATGAGTATGGTTATGTTTAATGCTTCCTTAATATTAAATAACTCAGAAGTCCTAGTATAAATATACCTTAGTCACAGCATATAATCTTTAGGATATGTTCTTGGGGTAGATAATATTTTACTTAAAAAATTTGCATCAATGCTCATTAGTCAAATAAGTTATAGTTTTCTTTTTGGGTTTTAACTCCCCCTTGTCAAGACCATATTTACATCATAGAATGAATTTAGTATCATCTTTTATATTTCTGTTTATTCAAAGTTTATATAATATTGGGAGTATTTTTTTTTCTTTTAATGTTAGATAGAATGTACTTTTGAATCCATCTTGTCTTAGGTTCCCTTCTCCACAACTCAAGAAATTGATTTATAGTTTGTTCAATTTCTTCTTTCAAGATTGAGTTTAAATTCTCTGTTTTTTGTTCTGCTCATCTGGAATTTTTGTGAAAAAAAATTTATTTCGTTTAAGTTTTCAGTTTCATTGGCATAAATATTAGACAATTAGTTTTTAATAATATTTATTATTTCACCCTCATTTGTCATGAATTATAATTTTTATCTACTCATAATTTGTTTTTCCCTTTTTAATAAAATTAGCTAATAGGTTATATATTTTGTTTTTTTAAAGCATTCTAATTTTATTCATTTTTAGTTTCAATTTTTTAAATTTCTTTCTTCATTTTCAGGATATATATGTTAGTGTCTAAATTGTCTATTTTCTAGTAATTTTTTTTTATTTCATGCCCAATTCATTGATCTATTCTTTTTTTTTTCTTAAGGAAAGTATTTAGAAAAAGAAATTTTCACTTAAGAACTGTTTTGACTACATCCTCCCAAAATTTGTTATGTCACCTCTCTTTGTTGTCATTATTTTTATGAAATTATTTATACTTTCTATGATTTATTCGTTGGCACACTAATTATTTACAACTAAGTTATATCATTTCAGTTGATTCTTAATTCCTCCTGCCACTGGACCTTTAATATGTTTTTATTGTGTTACAATAAGTAAGGATATGTTTTCTATTTCTCCTTGTAACAAAAATGTTACTAGCAGCAGCTTTGTGGGTGTAAGACTAATAACACCAGCACACAGGAGGGCTGCTAGCACAGGTTCTTTGATCTGCTTTTCTAAAAGAAAGCAACTTTAAAGGGGTTAACAATCTTACTTCAATTAAACATATACATCATTTACTTAGTTCAGGGGGAAAAGTCAGCATCCTGAACTTCAATGTAAATACAAACAGAAATTACACACAGAAATTATAAACAGAGCAAATAACACAAATCAACAGACAGGCTTCTAACTGTCTGACCAAAGCAATACAGACATAGTTACCAGAGGTTAGGGGTGCTAGGGACCCCAAAACACCAATGCACCAGATCCTGACAAATGAATTCAACCTAAGCCTTCTTACAGCCAAAGAAAAAAAAAGTTTATTAAAGATTCACCATATTGGGTAGAGTCTTAAGAAATCTCACCATTTTCAGATGCTTCTGTTGACAAGCTGGCCAGAACAATCTGCTGAGCTAGATTAAATCTGAACACCTTCATGGAAGCAAGATGAGAAGTATATTCAAAAGATTGTAAGAGGGATGTAGGGTGGTCAAGTCATCTGGGGTGATGAAAGGAGGAGATCTTGGTGGGAATGGGGTGACTGGGGGACTGGGGTGAGGTCAGACTCCAGGAATAGGAATAAGGGTAGGGAAATAGCTGAAGGCTACCTGGAGATGACAGACAACAGAGATCTAGGGTAACAGACTTGGGTATAGATATTTTGATTGGATCAAGGGTGGGAAATGGCTGGAGGCAATTCAGAGGTAACCAGACAATGGGGGTAGCAGACAACAAGATTAGGGCCTGAAAAGCCAAATCAAGTGGGAAGAATTCATGGAGAGCTCAAAGGGGTTCCCACAGTTTATACCCCATCACCCATCACTATGACATCTTCTAGAAGTAGCATCAAAAAGGATGTCAAATTTGTTATAGAGGATTGGATTTCTAAAGTAAGTAACCAAAAGGTAATTATAATTGTAGACAAGATTGGCCTTGTAGTACAAAATGAAGCAGGGCAGAAACTAACAGAATGTTGTCAATAAAACTAACTGGTCATAGTAAACACTCTTTTTCAGTAAGGCAAAAGGTGACTCTATTCTTCAACTTCACTGTATGATCGATATAAAATAAGATTGACTATGCATTTTGTAGCCAAAGAGTTAAAACAAGACCTAAAGTTGATTCTCACTCAGATGATGAGCTTCTTATTGCAAAATTCAGACTTAAATTGAAGAAAGTAAGGAAAATCTTTGACTATATAAGTATGACCTAAATAACATCCATTATGAATATGCAGTGGAAGTGAGGAATAGATTTAAGAGATCTGACTTTTTAACAAGAGTGTCTAAAGAACTATGAACAGAGATTCCCAATATTGCTCAGGAGACAGCAATGACAAAAATGGCAATAAAATATTACAAATAAAAAGAAAATCAAGACAGCAAAATGACTATCTGATATAGCTTAACAAATGGCTGAGGAAAGAAGGAAAGCAAAAGGTAAAAGAGAAAGGGAAAGATATACTCATTTGAAAGGAAAATTCCAGAGAATATCAAGGAAAGATAAGATGGTTTTCTTAAATGTGCATTGCAAAGAAATAGAAGAAAATAATAGAATGGGAAAGATGAGATGTCTTCATGAAAATTAGAGATTTCAAAGAAAATTTGATTCAAAAATGGGCATGAGAAAAGACAAAAATGGTGTTATTGAGGTTTGGGTTAGAGAGGTGCTCAAGACTACAAAATACTGACATGCCAGGTCCTACTTGCGTGAATTCGACTCAAGCCTTCATAGCCAAATAAAAACAAACTATTAAAGATTTGCTATATTGAGTTGATTCTTAGGGTGCCTGAGGATTTGTGATGCTAATGCAAGCGGGTCAGATTCATCTGAGCTGAGCTAGATTGAATCTGAGCACTTCATAGAGGCAAGATGGAGCTTATATACAGAAAGATTGTGGGAAAGATCTAGGGTGATTGAGTAGTCTGGGTTGATGGGAGGAGGAGTTTAGGGTGGACTGGTGTGACTGGGTGCAATAACAGTGCTACTTGCCACTACTGTGGCTGTGTAAGGCCAATAACACCAGCACACAGGAGGGCTACAGGCATAGGTTCTTTGGTCTGCATTTCTAAGGATATCAACTTTAAGAGGTTTACAATCTCACTTTAATCAAACATACATATATCATTCACTTAATTCAGGAGGAAAAGCCAGCACCCTGAACATCAGAGCAAATGCAAACAGAAATTATAAACAGAGAAAATAAAAACAGATAAAATAACACAAATCAATAGACAGGCATCAAGCTGTCTGTCCAAAGCTATACATGCACAGTTACCAGAGAGAAAAACACCAAAATCTGGGTTTTCAAAGCTGGAGGGCTTCTTAATGGCTCCCAGAGTCTCCACACCAACACTCTTCCAATGAATAAGCCCCAAACAAAATCCTAACTTCAGAGTATATATATACTTCTTCAGGGTCAGAGTGCTTCACACCTCTTGAGGGTTTCACACCTTTTATGACCTAACTAGCAAAAGGGTGTGGGCCTTCCAACAAAGGCAAGGCTCAATCAAAGGCACTTGATTGCCTTAGTGCTGAGAAGCACTTCAAAACAAAAGACCAAAAAGTCCCACTTTGTTTGCCCTCACACTGGGGTGACTGGGATGAGGTTAGATTCCAGGGTAAGACATAGCTAAAGGCTACCTGGAGGTCACAGACAATAGAGGGCTAGGGTAACAGAGTTGGGTATAGATATATCTATATGATCAAGAGTGGGAAACATTCAGAAGGCAATCTGGTGGTAATCAGACAAGGGAAGGCTAGGCTAGGGGGCAGAGCCAAGATGGTGGCTGGAAAGCAAGGACTTGCTTAAGCTCTCCCCCAAATCCCACCAAACACCTGTAAAAATGGCTCTGAACAAATTTTAGAGCTGCAGAACCCACAAAATAACAGAGGGAAACAGGTCTCCAGCCAGTGTCTTTCGCACTGTGTTGGGAGTAGAGCACAGCCCAGTGTGGGCCATGCCAGGACAGACCAGACCGGGAATGGAACAGGCCTTAGGACCACAAATCATTGATCTGTGGCAGTTACCAGACCTCTCAACCCACAAACACCAAATAGCAGGTTAGTGGGAGAGTGCAGGATCCAGTTGAGAGAGGTCCAGCCACCAGCTCTAGGGGTAGCAGAGGTGGTGGAGCAGCAGCAGTGGAAGTACTATGAAGCTCCTGAGGCTGCTTCCAGAGCTCCACCATCAACTTTTTCCTGAGTCCCTGGCTTACATGGTGGGAGGAATCTAGCAGCAGATCAGAGTGGGAGTTCAAGGAGCTCTTTGTGAGCATAAAAGCAGGTTCTCTTGCTGTGCCCTGATTGGATCTGGATTGGCATCCTGGGTGGCAGTACTTGCGGGAGCAGGAGTGCTGCTGTGACAAAGCCTGGGGTGACAGTGGAGTAGAAGCAGCTCTGAAAACAGCAGTGCTTGAACCCTAAAGCTTGGGACAAAGTACTCTCTACTCTACAAGCAGTCACACCTTGAAAAAAAGCACAAGGTCAAGTAGTTGGCTGAGAATATGAAGAGGCAGCTAAAAAGGACTCAGATTCAGACTCAGACTCAAACTCAAACTCTAGATTTCTTTTTTGGTGACAAAGAAGATCAAAACGTACAGCCAGAAGAAGTTAACAAAGTCAAAGAGCCTACATCAAAAGCCTCCAAGAAAAACAAGAATTGGTCTCAGGCCATGGAAGGATTTGGAAAAGCAAGTAAGAAAAGTAGAGGAAAAATTGGGAAGAGAAATGAGAGTGATGCAAGAAAACCAGGAAAAACAAGTCAATGACTTGCTAAAGGAGACCCGAAAAATACTGAAGAAAATAACATGATAAAGAATAGACTAACCTAAATGGCAAAAGAGCTCCAAAAAGCCAATTAAGAGAAGAATGCCTTGAAAGGCAGGATTAGCCAAATGGAAAAGGAGGTCCAAAAGACCACTGAAGAAAGCACCACCTTAAAAATTAAATTGGAGCAAGTGGAAGCTAGTGATATTATGAGGAATCAAGATATTATAAAACAGAACCAAAGGAATGAAAAATGGAAGACAATGTGAAAAATCTCATTGGAAACATCACTGACCAGAAGAATAGATCCAGGAGAGATAATTTAAAAACTATTGGACTACCTGAAAGCCATGATTAAAAAAGGATCCTGTACATCATCTTTTAAGAGGTTGTCAAGGAAAACTGCCCTGATGTTCTAGAACCAGAGGGTAAAATGGAAATTGAAAGAATCCACTGATTGCCTCCTGAAAACAATCCCCCAAAAGAAAACTGCTAGGAATATTGTTGCAAAATTCTGGAATTTCCAGGTCAAGGAGCAAATGCTGCAGGCAGCCGGAAAGAAACAATTTGAATACTGTGGAAACGCAATCAGAATAACACAAGTTCTAGCAGCTTCTACATGGAGGGATCAAAGGGCTTGGAATGTGATGTTCTGGAGGTCAGAGGAGCTAGGATTGGAACCAAGGATCACCTACCCATTAAAACTGAGTATAATGCTCCAAGGCAAAATATAGATTTTCAGTAAAATAGAGGACTTTCAATTCTCAATGAAAAGACCAGAGCTGAATAGAAAATTTGACTTTCAAATACAAGAACCAAGAGAAGCATGAAAAGGTAAACAAGAAAGAGAATTCATAAGGGAATTACTAAAGTTGAACTGTTCTGTTTACATTCCTACATGGAAAGATGATATGTATAATTCATGAGACCTTTCTCAGTATTAAGGTAGTTGAAAGGAATATACATACATATAGAGAGACAGCACAGGGTGAGTTGAATATGAAGGGATGATATCTAAAAAATAAAATAAAATTAAGGGGTAAGAGAGGAACATATTAAGAGAGGGGGAAAGGGAGAGGTAGAATAGGGTAAATTATCTCACGTAAAAGTGGCAAGATAAAGCAATTCTGTTGGAAGGGAAGAGGGGGCAGGTGATGAGGAACAAATGAATTTTGCTCTCATCAGATTCAACTTAAAGAGGGAATAACATACACACTCAATTGTGTATCTTACCCCACAGGAAAGTAAGGGGAAGGGGAAAAAAAAAGAGGGGATGATAGAAGGGAGGGCAGATAGGGGGAGGAGGTAATAAAAGCAAACACTTTCAAAAAGGGACAGGGTCAAGGTAGAAAACTGAATAAAGGGGGACAGGATAGGATGGAAGGAAATATAATTAGCCTTTCACAACATGAGTATTGTGGAAGTGTTTTACATAATGATACATGTGTGACCTATGTTGAATTGCTTGCCTTCCCT
>CM053626.1:86392329-86408192 GCA_028646595.1 Phalanger gymnotis
CCTACAGGAAATTGAAGGGAAAGGGGATAGGTGGGGAGTTGGGTGACAGTGGGGGGGGGGACTGACTGGAGAATGGGGCAATCAGAATATATGCCATCTTGGAATGGGGGAGGTTAGAAATGGGGAGAAAATTTGAAATAAAAAGAATAGGAATGCTAGGCTAGACTATTTGGCCATGAAAAGCCAGATCAAGTGGGAAGGTTCAGGATGGGGTCCAAGGGGGTTCCCATAGTCTAAAGCCCATCAGTTTAATGGATTAAGGCAAGGTTGCAAGAATATACACAAGAACTATACTAGGGAGATCTTAACATCACTGGCAACCATGACAGTGTGGTTCCTGATCTAGAGCCAGACATCCTGGAAAATGAATCTAAGTGGGCTTAGGAAGCATTACTAACAATAAGGCTAGTAAAGGTCACGGAATTCCAGCTGAATTACGTAAAATCCTAAAAGATGCTGCTGCTGAAATGCTGCACTCAACATGTCAGCAAATTTGGAAAACTCAACAGTGGCCACTGGATTGGAAAAGTTCAGTGTTTGACTCAATCTGAAAGAAGATCAACGCCAAAAAAAATGTTCAAATTATTGAAGAATTGCACTCATTTCTCATGCCAGCAAGGTTATGCTTAAATTTCTACAACCTTTCATCATTGTTCAGTTGTTTCAGTCATATCTGACTCTTTGTGGCTTCATTTGGGGTTTTTTTGGTAAAGATACTGCAGTGCTTTGCCACTTCCTTCTAAAACTCGTTTTATAGTTGAGGACCTGAGGCAAACAAGGTTAAATGATTTGGCTAGGGTCACATATCTAGTAGGTGTTTGAGGTCAGATTTGAGAAGACCGAACTTGGTAAAGACTGTGATGTTGAGAAAGTTTGAAGACAAAAGGAGAAAGGGATGACATAGGATGAGATTTGTACATAGTATCATGGAAGTAACAAAAATGCACTTGGACAGATTTTGGGAAATAGTAGAGAATGGGAGGGCCTTTTGTGCTATGGTCCAAGGTATCACAAAGAGTCAGACATCACTGAATAATAATAAAAAAATCCATTCAGCTTTTGCTTTAAGAAATTAGGTATTATAGCATTTGGTGCATATATTTTAAGAGAAATGTAGTTTCTTTTAACAACTACTCTTTTTGTTGTTATAGTTGCCTTGTCTGAAATCTTACCCCCACCTACTCTATGAGACAGTGGCACTGGCTTCCTTACTATTCCCTGCAAAACACACTTCAGTCACTGACTGGGCACTCTCACTGGCCATCTACATGCCTGGAATTCTCTCTCTCCTCATCTTCTGGTTTCCTTCAAGTCCCAATTAAAATCCTTCTACAAACCTACAAGAAGCCTTTCTTGATCCTCTTTAATTCTAGTCTTTTCTCTGCTGATTATTTCCATTCTTTCTGAGGATCAGACTGAGTTAAGGTCTTTTTTTCTTCACCCTGCAACCAATTGCAAAATATCCTTTTTCTTTCTTTCTTATTTTTTTTTATTTTGAGGTGCTAGAACAAGCTATGTAGCTCATTAATTTCCACCACTGTGTTCTCCTCTGTGACGATAGGTTGTTCTCCTTTGGTCAGTCAAATTTAATTTGCTTTATTAGAAATGGATATCAACTACAGTGACTTAGTTGGAAAAGAGGTACAAAAGATCCTTTCAAAAGAATGTGATTCGATCTTCCAGAAATCTAAGAGTCCAAGAGAAAATGAGCTCAGTTTTAGAGAGACATATGGCCAGTGGGTAATCCGCAACTCTTAGAAGATTTTGTTGGAGTCCCCAAGATTATCCCTACAGATATAGTGTAGTTTTGTTTTGTTTAGTTTTGCTTTTGTTTTTGAAAGACTCTTTGTGGAACCTTGGATCTGTTTTCCTCTTTGCATCCACTCTCACTTTGGCTGTTGATATGGATACTATCATCAGATATTATATGAAATCTTCTTGTTGCCTGAGGGTGAGGTCCCTAGAATAGATATAAAGGAGGCAGCCTCTGGTGAGAGAGGCTTTAGCCACCCAGGCCCTGGGTAGACAGGGATATCCACTTCTATGGTTCATTTCTGCACCCCCACCCTGCCCCAGGTACTTTCCAATATCATCATGACAGTGTCAATAGCCTGGAGCCAAATGGTCATGAAACCTCAGTCAGGTATAGTGCCCATTGTAACACTCTCATGCCAGGCTCCCTGTTGCTGCCATTGCTGCAGTACCCACTTTTCCCAGGAACCAGCCAGCATTTCGACCCTCTCCTGGCCCCATGGATCCTCTTTTCAACTAGAGTTAGAAATAGCCCTTTCTACAAAGTCAAGATCCTTTCCTTCAACTGGAGGCCTTTCCATCAATTCCAAGATATCCCCTTCTTCAGGATGTGATTCTGTTGATGTCTTTTCCTTAGCCCCAGGGATTTTTCTTTGCACTGAGGCTCTGTTCTTTTAGGTAGCAATTCTTAGCCTTTTCACCCTCCCCTACCTTTTTGTTTTTCAATAGATCTTGCTGATATTTTTTTCTCCTGAGCTGTCTACTGTGCTGAGGCCTTTTTCCTCATCTGGGTAGTTGAATCTGAGGCCTTTCCCTTCTCTGGGTCTGAGTCAGAGATTTGGAGGTCTGAGGTTGAGTCATATAGCAAATTAGAAAGAGGTGAGCTGTATTGCTTTATAAAGGGCTGCTTACTGAGAATGCATTGCAAGAATAGAAATAAAAAAGATATCCCTAACACCAGAAGTACCCTTCTACCTCTACCACATCAGTCCCTAGATAGAGTAGACTCAGTTAAATTTGCTCCTAAAAAGCATTCATTCAAAAAAGTTTATTTCTAAATGTAGTACTCTCTGGATGAATGGCTTTCCTGCTTTAGCACCAAATCTTACTATTATCCCAGATCAATAAGAGGACCCTCCTCACCAGGCAGGCTACATTGTGGGCGTCCTCTGGCATGAACTTCTGTCATGCGACCTCTGATGCTTCAGATTTTCAGAGTATCACAAGGGCTCTGTTCTATAGGAAAGAAGATACAAACAGGAGCTGGCCCATCCCAGACAGAGGCCCAACTAAGAGGCCATGAATTCACATTCTTCTCTCAATTCTAGGTGAGAAAAGGTCTCAGGGCCTTTCCAGACCTAAAGTCTCATAGCATTTCTCCTTAATCAAATGTAGTCAGGCAGGAAAAGAGACTAGTTTGGCTGGTCAGTGCCTTTTGTATGCATACCAAGGTTTGTGTTAATAACCAATCTAAATATACCTCTTTGCCACTCAGTAAGCTGGTAGCCAAGTCATAGAACACCTGGTATGTATGATTCAAAGCGAACACCTGGAATTGCATCAAATAGAGAATCTTGTAAATGTTCATGAGGAATTAGTTTTCATTGGCCAGTCCACATTTTACATAAATACAATGTAATTCTGGGCAGGGGAGAAAGAAATTAGCCCCTTTTGCTATCCGGAATAGTCTTGCACGAGGTAACTTTTGAGTTGAGTTTTGAAGGAAGCTAGTCTTTCAAGGATTATAAAACAAAGAAGCAAAAATAATAAAAAAAATTCTATGCTCAAAACTGTCATTCGTGGTTCTCAGAGATAACATGGAAGCTTATTTTGAGAGGAGAGGGGAGTGGTAATCTAATTCTAACCACATGTGACTCCATGCTGAGTGTTGTGTAGAGTGACATGACAAAAACGCACTTATCGGCTACAGAGACTAAGGAAAAGTCTGTGGATGTTCAAGAGTGCCCGGCAGATACTTCATTTCTCTCTTCCTTTTTACCTACTAGTTGAGAAAGTCTTGAGACCTTTTAAAGGAAAACTTGCCTAGTCTATGAGGAGGGATCTTGGTAAATGTTTCTCCTAGCACAGTAGTACGGGAAGATGAGAACTGAGAAATAGCCATTAGAGTTTACAATTGAGATGATTTGTAACTTTGGAGAGAACATAGTTCATTGAGAAATAACATTTAAAGTAAGACTCTTAAAGCCTGAAAAGGGAGTGAAAAGACAAGGAGTGGAAGTAACAAATATACATATCTTTTCTAAAAGTTTAGCTGTGAAAAACATTGAGCATCCAGGTAGATAAAGCTAATTGTTACTTGATGATAGCTTGAGGGTGAGGTTCTTACAAGTCAGTGTCTTTTAAAAGATGAGGCTGCCTTAGATTCACTGCTATGATGGATCAAAGGGTTTATCCTTGAGCGTGTCTGTAGGCAGCATAAAAGTAACTAGAATATAGGAAGAGGAGCGGAGGGAAAGAGAAAGCCTTACTCTTTCATGAAACTCCATGCTCTATTTATGAAAGTTGTTTCTATATTTCTTCCATTCTCCTTTGAACTCCCTTTTAGTTAGAACTGAGTGGTTGCCTGAAGTCAGTTTCCCATTCATATAGTAACAAAGGGCTCAGCTCTAAGTGGTGAATTTATATCTGTGACTTGTGGCCCAAGACTAACCTGAGGGTCATGTTCTTTCTAAAGCCTCTCTATACTAGGGACTATGGAAAAACAAGTGGCCCTAAAATAATGACACAGCCTTCCCACCCCCAAGATTGTTTCATTCTGTTCAATTATTGTGTCTCTAATAAGACCTGTAAAGTTTTCATCCAGATGCATGGGAGAAAATTAAAAATCTCACTACCATTTGGTTCTTTTCTTTGTCTCATATATGGCTGATAAGAGCTCTAATAATACTGATGGGGGTTCAGTCTCTGGGTACCCCTTTGAACTCTCCTTGAATCTTCCCACTTGTTCTGGCCTTCCCCTGAGGCCATAAGCATTCCCTAGTCACTAGGCCCAAATCTTTGTTACCCTTAAACTAGCCTAGCTCTGTATTGTCTGTTATCTCCAGGTGGCCTTCAGCTATTTCCCACCCTTACTCTTACTTCTAGAGCCCAACCTCTAGTCACTAGAGTCCCATCAAGATCCTCCTTAGACTCCTCCTCAAGACTCTCTCTAAAACCCTCCTCTAGTCACCCCAGACTACCCCTAGACCCCTCCCACAATCTTGCTGTATATAAATCTCATCTTGCCTCCATGAAGGCACTCAGATTTAATCTAGCTCAGCTCAGATTGATCTGGCCTGCTGGCATAAGCATCACAAATGCTTAGGCTCCCTAAGAGTCTACCTAATATGGCAAATCTTTAATAAACTTTGTTTTTCTTTGGCTGAGAAGGCTTGAGTCGAATTCATTCAGCAGGCCTCAGTGCATTGTTATTTCAGGGTCTGGAGCACCCCTCCACCCAAAACCTCAATGGCCCCATAATTATATGACCAATAAAATAGCATCCTAGATTTGAGACATCTCTAGATATTGTACCTTAGCCTAATAAAGTGTTTTGTTTTGCTTTTAATTTTTATATCCCCTTGGGGAGAACATAATTGTTTCTACTTCCTTTTATCTTCCCTTAACCATATATGTACATGTGAATATATGCATATATATATACACACACATATATATATACATATGTGTGTGTAGACATATGTATATGTATATATATGCATATGTAAAGTGCTGTGCTGTATGAGGTTTCTGAGTGGAAAATATATGTACAGAAACATTTTAATATATAGGCAAATACAACCTGCACTATTGAATCTAGTTTTGCACAGTGGGGGAGAGCAAAATAAAACCACTGCATTTGACTGAAATATCTGTCTTGTTTGACTAAAAAGGGTCAGAATTTCTTCTTAAGTGGGAGTGGAGCTAATACAATATATCTTACACTTTGAAGGGAGTTCAACTTGTAAGGTCAGAAATACAGACGTAGCCCATCATCCCAGGATTTAGTATTCAAATGGACCCTGGTGATTATATATTTCAACCATATTATTTTAAAGACAGGAAGATGCAGTTCAATAAAGTTAAGATTACACTAATAAACATCAGGGCCAAAACCAAGCCCACATACTTTTAGTTCACCTGAAATATATGTCATGTAGCATGAATTCCTTATCTCTCTGCTGAACTCTGTTCCCATACTACCAGCTGTCTCCTATCCATCCACACCTGGACACACCATAGACATTTCAAACTCAACATGTCCAAAAGAGTACTCTTATCTTCCCCCTGAAACTTTTCTGTCTTCCTAATTTCTCTAAATCTGCTGAGGGAGTCAACATCCTTTTAATCACTAAGGTTTCCAGTTTCTGAGTTCCCCTAAATTTTCCCACCCCCACCACCTCCAATCAGTTGCTAAATATTAACTGTTCTACTTCCCATATTTCTCACAAATATTTTCTTCTCTCCTCACATGACCACCACTTTAGTTCAAGTCTTCATCATGTCTTGTTAGGTCTATTGTATTGGCTTCCTAAGTAGTTTCTATGGACCTGTTTTCTCCTCTTTCTAATCCATCTTCCACACTGATGTTAAAATAATCATCCTGAGACACATGCGGGGCTATGTCACTTCTTGATGCAAAAATGTCTGGTGGTTTCCTCTTACCTTTAGGGTAAATGGACTCCGCTGTTTTGCATTTAAAGTTCTCCAGAGTATGGCATCAATATTTCTTTCCATAAATATTTTAAGCCAAATTAATCAATTAGCTGAACCCCAAACTTGTAATTTTATCTAACATCTACATGGCTTCTGCCAGGTTGCTCTCCCTGCCAGACCATTGCACTCCACTCCCTGGAATGAATTTCTATCTCTCTTGCTGCTCCTTAGAATGCTTTCCTCAAAGGGTTACCTGAAGTGCTACCTTTAACACAAAATCCTTCCAAGGTGCCTTAGTTACTAATATTCTCTCCATCCTTGGATTATTTTTTACATTTTTTAATGCAGATGTTATAGTAACCACTCCCCATGATGGTCCTTCTGTGCTACATTAAAAGTCACATTCACAGTTGAACTTACTGCACAGGACACAGCAAAACCTACTCAACCTTTGGGTTGGTTCACTCCTTCAAGCCTGCTCTCTCCTAGGTAGGGCAAGGTTCTCAGAGATAGACTACTACCACATAATTACACTCAAATTTTATCAGGGTCTGTGAGAACAATGTTGCTTGCAGGTACTGTGGAAGTGTAAGACCAGCAACACCAGCACATGGAAGGACTGCTAGTACAGGTTGTTTGATCTGCTTTTCTAAGGAAAGCAACTTTAAGGGGTTAACAATCACACTTTAATCAAACATATATGTATCATTCACTTAGTTCAGGGGGAAAAGCCAGCACCTTGAACTTCAGAGCAAACACAAACAGAAATTACAAAGAGAGACAATATAAACAAAGCAAACACAAACAGCTATTAATAGACAGGCCTCTAGCTGTCTGACCAAAGAATTACATGGTTACCAGAGAGAGAGGCACCAACATCTGGATTTTCAAAGCCTGGGGGCTCCAGCAGCTACCTAGAGTATCATCTGGTCAAATCATATGACACTCTTCCAGTGAGTGAGAGCCCCAAACAAAAGCAAACTTCTGAGTTTATATAGCTTGTTCAGGGTCAAAGGGTGTCATAACCAAGAGACTCAAACCCATGTGAACTAAGCTTGTTTTGTTTCTTAAGCAGGTCAAAGACTCTTGATTCAATCAAAGACTCTTGATTGAAATAAATGACTCAATCAAAGGCACTCCATTATCCCAGTGCTCCAAAAGAGAAAACAGTAAAAAATCCCACCTTAATTACCATTATGGGGTCCAAAGATATGACCTTGTTGAATGAAAGTATACTTTCCCTATTCACCATGCTTGCTCTTAAGTTTTAATTGATGGATTTTTATTTATACAACATACCACATGCAATGCATGTGGCACCTTCATGGTGTCTGATATTTATAGAACCAACCACTCACACTAACGCTTCTGCATCTTAAAAATACTACTTTAAAATAAGGCAAAGGAAATAATATCATAAATGCATAACAAAGCAAAGACTTTTCTTTAAATCATCTACACATAAACTTGGGTCACATTCCTCCAATAATGTACTAAGTAAGTACCTGTTGGGGAGAGTTGTCATATTGTTAGGGAAGCACACAATATTTTTTCTTGGAGGCTTTTGATGTAGGTTCTTTGACTTTGTTGACTTCTGGCTGTATGTTTTGATCTTCTTTGTCACCAAAAAAGGAATCTAGGGTTTGAGTTTGAATCTGAGTTTGAGACTGAGTCAATTTTTGCTGCCTGTTCACGTTCCCAGCCAACTACTTGACCCTTGAGCTTTTTGTAAGGATATGACTGCTTATAGAGTAGAGAGTACTTTGTCCCAAGCTTTATGGGCTGCACTGCTGTTTTCAGAGCTACTTCTACTCCCCTGTCACTGCAAACTCTGTCATAGCAGTACTCCTCTTCCCCCAAGAACTGCCACCCAGGACCACAATCCTTATCCAAGCAGGGCACAGCAAGAGAACCTGCCTTTGTGCCCACTAAGTGCTGCTTGCACTCCCACTCTGATCCATTGCTAGATTCCTCCCACCATGTAAGCCAGGGACTCGGGAAGCAGCTGATGCTGGAGCTCTGAAAGCAGCCTCAGGAGCTTCCTGCTGCTGCCACCACCACCTCTGCACCACCTCTGCCATCCCTAGAACTGGTGGCTGGACCTCACTCAACTCGATCCTGCAGTTTCCCACTAACCTGATCTTTGGTTTTTGTGGGTTGAGAAGTCTTGTAACTGCCACAGCTCAATGATTCATGGCCCGAAGGCTTGTTCCAGCTGGGCGATCCCAGTGTGGTCTGTCCTGGAATGGCCCATGCTGGTCTGTGCTCCACTCCCAGCATTGTGTGATAGACCCTTCCTGGAGACCATCCAGGCTCTCCTGGGCTGGAGATCTGTTCCCCTCTGATATTTTGTGGGTTCTGCAACTCTAGAATTTGTTCATAGCCATTTTTACAGGTGTTTGGAGGGATTTAGGGGACAGCTTAAGCAAGTCCCTGCTTTCCAGACACCATCTTGGCTCTGCACTGGAAGCACACAATAGATGAGACGTAAACACACACAGAGAGAGTGAGAGAGAGAGAGAGAGAGAGAGAGAGAGAGAGAGAGAGAGAGAAGAAGAAGAAGAAGAAGAAGAAGAAGAAGAAGAAGAAGAAGAAGAAGAAGAAGAAGAAGAAGGAGAAGGAGAACAAGGAGAACAAGGAGAAGGAGAACAAGGAGAACAAGGAGAAGAAGGAGAAGAAGATAGATCGAATATATATTCATTATGTACTGTGTACCAGGCACTATGCTAAATGCTAAATGATAAATGCTAGGATTATAAGTACGAGCGAAGAAAAAAAGATAGATTCTAACTTCAGTGACAGAAGACAACATATAATGAGCATCTAGAACATACCCACACAATTTGGCGGTAGGCAGGGGCCAAAAATAAAATAGGCTAAACTTCTTCAGGCCACAGATAGGTTTTCAGCAGCTCACTTTCCATGTAAAGATATAATTAATGATTAAACTATTTTGCAATAAACCACATAAAAAGGGAATTTTCAATTAATATGAATAAATTACTTATTATTTAAGCTTTCTACTTACCATGAATCACAATAATGTTTAAAAAATTACTTTGCCAAACAGTAGAAATATGAATGCATTTCAGGTTTTCTTCCTGTTAATATTTAGTTGATGGGATGTATTATACTTCTTGTCAGCAATCACTTTATTGTACTCTGGAATCGTGTTTGAAATCGATTTCTTTAGAAATCTAAAAAATAACCTTAGTAGCTGCCTCATTTTCTGAGTTTAATTTCTTAAAAAAAAACAAAAACAAAAACATTGTTCTCCATTAGGATTTTACAACAATTAGGATGCTTTAATTTTTTTTTCTACTGGTGTCCAATTTGCTTAAGTCAGAATATTTTGACTCGAAATGGTGACAAAGATTGTATTCCTTCAGAATGACTCTTCTTGGCAAACAAAGCATAATATTTTGTCTCTCATGTAAGTAAACAAATATCTATTTGTCCACTCTGGAGCAAACACTCTATGTTCTGATTTGATCTTCCTTTGCTTGTTATCACCGGTTTTCCAAAGTCACCCCCAAAACTTTAATGTTAGCAGCAAAAAATCTCCACAGCAACTGCTCACATACAAAGATACACTGAACAGAGTGTCCGAACTTGGAGAGAGCATCAGACACTCATGTAACTTGGAGGGCAGCCACACAGCAAGGGAGGTGAAGAAGCCCTTGCATTGTTGCTGCTCATTGCATAGCAGATGTCACCTGCATTGGCACAAGGCTGCACTCACTTTGTGCCTGTTCGGTGCCAGTAAGGACCCAATATGCAGCCGAAAGATAGGACTCTTGCTTCTCTCAGACTTGAGCCATACTGATGATGGTTGGTTGCCACAGGTCACATGACAAAAGGAGAGGGAGAGAGCACAGTGGCAATGCACCTGCCAAGTTACATGATGGGCACAATAGTGACTAGTGAAAGGCAGGTTAAGCAGGGCATGGACAAAGCACTCATTAAATCTTTACTTTCTTTTTTCATCCTCTGCATTCTTCACTGGCTGCCCAAAATCCTTTGGTGGGCCACAAGCCTTCTCAGGCCCTATGTTGTGCAGGCCTGATCTAGAAAGTCAGGATCTGGGGAGAGGGTATGCCTAGTAGGGAAGAAGTGAAAATGTTTAGAGAGTGGAGAGTAGAGCTAGGAGTGAAATAACCATGTTCTGAGCTCCTCATAAATCTGTCTGAGCCAGAAAATCATGAAACAAAAGAAAGAGCTACAGAGTGGAAGCTGCTGGGGTGGAGATAGAAGGTGTGGAGTGGATCCAAGAGTGAAGTGAGTATAACCTGTGCTCCTCATGAAATGGTAACCCAAGACACAACTCAACGATGCTAAGGGAGAAAAATCCAAGTGCTTGGGATCACATACCTCTGGACTACAGGCTTTAATGTTATTGCTCTATTCAAGAACATATGCAGCACACAAAACTTCTTTTTTGTTTGTTTACTATTTGTCAGTTAACTGGCAATTGGGAAAACCCCATTTTCTTCTCTATTCAAACATTGGATATACAAGCACTTTCAATTAACAAATACTCTTAAAAAGGCATTTATAAAGTCTTACCTATTGATATGAATAGTAAATCTCTTTAAACTGGATATCTGCTAAACTCATCAGAAAGTTTCTATTCTGGGCAAACTAGCCCAGACAGATACTCACTTATCTAGATTTGGTGATGTCCAGTCAAAACAGAGGACATATTAACAAAGCATAGATAGATACACCAAGATGCCAAAGAGCTGCAAAGCCTCCTCAGCTTCTCCTATGACCCCAGAGTGCATGAAGGATGGGAGAGGGTGTACAAATTTCAGATACACTGCTCCATCTATAGAATGAGAGGAATGAACTCTGTAATAACTAAAATTCTTTAGCTTTAAATGTATGATCCTCTATGACAAACGTTCTATAACCATTATCTTTATTTACATTTAAGAAAATTCTACTTTATTAAGGAATCAAAGATTCCTTTAGGCAGGACACTAAGCTTTCCCCAAATAAGCTGGAATTTGACATACAGCCCACTGTTTTATTGCTTAAATTTATTGCTGGCTCATTGACTCCTCAATAATTGAGCCTGTCTTTATCAATAACTCAAATGACATAAATCACTAAGTCTAAAACTGTCCTTTTTCTCTAGACTTGTTTTAATCTCTTAGACTTCTGGTTATGAAATAGGAATTCACAATTTCACTTCTCAGATTTTTTGTTATATGAAATTCAGTGTACTGGAATACAAGGTTGCATTTTTTATACTCTTCTATCCATATGGGTGTATGCCTGAAATAAATTGGCTCAACTACTTTTACTATGTATTATACATACAGTACAAAAAAGCCTTTTTTCCCTAAAGAAAATAGCAAAGTTGTATAACTATAGCACTGTTGTTCATGCTTCCTTCTTCACTAGACTGACCATCAGTGCAACCTCACTCTAACTTTACCATCTAAATCACCACAGTATCACCACATCCACCTTTTTTTGCTTATTTGTTCCAGTCTCAGTGGAAGAGATGATTCTTCTCCTTGTAAAATACAAGCCCTCCAATTCGACTTGATCCCACCATTCCTCTGCTTAGTTTTCAATTTCCTCTGACCTAATAGTTATTTCCATAATGGTGACATATTTAATATTAGGGACATGCTGCTGGACCCTCCTCCCCTAAGGGATCCCTCTGCAGTAGTAAAAAGTACAGGGTCTGGAGTGCTAAAAGAGCCTGAACTCTAATGAAGTTGGTGAGGAAAAGGACTAGGCGCCATTTCCTGCTTAGCTCCCTAGAGGAAGATGTACTTATTGCTTAGACTGTTAGACCTAGTTTGTTAGACCTAGACATAAGTTTGGCTTATGTCTAGGGCCTTCCTAAGTGGGGAGGAGGAAAAAGCTACTTGATGCGCAGTATGGAACAGGTATTTATTTCCTACCCACAAAAGAAATGATAAAATACACAAGGCAAGCTTTGATAGAACAACTTTCTCAGTTCAAATATGACTTCAGACATTTACTAACTGTGTGACCCTGGGAAAGTCACTTAACTCTGTTTGCTGGAGGAAATGGGAACCCATTATAGTATCTTTGCCAAGAAAAATGCAAATGAGGTCACAAAGTATCAGAGATGACTGAAAATGACTGAACTGAAATGTGGTCTAGCTGGCCCAAAGACAAGGAGATGGGAGATGGGAAATTTTAAGGAGGGAACAGAGAGGCAGCTAAGTGAGGCAGTTATATGAGTGTGGAATCTTGACATGGGAAGACTTGAGTTCAAATCCTGCCGCAGACACTGAGGTTTACTATAATCTCTGTGATGTTGGGCAAGTCAATTAATTTTTTTTTTAGTCTCGGTAGCTTTATCTCTAAAATGGAGATGATAAAAATACCACCTAGCTTCCAGTGAGTTATGAGGATAAAATACTTTAAAAGCCTTTTGTAAACCTTAAAGTACTTTTAAAATGTTACTATTATTATTATAATTCTAATTTGGCTGATATACAGAGTACAGAAGAGGAGTAATAATCAATGAGTCTAAAGAGATAGACTGGGGCCAGGATATGAAGGAATTTTAAAGCTAAACAGTAGAGTTTATGCTTTATCTTATAGGCAATAGAAAGTGACTGGAATTAATTAAATATGAGAGCTTCATTGCCAGATCTGTGCCAAAGAATAATTACTTCAACAACAGTATGTAGAATGATCTGTGATGGTGAGAGATCTGAGGCAGGAAGACAAATTAAGGAGTTATTGAAATAATCTAAGATAGTGGTTTGGAGGGCCTTAACTAAGTAGGTAGCAGTGGGACTGGAGCAAAAGTTTGTATTTAAATGATGTTATGGAGGTTGAAATGGCAAGATTCACCCACTGATTGGACATATGGAGGGAGGAAGAGTTAGAAATCAATGATAATGCTGAGATCATAAACCTAGAAGAGTAGAAACATTGTGATGCCGTCTACAAAAATAGGGAAATTTAGAAGAGGTGGTATTTCAGGAGAACAGTAATGGGTTCAATTTTGAGCTTATTGAGTTTAAGTTAAGCCTAGGATAAAACATAGGGAATTCCCATATTTTGGGGGCATGCTATAAAGCAAATAAAAGAGATGGTGATGGAATATTTAGAAAGATAGGCAAACCAGGAGAAGTGTAGTGTCATGAAAACCCAGAGACATGAGAGCATCTAAGAGGAGAAAGTGAAGGGAGTCTAAGAGGAGAGGTGAAAGGAGAAGAGAGAGGACTGAGAAGAAAAGTCAGATTCAGCAATTAAGGTAGTATTAACATAGCAGAGGAGTTTCAGTTAAATGACCGGGTCAGAAACAAGATTGTAAAGGGTTGAGGAGTAAATAAGAGGAAACTCAGACATTGATCAGCAATTGTAGGCGATCGTTTTTGTTTGTTTGTTTTTAGGGAGTTTGATAAAAGAAGAACTATAAAATGATAACTTGAAAAAAATGGTAGGGTCTAATGAGGGAATTTTGTTGTTTGTTTTGTTCTTTAAAGCCTGGGAATGTAGTAGGGAAGGAAAAAGTAGAAAGGGAATGGTTGAAGTTTATATATAAAGGAGATAATCTAGTGAGGGACCTCAGAGGCGTTTTAGTTTAGCTCTCTCATTTTACAGATGAAAAACCTAAGACCCTGAGACATTAATTAATTTGTCTAGTTATATAGGAAGTAATCATCAGTGAATCAATAAATATTTATTCAGTAACTACTATGGAGCAGCTAGGTGGCATGGCAGACAG
Source organism: Phalanger gymnotis (assembly GCA_028646595.1). Classification (NCBI taxonomy): domain Eukaryota; kingdom Metazoa; phylum Chordata; class Mammalia; order Diprotodontia; family Phalangeridae; genus Phalanger; species Phalanger gymnotis. Next base: position 86,406,467 of record CM053626.1, read on the forward strand.
AGTGCCAGACCTGGAGTCAGAAAGACTCATTTTCCTGAGTTCAAATCTAGCTTCTGGATCTTACTAGCTACGTGACACTATGGAAGTCATTTAGTCCAGTTTGCCTCAGTTTCCTCACCTGTAAAATAAGCTGGAGAAGGAAATGGCAGATCCCTCTAGTATCTTTGCTAAGAAAACCCCAAATGAGGCCAAGAAGAGTCAGACACAATTGAAACAACTGAAAGACAACAAAAACAGCTACGTACGAAGCACTGTGCTAGGCATTAAGGATATATGTTCACAAAACATCCCTAATGAACAATGAAATTATGGTGCATTGAGTAGGCAAGTATTACAGCATGCACATAAAGTAAATAAATACAAGTAGATATAAAATTGTTTAAATACAAAATAGTAGGTGAGGGACTGTTCCAATATTTTAAGGATCAGAGAAGGCTTTGTGAAGAAGGTGCTTGAGCTGAATTTTAAGGGAAGAGAGGACTTGATAGAGGAGAAGTCTTTTTGTTCCCACAGCCAGTATTCTTCATATGTGTCGTTGTTGACCATCTACTCCTCTTAGACACTATGATACCTGGGTTTTTATAACATTGCTTTTTTCATCCAACAACTTTGTATGTTTCTTCTTGATCTGCTTTGCTTGTTCCAACATCTAAGAGTCAATAAACTCAAGGGTTTTGTCCCACACCCTCTTGAATTTTCTCTCCATATTAGTTCTCTCATTTTGTGATCTTATCAGATGTCATATTTAATTATCAGCTGGACTGTTTGTTATTATTTATAGAGTACATTCTATTTTCTCTTTTCTTGCCTTTCTACATGCTATTCTCTATTCTTGGAAAGTGTTGAATTCTTACCTCCACTTCTTAGAAGTCCTTACTTCATATAAGATTAGGATCAGGGGGCGAAGCCAATATGGTGGCTGGAAAGCAGGGACTAGCATGAGCTCCCTGCCAAGTCCCTCCAAAAACCTATAAAAAATGGCTCTGAACCAATTCTAGAACTGCAGAACCCACAAAATAGTATAAGGAAGCTGGGCTCTAGACCAGGACAGCCTGGATGGTCCCTGGGTAAGGTCTATCCTGCATGGATCTGGGAGTGGAGGGGCGCAGAGCTGAGGAGAGCGGAGCCCAGTGGGGGCAGCATGGACCAACCAGACGGGGAGCCGGGTGGAGCATGCCCTAGCGCCCTGAATCAGTGAGCTGCAGCAGTTAGCAGACTTCTCAACCCACAAACACCAAGGGCACCAATAGGTTAGTGGGAGAAGCTGCTGGAGACTGGGATAGAGTTTGCGGTTTGGCCACCACCCTGGGGGCAGTGGAGGTGGGGAAGCTTTAGAACTACAGCTGCAGTTGCTTCTGGCCCCAGGCCCACCTGGTGGGAGGAATTAAGTGGCTGATCAGAGCAGGAGTGAAGAGCCTGCTGAAGATCTAAGTCCAGTCCAGATTGGGGGTTCTTGGGGAAGGAGGAGTGCTGATGTGGCAGAGCTGGCGCATCCCCCCAGGCTTGGAACATAGAACTCTTTAAGCTACAAGCAGTCATACTCAAGGGTCAAGTGAGTTGGCTGGGAAAATGGCCAGGCAGCAAGAATGCACCCAGATTCAGTCTCAGACTCTGGAATCCTTCTCTGGTGACAAAGAAGACCAAAACATACAGCCAGAAGAAGTCAACAAAGTCAAAGAGCCTACAACAAAAGCCTCCAAGAAAAACATGAACTGGTCTCAGGCTA
>CM053626.1:86408692-86424639 GCA_028646595.1 Phalanger gymnotis
GAAAATTTGTAATTCTAACTCCTGGGAAAATCAATGCTGAAAACTAAATATATTAAATAATTTTAAAAAATTTAAAAAAAGTCTAGGATCAAATGACACCTGGCCCCCTCTCACCGACATTACTAATTTATATTTTGTATTTGATTTCCCCTGTATATATTGTTTTTTTTTTCAAATGGAATGTAAACTCCTTGAACATAGGGCCAACTTTGGTTTTAGTTTTGTATCTTCTATTCTTACCATAGTACCTATTCCCTGAAATAAATGCTTAATGATTGAATAAATGAATGTTTGGGTGAATGGGTGGATGATTGCATTAAAAAGGATAGAAAGATAGATGAATGGGTACAGTAAATTAAAGGCAAAAGAAAATGACCAAAAATGAAGGTAACTGCCTGAAATATTCACTTCATATTTTCCCTTTTAAACTCTAATCTTATTGGGCAATTGCTTGAATTGAAAATGGAATAGATTTTCTCTTATTGAACAATAACCAGGGTTTTCAAACTTAAATGGAAAATAGAAAATTATTCATAACCTGCGACATCAATTATCCCTGCAATCCTACCCCTGTAATAAATGGATAGGTAACCAAGACAATACCTTATCCATCAAAATGTACAATTAGCAAATCATGATGGCAATACCAATGACTTTTTCATAAATCAACATATAAAATTATATTCACGTATATACCTATACATGTATGACATGCACATATACACAAATAAATACATGTATGTGACACACGAACATATATATATATTATATGTATACACAAATACTATGTGTGTGTATGTATGTGCAATAGTAGTTGTAGTAGTAGTAGCAGCAGCAGCAGCAGACATATTGCAGATTCTTTGCCTATTTCCCAGAGTCCTATGGTAGATCCTAATGCTTTCTAACTGATAAACATTCCTTAAGAATCTTCTTTCCTCCTATTTTCCAGGGATAACAGATATGTAATTTATCATATTTCTTAATAATAATAATACCTATCAACTACTTTGTTTGGACAAGCATTTTATTTTTGCTAATCTTTGCATTGTCACAACAGCTCTGTGAAGCATGTCCTAATTTACAAATAAGGAAACAAAAAGGTTAAATGTCTGAGACAAAATTTGAACTTGAGTTCAAGTCCATCAGTCTTCTGTGTCTCTAAGTCAAGCAGTTTTCTGTGTCTCTAACACCTATTACTTACAATGTGGAATTCAAGATCCTTGAACTCAGCTATTATTTTTCTCTTTGTTTTTGTATCCCCATTGCAAATAATAGGAGATTAGAAATGTATGTTGAATTGAGTTGATGAACAAAATAAGAGGTGGAAATAAGATGGACGAAATGAAAAAGTCATTTTGGTGAAAAATTGCTAAAAGTAGCTACTAAAAGACAGACAAAACATAATGGGCTCTAGCTATTAAATGCTGACAAACATCGTTTAAAACTTGGAAGCTAAAAGAGCATCTCTGAAAACTATTAAAATTGATGGCATTAGTGTTAACAGAGATTGGATTGATTTACCAGTAGAAAATACTTGAAAAGATAAAACAGAACACCTGTGAGTTTGGGAACAGTTAGTTAACAAATTAGATGATGCTGACAGAACTGGCTTTAGAATCTGCACAATATTCATGTCCAAGGTAGGTTTTGAGGATAGGATTTTCATTTTCCCAAGATCACAAATTTCCTTGTCCACATGTTCCCATAAATCTTATTTAGATCTAGAATTATATCCTCAACAAAATGAGGCTCTCTGTCTTTGGCCAACAGGCATTAATACATAAGAATTTAGCAGAAATCCAATTGATGGGCAGATGGTCTTACATAGAAATAGACAAGAACTTTTCAGTGTTTTAGAGATTTGATCAAATACTGTTCAGCTAACATGAGATTATATTAACCCTGGAGAAAGGTTAATGGCATCACATTTTTAGGAATGTAACACTATGACACAGTTTAGTAAAGTAACATTTACTGACTTTCCATTCTACCTTGAGTATTCCACCAGGTGTTACAGGGAAAAAAATGATTAGGATATAAGGCCTCTACCCTCAAGTAGTTTCCTATCTAGTAGTAATATAAAGATTCCAAAGTCAATACTTACAAAGCAACATAAAAATGAATTTGCTGGAAATAGAAGACATATATTTTGAAAGAATAGGGGCATAAAAGGCAGGAGATTAATATTAAATGAAGGAAACCTAGATCGTGACCGTGTGCACAAAGGAACAGAGTGCAGAAATGCATGTTATATATGGAGACTATTATCAGTTTTTCAGGGCTCATAAGGAGAACACAATTTGGGGAGTAGTAAAAAGGCGTATTAGTAAAGATTTAAGTTGGAAGATATTTTCCATTTAAGGGGGAAAACACAAGACAGAGAGAATAGAACCTGGAATGGGTCTTCCTGTTTATTGAATTTTGGGGTGGCAACTTTTATAAAATAATGAGCATGAAATTTTATTAACCAATTTGAGAAATTTTAATTTCATTATTCACATTTGAAAAAATACTAGACCATCCATACATTCTCTTTGGAATATGACACTTTTCTCTTCTTATTATGCCATTTCTCATTTCTTTCTATATCTTGGCTAGTACCAGAAAGTTTTGATAATTACTGCTTTATAATACAGTTTAAGATCTGGTACTGCTAATTCTCCTTCATTTTCATTTTATATTAGTCCTTTGATATTCTTGACCTTTGGTTCTTACAAATGAAATTTATTATTATTTTTTCAGCTCAGTAAAATAATTTTTGGTAATTTAATTGAGATGACATTGAATACATAGATAATTTTGATAAAATTGTCATTTATATTGGCCCTACCTACCCATGAACAAATAATATTTCTCCACTTATTTAAATTTTATTTTATTTGTGTACAAAGTTTTTTATGGTTTTGCTTTGGTAGATATATTCCCAGGGTAGGGGAGTCTAGAGTTATTTTAAGTGGGGTGTCTGTAGATTTCTCTTCCTTCAGGATCCTTTTGGTGACATATTGGAGTGTTGATGATTTATGTGGGTTTACTTTATATCCTGCTACTTTGCTGAAATTATTATTTCAATTAACTTTTTAGTTTAATCTTTAGGATTTTCCAAGTAGATCATCATATCATTTCTAAAAAAGGAGATAGTTTCATTACCCCATTCCCTATTCTGATTCCTTCTATTTCTTCTTCTGTTATTGCTATTGCTAGGATTTCCAATTAAATATTGAATAATATTGGTGACAGTGGGCATCCTGATCTTGCTGTGAAGGATTCTAACTCATCCCCATTGAAAAAAAAATGCTTGCTAATGGTTTTAGGTAAATGCTTTTTACCAATTTAAGGAAAAATTCACTTATGCCTATATTTTGAAGTGTTTTTAATAGAAATGAGTGGTACACTTCACCAAATGCTTTTTATGCATTTGCTGTTATCATATGATTTTTGTTACTTTTATTATTGATACAATCAATTATATTAATAGTTTGCCTTATCTCAAATTAATATTCCTAAAACATAGATCTTACTGTCTCACTCCCTTTATCAGAAGGGAAGTCATTCCTTATTGTTTTTAAGCTAAAATGCACATGTCTCTATTAATCATTTAAGGCCCTTTACAACTTGCTCCAAACCTGCTTGTCCAGATTTTTCACCTACCTTCATGCGCTCTCTGATCTAGCCATGCTGATTCCCTACCTGCTGTTCCTTCTAAACAACATTGTATCTCTTTTCTCCAGGACTTAGTATAGGCTATTCCCCATGGGTGGAATGTTCTTCCTCCTTCATCCTCTTGAATCCCTATTTTCTCTCAAAGTTCAGCTTAAAAACTTATATAAAGATCTTTATTTTCCCCCCATTCTTTGCTCTCATCTCATATATATGAGTACACTTATAATTTCTACCAATAGAAAGTAATCTCTTTGAAGGCAGGAACTATTTTGTGATTTGTCTTGGTATCTGAATGGGCTGACTCATAATGTTTAGTAGATGTGTGGTGAATTATTGATTTGTTAATTGATTTTCTGGACAAATGATAGTTGTCTTGGAGACTGGAATTTTATCTTTAATTTATTCATGAAAAAGTTGTACTATCTCACAAAGAAAGTCAAGTACTTGCATGCTTCACTTACCATCACATAAGCTGTGAGACAGAGTATTCAGGAAGAGAAAGTCATTTATTCTTCTCCTTCCATACCCTATTTCCCTCTGCCCAAGAATTATGAAGAATTGAGGCTGCCCAACAAGACACTTGATTTGCTCAAGAGGTAGCTTTATCAGATTCCACAATATGTAATGTAGTTCTTTGAACAAAATTAGCACTTTGTAAATATTATTTGACCAGCAACCTAATTATACTTGGTTATTAACACTTGGGAGATTAAATATAAACATACTATATTAAGACATTTTTCCACAGATGAAGCAGTACATATTTCCAATAAATGAAAACAACCGATATATTAATTCTTTGAAGGAGGAAAAAAGTGATTTTTTGCTAAATAAATCATATTAGGTAAGTTTCTAAGGTAACAAATTTAGAATTTCTTTCACAGAGAGTGCTTTTCTTTGAAAAAACCTTAAGTGATGGTATGTGCAGAAGCAGGTAGTAATGTCCATCATCATTATATAGAAGAACAAAAGAACAAATTGGAACTAATGCCAAGAAAACTTTGAACAGGAATAAAAGATATATTATAAACAGTTTCATGGATATTATGGGGTGAAAGTTAGAACAATTTTAAGTAGTAAATGTTTTACTATAGATTAAAAATTGGATACATTGCTATACTTAGGTATTGACTTTTAGTAAGCCGAAAGACTTTTTAGCAAGTAGCTTTCTCAGGGACATATTTAGGTTCTACATTTGACTAGAGATTTTCTTGATCTGAGCTAGAACTCCAAACTATTGGTTAGTTTTTTTCTCATATACCCTTCACTATTTTTTTAAAAGAACTTAAAGTATTTCAACTATTATAAAAGGAATGAGAATATTTCGGTAAGATTCATTCCTTATACATCAATACTACTTTTAAGTTAATAAGTAAATCTGTTTTCTTATCACCAAAAGAATCATGTGTAGAGTCTTCAAATTCATGTTGTAGGATCATAAAACTGCCTTAATCCTATAAAAATGTTTTATAATTTACCTCACAACAATCCCAGGAGGTAAGAAGATGTTATGGTTATAATAATAAACTAATAACAATAATAATAAATAAAAATAAAATGGTTCCTATATTACAGACTGAGCTTCAGAGAGAAAGTGACTTGCTTGTGATCACGTAGCTAGTTCTCACAGGAAGAAGGTAATGGAAATAGGGAAAGGGGAAGGGAATGACAGCTATATACATAGTTGGCGGGGAGTTCTAGGGCAAGTATTACAGCCAAGTGGATTATCTCCTCTTAGGTATGGTCTATGAAGGTTCAGTTTGGAGAGTACAACAGAAGCAGCAGCAAGGAGAACAATGGATGAGGTAAGCATGGACCCATGATGGATGAAGATGGGAGTCACACAACCTGTAGCATTTGGCATAATATTATTGTATTTTAAGAGGTGGTAACTATGAAGAATTTAGACACTGGTAAAGATTTTAATAAACTGATGCTGGATAAAATGAGTAGAACTAGGGTAGGGGTGGGGAACCTGCAGCCTGGAGGCCACATGTGGCCTTTTGGGACCTTGAGTGTGGCCATTTCACTGAGTCCAACTTTTATAGAGCAAATCTTTTTATTAAGGGAATTAGTTCTGCGGCGAGGATTGGATTTAGTCAAAAAGCAGAACTTGAGGACTCAGAGGGCCACATGTGGCCTTGAGGCCACAGGTTCCACACCTCTGAACTAGGAGAATAATTACATAAAGGAAAATGTCACTAAGAAAAGATCAGTACCATCTATGTAGAAATGAAAACCCAACTAGTAACTTACCAAGGTCAGACAATTAGAATGCAGTATAATCAAGATTCCACATTAATTTCTCTGACTCCAAACCCACAGCTCTGACTATTATTCAGCTGCTATCTCACTCCTTATTTCTCATTCATCAGTTTACATGGTAATTTATTCTCTCAGACTTGGGACATAATGGAGGAGGGGAAAGAAAACATCATAGAAGGGAGGATTTAAGGCAGGGAGAATGGGCCATGAAGAACTAATGAAATTGAGATGATTCAGAAGGGGACTTTATTCACATGAACAGTTGTTCTTACAAACAATTTTCCAGAATTGGGAAAATATTTTTCAAAGCCAAGGAGATAGTGAACATATTACAAAAAATATCATCTTGGGCTTTGAAGCATTTTAATTCTATACCCCTTTCTTTAAGGAACATTGATACACAGGATTCATGACATTTTAAAATGCCTCTTGAAACTATACTTTGAGGACTTTAATAACACATTTTTCTTTCTGTTTCTATCTATACTTTTATGTAGAATTATATATATATATATATATAATATATATATATATATATATATCTGTGATACTATATATATATACCTGTATCACAGATTGACAAAATTTGAGAATTGGATGGGACTTTAGAAATAATCTAGTACAAACCACATGTGAAAGGAATCCCCACTATGCCTAAGAAGTGGTCTTCAAGCTTATACTTGAATTCTTCCCAGGAAGGGGAGACTTACCGCCTCTCCAAGAAGCCCATAGGAGAACTCTAATTGTTAGGAAGTTCTTCCTCATAGCAAACTTCAATTCGAACCTATCAATCTTCCATCCATTGCTCCCACTTTCTTCCATGTGAAGCCAAATAAAATAGAATGCTAATAATATACTTTAAAAAAAATAAAAATAATACCTCTCCAATAATCTTGGGACTCATGATTTAATGATATTTTTTCAATTCTTAACAGCAAGTCATAGAGTGACATTTTTCTTCAAAAAATAAAAAAGCAAACTTCACAAAATATCAATAAAGAGGTTAAAAACTAATATTTTATGTATTCTATATTCAGATATTCTTGATAAACCCATCTGTATTGCTTAAGGACTATTGGTAAGTGACCTTAATTTTTTTCATAAAGAATGCATAAAAGGCATAAGATGAGATAATTGTATTAATTTTAAAATGCAAATATATGGATGATTTTATGAGGATTCATAATTGCCATCATTTTTATAGTAATATAAAATTTCAAATAAGCTTTATTCAGGATTAAAATGTAGATCTAGATTTACTTTTCTTAATTTTTATTTAATGGAAGCTTACTCTGTCTCTCTGACTTTGCCTCTGTCTCTGTCTCTCTTCATATCCACACACTATGTGTGTGTGGGTGTATGAATATGTATATGTAATATGTATATATATAATATATATATATATATATAATATGTACATATTGTGTGTGCACCCATATATATGAATCTATATTTTCTATGTATCTAGCTATTGAACATTAATTTTGTTGTACTTTTAAATTAATATAGTTAAGCAGGCTTTTAAAAAAGCTGATTTAAAGCTTCTTTGTGGGTATGTGGTTTACTAATCTGCAGTCAAATCCTATCCAGCAAGCATTTATTAAGCTCTTGCAATGTGCAGAGCCCTATGCTAGGATATGAAGATAAAATGAAAAGCAATCCTTCTTCTTACAATCCATTCGAGAAGTATTTAATCAAAATGAAGCCAGACCCATCATTCTGAAAGTTCTTGGTTATTTAATGACATAAGCCAAGAGAGTTCTTGACTTAAGATAATGAGACAAATATTTATCAAACCTTTGCAACTTTTTTCTTCCCAAGTATATCTTTGCTAAATAAGAGCAATCATCACATATCAATTTATATACTTTACTTCTTATTTAATTTCCTCATTTATAAATTGTGTATGTATGTTATATATATAATTATACATATGTATATGTGGTATAATGTATGAGGATGTTTTTCAATATGATATACATTTTTATAGTCATATTGTGCCCCATCCCCAGCCTCCGTTGCTTTTTCTATAATCTCTTAGAAGATGAGTGCTAAAGATCTGACCCTCAGGGAATAAGGGTTGCCCACTGCAGGCACTCCTAATGGAATATTTAAGAGGCTACCACAGTTAGATTTTTTCTCCACTTTTTCAGTCTCAGATGTCTGAACTCTACCTTCTTCTCTGTGACTTAACTTTTTTCCTTTTTCCTCTAGTGTGTTTCTAAAAAATCTGCTATGAGAGTTGGAGAAGGGGTCCCCAAGAGAATGCTTAGGGCGAATTATAAGATGCCTTTGCAATTTAGTACCGTCTTCATCTTCTTCATCTTGTTTTACACTTCTACTAGCTACCTCTTTCCATATTTATTAAATAGCTTTAAAAAAGCAAAAAAAAAAAACAAATAGAAGCAATCCTTGTGTTTGCCTTCAACCACAATTTTCTTCTCTGTGCTTCATTCTCTTCTACAGTATCCTGTTTTTCTTCTTCTAGAACCTTGGGGTAGATTCGATTCCCATACCTATCCCAAATGTTGTGATGTACATTGTTCACATATAACCAATTTCCCATTAATTATGCTAACCAGTGCAATAGAAACACTAATTAGACTTCTACTTCTTAATACATGCAATCTAACATCGTTAATCAGAGTGTATAAACAATTATCCCCAAGAATAAATGTGGTCCTAGAACTTCCAATGAGCTTCTTTCATATTGAATTCTGACCAGGTTCCCTTTCTGTCCAGCTGGAGACTATGGGTCTCCCTTCCAGATGGTTGTCTGACAAGTCTCCTTCAGTCAGCACTACTTTCAAGCCAATATGGGCTGCTTGAATCTCCTGTGTGGGGAACTAACCTTAGTCAAATGTTAGGAGCAAGATGATGGCTCTGCGGCTCTTTTGGATTTTTTGTTTTTAACTATGGGTGTTCTTAAGTTGTTTACTGCATAATTTGACTGATATTTTACTTCAGAATTACTGATAAAGTTATTTGTCATATTGTCTATTATCGATCTGTCTTATCAGACTGTCCACAAATAACATGCACGTGTAATTTACTACATCATATCACACAGGTGCTTAACTTACTAAAAAAAACTCGTAGGGAAAAACCCACTCAAAATAGCTCAATCACAAAATGAAGGCTTAAAACTAAGTGGAATCAGTTATGCTACATTGACACTTATTCCTGCTATTTTATTAAGATATTAAACTTATTCTCCCTGCACGTATGGAGTATGGATCCCCTATGAGACACTGTTATTGTGTTAACTCCAAAAGTCATTCCAGATAGCACCTGCCTGGGATATTTGTCAGGCAGGATAAGTCATAGAAGGGAATGTGAGCTGACTTTTAGTTTGTTTATTTTTCTTTAAGAATTATTATTTGACGTTGCTATAATGAATGCATTTGAGGGAACATCATGTGTTACCTCTCAGAACCATTACAATAATTCCCCATTATCTTTTAATTTTCAACTTTGTTCTAAATAGGCCATATCTTGACTACTTACAGATAACATATAATTTTGATATGATTAATAAGCTTTTTCTTCTGTGTTTCAGAGAATGTTCTAACTTGCATTGATAGAGGGACACCTGAGAATTCCATATACCAACGAAATCACAAGTCCGATTCTCAGTTCGGTTTCCTTTCTTAAGATATAGTCAATTTCAATTTTCTTTGTGTGCGATTATATTTGGTTCTCAACTTTCTTATTGAAGTAAATATTCGAAGTATATGATCATGTAGCTTCTGACTAGTCTATATGTTGTTGACTTCTTTTTGAAGGGGAAGGGGGCAAAAATGAGGCTTATTTTCCCATAGGTCTTTCCTGTCACTATGCATTTTAGTTATAAGTACCAAGTATAGTATATGGTTACTTGGTTTGGAAGATAAAATCAAATTCTTCATTGTCTTACTTTACCACTTCATCCTGTGCATCAGATGTTGCTGCATAAGTTTTTTCTTGACAGTGGTCTTTTTTATTTGTATTCATCATAAGCTCTTCAAGACCAACAAATCAAATGGCATATGAAATGATGCTTCTTTTGCTCTGTGCTCATGAAGAAAACAACTCTATCCACTTTTTTTGTTTGCTTTCCAAGAAAACTTTTTTATTTTTGTTTAAATTTTACTGCAACTTACTTTTGTCTACTGGTTTGTTTATTGAAAGAATATTAGTACTGACATGGTCCAGTTATTTCAGAGCATTCATTGTATTGGTTTTTGAATAAAAGTCTGAAATTTAAAATACTAACAGTTAATGTTTCTAGACAGTTTTAAAATTGTTTATTTTTTAAGTACACTGTACTCTCTTTTTTCTCACTTTGTATTTGGGTATTTGTATTCATATACTCATCAGTGGCTGATGTAAATTTGCATATGTCAAGATACCATTAGTTACAAATTATGGTTATGGTAAGAGACTGAGGTCATAGCCTACTTTACCCTAACTTACCTGGCTGCCCTCTTTTCAATGGTCACAGTTTTTTGGACATTAAAATGTCATGCCTTAAATCTGCCATCCAGAACTGACCATAATTCTCCAGGTATAGTTTGATCAGAATAGAATAGTGTATAATTGTATTATAACCTTGTTCCAAAACACTATTCTTACCAATGTTGCCATTGAAGTATATATATTTATATACCAAAATACACACAAATATACACACAAAGAAAAGAAGCTTATTATTCTCATGCTTGTTTGTTTGGTTTTTTTTTTTTTAATGTGGGCAGATTGTTCCCTCCATATATACTTACACACATATACTCACACGCATATACATATATGCATTTACATACACACATATACATATACATACTCAAAAATTTCCTTCTGTAGAGTCCATAGCTTGTACCTTAGCTATACCCTAGTTGTTACTCAGATTATATCTTGGGTATACTATTCAGTAACCTTCTAAATTATTTCTGCTTTTCTGAGGCAATGCTCATTCAGTGATTAAGTCTAGGTAAGAATGAGGCAAAGCATGTTTTCTTTTACCTAGTTTATAAAAAAACAGTCTGTGAGGGGAAGACCCTCAGCATTTTGTATCTGGCCAAAACAGAAACAATTGCTCTTTATACTCACTCTGAGTCATCACATCCTAATTAATGACCAAATAAAGCTTGGGCTGGGATCTATTATTGGCCAATCAATGAGAGGCAGAGTGATTTGAGTTTAAGGGATGGTGCTTAAAAAGGACCCCTAGCCCTATAAACCTCAAGATATCTTGCAAGGTTTCAGGAATCAAAATTTATATTCCTCTGGGCAGAGCACCATTAGGTAAGGGTATAATCCTCTGTGTAGACAGAGGGAGGGGAAGGAGGTAACCAGGTGAAAGACGCTATTCTTCGCCTCATTTCTTACCTAGCCTGACAAACTGAGACCCAGGAAAGACCTTAGCTTAAAAAGACCAAGGTCCCCCACTGCATATGAAGCCATCTCCAGTTGTCCTGATCTATATCTTGCCACTGGACCCAGATGGCTCTGGGGGAGAGAATGATGCTGGTGATTTTGCACAGCCCTGTCTCACTTAAGTCCAATTCACTTGTATATCATGGTATCATCTCCCTGATGTTGTGGTCTTTTTCCAGAAGGAAGGACAAACAATAACAACAAACTCTCTCCATCTTCTCTCTCTTCTATTTCTCTTCTACATTGTTGCCTAAATAATATTCCTGCAAAACAGATCTGACAACTTTTTCCTCTTCCAAAACCTTCATTGTCTCACTATGTCCCCAGGATAAAATATAAACCCCACACTTAGCCTAGACAGGGGTGGAAAACTTGAGGCCTCGAGGCCATATGTAGCCCTCTAGGTCCTCAATTGTGGCCCTTTGACTAAATCCAAACTTCACAGAACAAATCCCTTTAATAAAAGGATTTGTTCTGTAAAACATGTACTCAGTTAAAAGGGTACCCAAGGATCTAGAAGGCCACATGTGGCCTCAAGGAAGTATGTTCCCCACTCCTAGCCTAGCATTTAATCACTGTTCTGTATTTTATGAATATCCCTGTTTCCTTCCTTCCTTCTTCCCATACTTTTTTCTTCTATCCTTCCTTACTTCCTAACTTTCTTCTTTCCTTCCTAACTTCCTTCTTCTCTCCTTCCTTCTTTCTGGTATTTCTTACTTCCTGCCTCCTTCACTTTCTCCAATCCTTCCTTCTTTCCTTACTTTATCCCTCCTTGTTTCTTTCCTTCCTCGCTTATCTCTCTTTTCTTTCTTATCTTTCAAATCTATGCATTCACACAGAGAGGGCAAGAACTGTTTCGATTATTTCTTTTCATCTTCAATGCTAGCACAGTGACTTACACATTCTAAGTGCTTAAAAATGTTTGGTTAATTTGGTTAATTCTATACAAACAGACCTCTATAGTTATATAGAACACAAACCTATCACAATGTTATCTATAAAAATTTTAAAGCAAAAGGAATCCTTGGATGATGGTTAGTCTTATTTTAATAACCTGTGACTAATAGGAGTAAACCTTTTGACCGTTTTCATGTCCCTAACAATAAAAATAATTTCGATATTTCTCATTTGAATATTATATTTAATATTTTTTAATCAATCAGTCAATATCTATTACATACCTACTATGTACTAGGCATTGTGCTAAGCACTAGGAACATAAAAAAAGTATAAGACAGTCCCTGCCCTCAAGGAGCTTACAATCTAAAGGTAGAGAAAACATGTAAACAAATACATACAAAGCAAGCTATGTATAGGATAAATTAAAAAAAGAAAAAGACACTGGAATTCTGAGGGGTTTAGAAAATCTTCTGGTAAAAGGTGAAATTTTGCTTGGGACTTAAAGGAAGTCAGGGAAATCAGTAGTTGAGGAGGAAAAAGGAGAACGTTCTAGACAAGGGATAGAAACAGAGGAAATACCCAGAACAAAATGATAGTGTGTTGCTTGTGGAACAGACAAAAGGACAATGTCATTAGATTAAAGAGTACATTTTGGGAAATAAGGTATAAGAAGACTAGAAATGTAAGAGGGGGCTAGGTTTTGAAGGGTTTTGAATACCAGACAGATAATTTTGCATTTTGTTCATGGAGGCAATAGGAAGCCATTGGAGCTGACATGCTCAGAGCTGTGCTTTAGGAAAACATTTTAGTGGATGAATGAAGAATGGATTGGAGTATGGAGAGACTTGAGGCAGGCAGACCTACCATCAGGCAATTCGCAATAAGTAAGGTGTAATGTGATGAGGGCCTGCAGTAGAGTGGCGGTTGTATCAGAAGAGAGAAGGAGGCTTATTCGAGAGACATTGTTGAAGTAAAATTTGCAAGGCTTGGCAAAAGCTTGGGTATGAAGATGGTGAAAGACAGTGAAGAATCCTAGTTGACTCCTAGGTTGCAAGTCTGAGGTAATGGAAGGATGTGGTTGCCTTCTACAGTAATGGGCAAAGTAAGAGTGGGACAGGCTTAAGGGAGAAAGAAAATGGATTCTGTTTTGCATATATTGATTTGAATATGTCTACTGAACATTCGGTTTGAGATCTCTTAAAGGCATTTGGAGATGTAAAATTTGAGATAAGGTGGGAGATTGGTGGATAAAAGGTAGATTTGAGAATTGTCAGTGTAGAGATTGGTAATTAAATCCATGAGAAGTGATGAGATCATCAAGTGAAATAGTACATAGAGGCAGAAAAGAACAGCGCCCAGGAGAGAACCCCAAGGACTGCCTATGGTTAGAAGGTAGAATTTCGAAAAGAATCCAACAAAGGAGTGGTCAGAGAGGTAGGAGGAATACCAGGAGAGAGTGGTGTCATGAAAACCTAGAAAGAGTAGAATATGAAGGAGGAAAGAGTAATCAACAGTGTCAAAGGCTCCATAGAGATATAGAAATCAAGGGAAATAAGCACTGCAGAAAGGTTATTTGATTCAGTAACTAAGTGATTAATACATTCTAACATTTACCTCTTTCTTTTTCTTAATGTGTTCATTATTTGAATGTTCATAAACTTTTGTCTCTCTTTTATTATTTATTCTTTGGAATTATTTTGAACCTATGTTATAGTAAACAGCTTTAAATAAAGGAATTGAGGAGATAAATATTAATTTTGCTCCCAATGGCTATGTACCTACATTTCTGATACAACTATAGCTTCATGATAAGTTGTTTAAAGAACAGTTCAGTACTTCCAGGCATCATTCTTCCCTCCCTTTTATTCCCAAGCCTTGTTTGTGAATTGATTCTGCCACAAAAACCTGTTCGAACTAACAATACTATATTCTGTCAACACAACATTTAAACTGAAAGTTTCTATTTTGCTTTCTGTGGTCATACACTAGTGTATAAATCTCTTCCATGAATTCTGCTCATTTCTTTTGTGTTGTCAAAATTCAAACATTTATATTCATTGGGAGCAAGAGAGTTTGAATTACAGAATGGTCTGAGTTATAGAATGGATTTAAATACAGTTTCATTTCTTTAAAATATGTTTTACAATTCAGACTAGTCAGTCAGTCAACAAACATTTAAGTGTTTACTCTTTCCCAGGCCCTTTAAACATGATCCTTATCTATAGGGAGCTCAGTTCAAGCCAAAACCCTTATACCTGTTTTAGTGAACGTATAATGTACATCTTCAATAGGCATTTTACATGAAATATGTATTTAAAGGACTTGAAAGTGGATCTATATGCAGGGATTTTATATTGAGGAACATAGAAGCATATGAATATCTGGGCTAGGGAATCTCCAGCTGGCTTTGCTGGTTACCAAATGGGCTATGCTGCCTCACATGACACAATGTTGTTTAAAAAATTTACCTTCCTTAAAATGTCTTTAACTTTCACCCCCGATTTTGGTTTTTATATTACAAATGAAAAGAGACTTTATCAAATGAAGGTAGGCTTATCAAGAGTTTGGTATTTTAGGAAGAACAATATATTTGGAATCTAATAACCCAAGTCCAATCCCAGTTCTGATACTTGGTGCCTACATAAAGTTAGGCTCTATAAAATGAGCAAGACTGCACCAGATCTGAATTTTTTGATCGTCTCCAGGATGGTCCTCTCTGGAATGCCACAACAAGCAGGATTAAGCAAGTGCAAATTACCAAGATTTTACTGAATCATTTATTTTTTTCCCCAAGTTGAATATTATTTTGCTGAATCTTGGATACTTTTACAACTCCTTTGAGCCACTTAAAATATACTTTATGTTCTAATTGGTATTTTCAGCACTTTCCAATTTAGTATCCTATGAAAAGATTTCATACTCTCTCATTAATAAGTTTGGCAGTAATATTGCTAGAATCTGTAAATTTGAGTGGACCTTTCATTGATCTCTCTATATGTTACAATTTGGCTCAATATCTCATCCAACCAGATGGAGTGCCATTTATTATTATCCTATATTTGTGGACTTAAAGGTTTTGTTTCATTAGACCTCACAATGTCCCTTTGAGACTTTTGTTTTTGTATTGAGGAATACATCTAGAAAGCTATAAGAATTGTTTTCTTTATGAAGATTGATACCAGTTTCTGAAGGAGTAAGTTAATTTACCATTTTTTTCCACTTCATGGAAATGGAAAATTGGAAGTTTTGCAATTTTAACTATCTCAATTTTAATAGCATACTCACTTTTTAACCACAGGGGTATTCTAGGGATGTATCATTTACACTGAGATAATAATTCACTTTATAAACACTTCTCTTCTCCAAATTTACCAATGTAAAATATGTATCCCTTTCAATTTATTGTTTTTAATTTTGAAAAAATAATATAAAACTCAGATATTTTGACAACACATATACAGACATTTTAAAAATTTCCTTCATTGAAAGCTTAAAAGGTATTCATCCAAGGGACCTGTGATCAAAGTCTCCTAATGGAAGCAAAAGTTTCCTGGCACTTTCCCTGGGAAATTTTTATAAATAGTGTCTTCACAAAATGTGAACTATGGACTTTTTCTCCAAAGGAACAGACAATTCCATGGCCCATTAGTTTGCTAGGCTCATAAAAGCTTGCTTCTATAAGATTCAGAAGCAGAAGTTTGGGGGGG
>CM053626.1:86425139-86446321 GCA_028646595.1 Phalanger gymnotis
CTCCCCTCGGCTGGGGGCTGGGAGGTCCGTGAGGGACAGACCTTACCCAGAGACTATGCAGGCTGTCCTGGGTTGGGGCCCTGCTTTCCTCTGCCACTTTGTGGGTTCTGCAGCTCTAGAATTGGTTCAGAGCCATTGTTTTATAGGTTTTTGGAGGGACTTGGTGGGGAGCTCACGCCAGTCACTGCTTCCCAGCCACCATCTTGGCTCCGCTTCCTATCTGTTTGTTTTGTTTTTGCATTTCTTAATATTTCTAGTGATTAAAACAGTACCTGGCATATGGTAATCACTAAATCTATGTTTTGTTTCGTTTTGCTTTTTGGAGGGGGGGGGGTTTGGATTGACTGACATTACATATCAATTGATGTTTATGAAATTTCTCCCTTCAGATCTCACATAGCACTTGGCTAACATCTTATGCATTTGCCATGTATTATTTTGTGTTATAATTATTTTTGCATATATTGTGTCCCTTTATTAGACTAACCTCTAAAAAAGCAGAGATCATTTATCATTTAAACTAAGTATCTTCCCCAGTGACTGACTAGCACATTGGTTGTTATTGTTGTTGTTCAGTCATTTCAGTCCCCACTTGGTGTTTTCTTGGCAAAGATATAAGAGTGATTTGTCATTTCCTTCTCCAGATCATTTCATAAATGAGTAAATTCTGGTAAACAGGGTCAAATGACTTGCCCAGGATCACATAGAGAGTAAATGTCTGAAGCTAGATTTGAACTCGGGTCTTGCTGACTCCAGGCCTAGCACTTTATGCACTGTACCACCTAGTTGCCCTTGACTCATTGGAGGAGAGACTTAATAAATGTTTGTTGAATTGAATTATATTGAAATGAGTCTGGTACATCTATGATATTCCAAGAAATGGTCAACCAGAATCCACTAACATCCCTTTTGTAATGGGTGTTACGCAAGTGAACTAGTATTGGGACTAAGTTTGTTTATTTTTCCTCTTAAATCCAAGAGGAAGATAGCAATATACTCTCCAATATTCTTCTATATAAAATTTACATAAGACTGGTGAGATTAGTTTTCTAGCTAAATGTTGTAATATGGCATCTATGACTAAAGAATGATTCCTTTTGTCTTTTAAGTAGGGGCTGGTTCTAGGAGTCAAGGATCATATTGGGTGAATGAACACATTGGACAGTAGTTAGTTATACTGTAATAATTATTTCAAAATATGAATTTGTTCCAATGCCATTGATATATGATTGAAGAATTTAAATACAACATATATTGCACAATTGCTTATGTGTGATTTCACCCATGAAAAACAATGAGAGCTCTGAAAACCCCACAATCATGTATGTATATACACAAAAACACACACATGGATACCTCAAACATCTACCTTCTATCACAGTTCAATGTGTGTGCTATCTTACAAGGTTGTGTTTTACTATTCTTTTGCATTTGTGAACTTTTCTATAAACAAACAAAACACTCATTCAACATTTTAAACATGTGTATTGGTAATTAAGGTGGGACTTTTTTTTTTTACTGTTTTAGAATGCTAAATTAATTAAATGCCTTTGATTAAGCCTTACTAGGTGCAAAGCACCAGGCCCATACTCTTCTGCTAACTAGGTATAAAGCCCCAGGTTCACACTCTTTGTTTATTAGGTGTGAATCCTTCAGGCCCTGAACAGATTATAAAAACTCAGAGGCTGGCATTTTGTTGGGGGCTCTCACTCACTGGAGGAGTGTTGATGTGGAGACTCTGGGCAGCTGCTGTTAAGAGCCCCCCCCCCCAGCTTGTAAGCCCAGATGTTGAGACTTTGTTAAACCCTGGTAACTATGAATTAAGATTTGAATCAGACAAAGTGTGTCTGTTGATGTTTGCAATTTCTGTTTGCATTTTCTCTAAAGTTCAGGGTGCTGGCTTTTCCTCCCGAACCAAGTGAATTATATATGAATGTTTGATGAAAGCAAGATTGTTAACCCCTTAAGTTACTTTCCTTAGTAAAGCAGATTAAAAGCGACCTTTGATGTGTTGGTTGTTGTTGGTTTTACACAGCCACAGCAGTGTCTAGCAAGACTGTTGCAACAAAATTAATTAATTTAGCATTCTAAAACAGTAAAAAATGTGCCACCTTAATTAGCAATACAATATATCAAAATGTCATGACTTCTGATGAAGTAGGAACTGGAGGCAGTAAAGGGATATTCTACACCTGTGTGTTTTATTCCCCATGCCTCAACTTTGCCAGTTCATATTCTGTGGGAATGGGTGGAACAACAAATTTTTGTTCTGTTCATGCATTTCTTCACCAATTAACATGTATAAAACTGTGTTAATATTTTTATTGTGCCCCTATCATTTTTTTTTATTTATGTCACTGAGGTTTTGGAGTGTTACGATCCTAACACCAATATCCTCATAAGTTTTTCTAATTAAATGATATTGCATAGTACAGTGATTTTTAGGAATGCAAAACTCACACTGTAGACTGACTGTAGTCACTCTGACTACATGAGGACAAGACAAGCAAGAAACCAAACCCAATAAATGGATGAAGATTTCTATACAACTATGCATCACCTCAGGGCTTGTACTTTAAGCCCTGGAAACACACTTAATATCCACATAAACAGTTGGAATATTGGAAAGAAAACTATTTTCAAGACAATGTGAAGTGAGTTAGAATTCCCTTATACCATTTGATATCTCTGTGACCTTTCCACTTTGATTTTCTCAATTATAAGTGAAGGGGTTAGAATAGATAACCTATGAGGTCTCTTCCATTTCTGCATTCTTTTGTCCTGTTTCTACAATTCAAATCCTCCTGAGAGTGCCTGTGTAGGGTAAATGAAAAAAGGGAAAAAGAAAGGGAAGGGTAATAGTGAAGAATCAACTTTAGATGTACTTGTGTTCAATCAAAAGACCTACTGACTTTTCAATCAGTTAAAAAAAAATCTCAGAAACTAATGTAATTCAGTTAAAACAATGAGACTCCTTTGAAAAATTGATAAAATTGATTTTCTGAATGACCATAGAAAAAGTAGTAGATAATGGGTAATTTCTTAAACTTCCAATTCAAAACTCACATGCAAAGTGTGGTGTTTATTGAAATAGCACCCCTAAAAGGCAGAAAAGCTTTTGCTTTTGTTGGTGGCTTAAAAAAGTTGATATTTGTTTACCTAAACTTTGATTATTGTTATCAGATTCACAAGTATCCCCATTCTGAAAATTGTTTTTAAATCAGTAAAACAGTCTGACCAGAGAAAATAATATTTCTTTTTGGATTAGATATTATCTGTTTGGTGGTTTTTTATAGAATCACATTCCTAAAGCACATGTTCTTACCATCACATATTCATGAAATTATTTTAAAATAAGAGTTGTATCCATCTCTAAACTAGATTTGTTAAGTCTTCTGCCTTCTTCTTAAGATAATGTTATATATCCCTGTCAAATACGGTTGCCAAGGAAACGGGGCTAAGAGGATCAAAGAGAAGTTAAGAAGAGTTATTGGACTTTTCTGGGACACAGCAAAGTTAAAGAAATCAGATATGTCAGCAGGACCGATCTTTTGCATTACACAATAAAAAATAAAATGCTATTTAAAGAATCCATCCTACATAGTAGAGTCTCACTAATTCTCACAAAACCCTAGCATTGCAGTGCCCTTTCAGACAAGATTTAGTAACACAGGATTTGAGTAAGTTGTCATTACTTTGGAAACTCCATTTCATGGTATACTACAGTCCTTTCATTAGCATACTGTGAAGTATTGTCATAAATAATTTAAACTGTGCTTGTCAAAATAAATGAAAAAGTCCTCATTTTATGATGTGCTCCTTTAATTTTTTTTATTATATGTGTTTCCTTGCTTACTAATCTACGGAATTCAGTAAATCATGATCCCCATCATCTCTGTGAATTAATGGACATCTACTGCCAACTCTACTGATTGCAGTGAAAGAACATTGACATATCTCTAAGCCCATCAATTAGGTTTTGTTTAAAAAGGATGTGTAAATGCTAAAACATGGCAAATATTAGTAGAAATATCTTTAAGAAATATATACTTTAGAATTTAGTCAAAATAGGACTTTTTATTTTGATTTCAATGCTTCCCTGTCATCCAGGCAATCCCAGAACAGCAGATTCAGAGCAGGGCATAGGAAATAGAAAGTCAAATTGACTAGAAATTGATTAGAAGCAAAAGTAAACCTGACTACTTTATTTTCACTGTGGAAGCTGAGAAAAATGTAAAAATAGCATAGATGGTGAAAATATAAATTGGGTTTTTGAATTATTTTGGTCTAGTGGTTGGAGTGATGGACTGGTAGAATAAAGCTTTCTGGAATCTCCTTTAACTCTATGACCTACTGGATGTATGACCTTGACTTAATTTTTTAGCTTCCCTTTTGTAGAAAAGCCATTCTTTATTTCCTAATCCTTG
Organism: Phalanger gymnotis; assembly: GCA_028646595.1. Taxonomy (NCBI): domain Eukaryota; kingdom Metazoa; phylum Chordata; class Mammalia; order Diprotodontia; family Phalangeridae; genus Phalanger; species Phalanger gymnotis. The sequence continues at coordinate 86,429,567 of CM053626.1, forward strand.
CCATACTCTTTTGACACATGGACTTTTGTTGATGCTAATGTTAATTTTGGCAGTCATTTAAGGCTGGCTCTAAGTTCTTCAGTTCAGCATGAATCTTGTCAGGGCACAACTTTCTGGCTGAGGGCCCTTTTGGCTAATGATTCTTACTTATGGAATTCTTTCCCAGAAGGGATACATGAACATCCTTTATTTCTACCTTAGGGCATAAAAATAAAGACTCTCTCTATTTCAGGAAACTTATCCTTGAACTCATTTGGGTCCATTTATTTTAAATGAGAGACAATATGATCTCATGAATAAAGCATTGATTAGATAGTGAATCATAAAATCTCATTACTGAACTATACTTTGTGTATACTATACATGATGAGTTAAAAAAATACTTCCATGACTTCCATTTCACAGAATGATTTGAATAAAGGACTTCAAGAGATCAGCACCTCTGCCTTCAGCAGGATGATATTTAAACCTTTCCAAAATGATTGTCTTCTTAGTAGCTATAGAATGCCTGCAATACTGTGGAGTGCTAGCCTTTATCTTCACTTTGGCCCATGGTCCTTTCACTGCTGAGAGAGACTGAGCCTATCAGGAAAGCTGGCCCCTCCCTGTGTTCTTGACATGTGCCTTTGAGATACAAGGATTTTGCTATCTTTGTATAGTGTGTCAATGTGTGTGTAACTGCATGGGAGAGTAAAGATATTTTATATCTCTGTTTAAACCTTTCTTAAATTCCAGTGAGGGGCTTTTTTAAAAAACACAATTGTTATGGTGTCTAGATAGGAGAAAGGATATCAGAGACCAGATCTTAAAATTTTCCAGGCAATTAAAACAGTTAGTATTGAATAGGTAACATTAAGAATTGAATGTATGTGAAGCTATTGATTAGAAAAGGAGATAGAAATTCAAGAATAAACTTGTTAGGTGGTTAATTCAGAAAAAAATATCGCTATTAGGTAAAAAAAGCTGCCTCACATAGGACAGTTACATAATAATGCTAAGAACTTTATTTAGGTTCTTTTTCTGCTTTGCCAGGAGGTAGGGGAAGAAACAGAGACCAGAAACCTAGAAAATATAAAACGGTATACAAAGGTCCTCCTGACTAATACAAGGGGAGTTAAGGCATATATTTGGAGAAAGCTTGCAAGAAAATTTAATATTAAACTCCTCTATAGCTCAGGAGCACAGAAAACAATGGTAAAAGGTAAATTCACTGGAGAAGGCTTTTCAGATTTACTATTACCACTGCATATTATTATTATTGCTAATAATAACAATGTTATTGTTTTTCTGTTAAAAGCAATTATGATTTATTTTAATTACTAATAATAATATTAATAACAGCTAGAATTTACATTAACACTTTGAAATGTATATACTGATATCCCATTTAGCATTACAATGATCTTGTGAGGTAAGGGTTCTTTGCATTTTTATTTTACAGATGAAGAAACTGAAGTTAAGAGAAGTTAAATGTCTTACCCAGGGTCATATATCTAACAAGTGTCTAAGATAGGATTTGAACTCAGTTCTGCCTGATTCCTACTATGTAATCACCTAGCTACTGCCAAGTAAAACTATTACCACTATTCCTAATCATAATGTCAACAACCATTTATTAACTGACTACTATGTGCTAGGAACTGTGCTGTGATCTGGAATCCCTTCTCTTAAATCTTTAATCTCTCCTTAAATACAGTTCCTTCCCTGCTGCCTATACATGTATACTTGTCTCCTTTTTCCTAAAACAAATAAACAACAACAACGGTAATAACAATTCACAGGAGACTCTACCACTTCTGCAAACTTTCTATATCACCCTTCCTTTCATAGCCAAAATATTGAGGATACCTATATTTATTTCCTCTACTTATTCCACCCCCGCCAACTTTCTGTAAACCCAATATGATCTAGTTTACAACCTCATTGCTGGACTGAAACTTCTCTCTACAAAGTTATCAGTGATCTCTTGTCAAGATAATGGTCTCTTATCCATACTAATCCAATTGTGGCCTTCTCTGCAGTATACTGTGGAGCATATTTTCTTTCAGGGTGTTCTATATTCTCCTTCTGCAATCACTTTTTCTTAGTTCTTCTACTTGTCTGACCACTCCTTCTTGGTATCCCTCATGGTGCAGTTACCCATACAATCTGTCAGAATTTTCTAATGTTCTGTTCTTGGCCCTCCTTTCTCTCTTGCTCTCTCATTTTTTGTTCATCCTGTATGGATTGAATTATCTCTATTCTGATAACTCTCAGATCTATATCTCCATCCTTAGTCCTTCTCCCAACCTCTAGTCACACAACTCCTGTTACATATTGTACATTTTGAAATGAATATCCAGCAGGGAATCTCAGATTATATTCCTGTCCAAAATTGAACTAATTATTTTTTTTTCCTGAAAATCCTCACCCCTCTTCCAAACTTCTGTATTTCTGCTCAGTTTGCCAACACACTTCCAGTCACTCAGAGATACAATCTCAGTGTCATACCCATCTGATCATTCTCTCACTCCATATATTCATTGACTTGACATATCTTACCATTTCTATTTCCACAGCTCTCATATATATCATTGTTGAGTCATTTCAATCATGTCTAACTCTCTGTGACCCCCCCCCACTTTGGGGTTTTCTTGGCAAAGATACTAGAATGGTTTTCCATTTCCTTCTCCAGGTCATTTTACAAATGAGGAACTGAGGCAAACAGTGTTAAGTGACTTGCCCAGAGTCAAACAGCTAGCAAGTTTCTAAGGCCATATTTGAACACAAGTCTTTTTGACCCAAGGGCCAGTGATCTATCTATTCTGCTACCTAGCTATCCCTCTCACATATATACCCTTCCCTCTACTCACACAAACTCCAATCCATTTCAGCCTCTCATTACTTCTCACCTTGGCTGTTGCAATATCTTCCTACTTATTCTCCTTATTTTTCTCTACTCCAATCCAATCTCCACAGAGATACCAAATCTATTTTCCAAGAGAACAAATGTGACTATGTTATATATTACACTGATTATTCAATATACCCCAGGGACCTATGATTACTCATAGGATCAAATATAAACCCCTCTCTTTGCCATTTAAAGCTTTCTACAACTTGATTCCACTTAATCTCCCAGAATTGTTATTTATTAATCCCCTCCATACACTTTATGGTCCAGCCACCCTGCACTTATTATTGCTTACACACCACAATAGTCTATTTTCCATGTCTTAACATTGGTTGACCTCCATGACTGGACTTCACTCCTTTTTCAAACCTGCCTTTGAGAACCTTAGTTTCTTTAAATACATTGTACAAGTACCATTTTTTTGAAAGAAGCTTTTCCTGTTCCCCTCAGCTATTAGTACCTCCTCCCTTCCATGGCTATATTGCATTGGTTTGTAATTGTTTTATACACACATACATGCACACGCACAGAGAAATATACATATATCCATATATATGTGTGTGTATTTATGTATGTATATGTATATATGAAGTATATGGATATATTGATACACTACATTATGATAATAAAGTCAATAGAATATTACAAACATTGCATATAATATTAATAAATAAAATCTATGCACATGCTATAGACATATATATACACATGCACATACACATACACAATGCATATGTGTACATTCATTTTGTACATTATACATATATATATATATTCATATACATACATACAAATATATATGTGTATGTCATTTCCCACAGTAACATGTACATCAGGATTCCTTGAAAGCTGGGAATATTTTGTCTCCATATCCTCAGTGCCTGGACATAGTAGCTGCTTGATTAATACTTATGTGTGTAGCATCCCCTCGGGGATAGATTTCCCAGCTTACACTTAAATTTCAGGGTTGGGTCCCCAAAGAGTCTATAACTATTTTGTGTTCTAAGGTTGCTTTATGGTGCTACCCTCTAAAACTATGATTCATAAACCCTCATCAGTATGCTTAACATTAATTCATAGAAGGCTAACTGCAGTGACTGCAACAATGAAAAAAACCAATACAGAGAAGCAACAAAACTTTGCTCCAGTTCAGTGACTATTCTTGATAACACACTGTCAAAATTAAGAAATGCTTCCTTTCTATTAACAAGCAAAACTCTTTCATTCGCTCTCTCAACCTACAATGAATTAAATATTAAAGTAAATGCAGAGTTACCAATATAGTGAGTTGATTTTGCAAAGTAGCTTGTTGTTGTTGTTGTTATTGTTGTTTCTGGGAGGGGAGATTTTTTAAAGGAAGTAAATGTTGCATCAACCCCTCCTGGATCATTGCCTTGTCATGGCAGAGGGACTTGTATAGCTCAATGACATTATGAGCTATGTTGTACAGAATACTGGATTATGGAAAAGGCAAGAGAGTTATAGAAAAAAAAAATTACCTACTTCTGCTTCATTGGCTATACTAAAGCTTTTGATTGTGTGGATCACAACCAAATTTTGCAAGTCCTCAAAGCATTGAGAGTACCAGATCATTGTACTTGTTTCCTGAAGAACTTGTACTTCTGAGTCAAAATGTAATGGTTAGAACCAAACATGGAATAGCAGGTAGGTAGGACTAGATACATAGTAATTTAATTTTTTCCTTTAGTATTTTAACTGTTTTATTATTGAGATATTTTCATCCTATCCCTTTCAAAAATAAGCCACTAATTTTCCTCCCTGTCCTGCCCCACAACAACCTTCCCTACCCTTCTGTACTTTATTTCAAATTTCTGTGCTCAGTGGCCATCTTGAAATGTGTTCATTGGGCAGCCTTATCAAGCCATTTGTGAAAGAAGTAGCCAGGTAAAGGAGGAAAGAAGCTCTGTCCATGGCTATTATAGGGCTTTGGCTACTAGCTCATAGGCCAGCTCTATCTCCTTAGCATCTGGACAGATAGAGGCAAATTCCTCTCTGGTATAAGCATTGCATGGGCATCTTCTGGGTTAGAAAATCCTCGATATTTCTTACATACAACCTGTAAACATGGACCTTTAGCAATAGGTTGCAATCAGCCAATGTAAGCTAATCACCATTCAGAAACTTTCTATGGGAGGCACCTTCATCTTCTACACTTGTTTCTTCAATTTCCTCAGGAAGTGGTGATGTCAGATAGTTGTCAGGAACCTTCAGGGCTTTCAATAGCCCCTTCTCTAAATTGGCATTGAGTGCTGGGTTTGAATTCTTGATGTAGGCAGAAAATTTGGTGAAGACATCTAGGCCAGCTGTGTTGGTTTCTGGGTGCTTAGCCGTCAACTTGGTGTACCTAAGGGGACTCAGCACCTCCTCCAGAAACTCTTCAATCTTGTTAGTGTCCCTGGGTACTTCAGTGCCATACAGTAAAAATGGGAGCTGACCTCCAGGATGCAACTTCTGTACTGTCTTTGTTCTCCTCTTGGTGTCTACAGTGGTGACATTGAAGGTGATGTCCTTAAGGCAGAACACCATGAAAAATCTTTAGTAGAAGGGGCAGTTCCCAATCTTGGCACTATCACTGCCACCCTTGATGAAAAACTTGACCTGTGCCTGCTCTTCAGCCGTGGCTGTGACTGAGGAATTTAATTTAGCTCATTTAATAAACTCAGCAATGAAATTTATTCAAGAAAGGACTCTAATTCAATAAAAGCTGATGGATAAACTAGGAAAGGATCAAGGGAAGGGAAAATAACAAACCTAGATCTACATCTTTCACCTTCTATCATAATAAATTCTAAACTTTTAAATAATATGATTTTAAAAAGTAGTGCCAAAAAAGTAGAATGGAACAGAATATTATAGCAGTTACAATTATAGGACAAGAAAATTAATAGACTCAAAGCTGAAAAGAAAATATACAGCAGACTGTCATAATTGTATGAAATTATATATAATTAAAATTCTTTTGTACAAATAAAATCAATGTGATGTTGAGAAAAATATATTTTGGAAATATATGCAGTTAGAAAATATTTTTGCATTGAATGTAGTTGATAAAAGTCTGACATCCACAATCTATAAATAATTGACCCAAATGTACATGATCAAGAGATATTTATCAATAAGCAATTAGTCTAACTAACTGGACAGACATATTTTTGAAGTAAGAAATAAAATCTTTAATCAACTGAAAACACTTCAAAATTACAAATAGTCAGACAAATTTAAATAAAAACAGTTCTGAAGTATCCATTCACACCCATCAATGAAATAAACTTGGTTGAATATGGGAAAATTCTGTCAGCAGTCAATGTAAGTTGGTTTTCTAATTCACTGCTCATAGGGCCAGGAATTGTTCAATTGCTCTGTAAAATAATTTATCATTTATGCCCTAAATTGCTAAATTGCTTATACCTTTTGACCTAGAGATTCTAATACTGGGATGACAGCTGAAGGAAAGAAGGTTTTAACAGCAAGAAAGGACCTAAAGTAGAATTATTTTAATGTTCATAGCAGAATTATTTTAATAAAACATGAAAGCAAAATATATACTCAATGATTGCAAAATATCTGGAAAATTGATATATTTTAATGATAATGTTTGCCAAAATGAATGATAAATAGAAAGAATTCAAAATATAGAATCACTGGTTAAAAATGATACACCGATGAAAGCAGGAAAAAAAAGGCTATAAAATAGAGGATAGGGAGAACCCAGAGACATGAAAGCCAAGTCATGTAGACTGTTTTTATGACTGCCCAAGTGACACCCCTACTTACATGGCATCCATAATTTTGGTATAAAAGTACAAGAAGGGAGGGCTATTGTTGCATCTCTCTTCTATGATTTTCACCTTTCACAGGGCCTTTTGCAATCATGATCCAGGAGAAACACAGTAGAGGATAGCAAATAGGTATAACCATTGAGCTGCAACATGTATTTAGTTTGATTTTTTTGGTCATTCATCATTCTTTCCTATGTCCTTTCCTGATTCTTTGTAAAGATATCATTAGCACTGTTGTAGTCTGCGCGGATTCATTCTTTGCTAGGTCTCAAATATGAGTCTTTAGGGCTAATTCACAATTTCAAAAAAAAACTCTCCTAGGGAGTCACATTGAAGGAATATGGGTATAGGCAAACAAATGGCTGGCTGGTCAATGGAAATTTAGCATTTACTAACCAAGCATAATAGTTTCATTGGCCTCTGCCCTTGTCAGGCAAATCCTGGTGTGTGTGTGTGTGTGTGTGTGTGTGTGTGTGTGTGTGTGTGTGTGTGTGTGTTTATTTGCTCATTTATTTGCTCATTTAAAGATGCTGCATTTTAAAACAAACATTCAAAAAACTAAAAGAATTTCAAGAGATACACTCCACAGAGAGAAAACCAGGGTGGAAGGTTCTAGAAACCATAACCTAGGACATATGGGAGAATGAATTTGTGAAAATTAATCTAAAGATGTGTAGAGTATATATAGGAACAAATGGTAACTGTTATATTTGTAGGACCATATACAGATAAAGGAGTATATGTAGTCAGCTCTTCCTCAGAGTGCAGAATTGGGGGGGGTGGCAATTAGATAGAAATTATTCACAGCCAGATTTTGTTTAAATATATTAATAATAGAAAAATGACAGCTACTTCCTTTTACATGCATGGTATTTTGTATTCATTATATGATTTGAGCCCTACAACATTATGTGAGAAATTCCACAAACATTATTCTTTTCATTTTGTAGTTTAGGAAATAAAGGTTCATAGAACTTTTGTGATTGCCAATGATAATGCAGAGTCATAAGTTAGATTTCAATCTTGTTCTCACTGATTCTCAGTCCAGAAATCTATTCATTATACACATTGGTCCACTAATTCATTATAAGAACCAATGTTCTAAAATTGACTGAACAGTCAGGTAGTGAGCTCTCTATCAATAGCTATGTTTCATATAAGGTTGAATGACCATCTATCAGGGAACTTACAGAAGGAGAGGAATCATGGTATAATGAAGGGATCAGCAAACTTGGGTGCAGGGGCCAAACTCTGCCTAATGCCTGTTTTTCTATGTTGCCAAGAATAAGAATGGTGTTTGCATTTTAAAATATATTTTATCATATTTTAAAATGTAAAGATCATTCTTAGTTCACAACTGTAAAACAACAACAACAACCACAAAACAAAATGGATTTGACCCTCAGGCCATAGTTTTCAGCCCCCCTAGAATGGATAGGGAGCTGCCCTCAGAGCCAGGAAGTTACAAGTTCAAATTCTGCTACAGACATCTTGAACAACACCACTGAGACTAAATTCTTCATCTGTAAAATGAGAGGGTTGGCTACAGGACATCTGTGGACCTTTCCAGCTTTAAGTCTATCATACTGTGACTTCATGAACTTTGTAGGATGCTAAATTAGAACATTTCCAAGATCCATTTTGGCACTTGTTACAGTACAATGCCCCATATTTACATTCCAGTAGAACTCACAATAGTCATATATTTAAAAAAGAAGAAAAAAGATTTTTGAGTCACTTTGATACCTTTTGGAATTCTTTTGAATTCAGATTCTCAAATATTTCTTGAGATTTTTCCAAAGATGTGAATCCATGCCTTTCTAATTAGGCTTCCAGGTATTTTAGTGTTTTTGATAGAGTCAGCTACAGAGTGAAATATTAAACTAGTTAAGTGGAGGAAAATTTATAGCAAGACTGCTTCTGAAATTTTCATTTCAAGTTTCCTTACTAAAAATTGAAAACCATCCATTTTAGAAATTCTACTGATTGTCGTGGCAATGGAATTTTAAATCTGCATGGTAGCAAGGGAATTGGCCTACAGGTATGGATATCCAACATGAGTATTTGCAAAGGTTTAACCAATTCTCTTATACTGTTCTATGAAAAAGGATAATATTTTAATAAATATCATCAGCAACATTTAGTAAAATAATAAAAAATTGTTTTTGTTGTTTGAGTTGAAAAAAAAATCCATCTCTAGACAATCTTCATTTCTGAATTTGGAAAGATCTGAAGTTTGTATATCATTTCATCAAGCAAAGTGATCATCTATGAAGTGATATCCCTTTCTTTTTCTTTTAAATTGTCACTACAGGGGATAATTTCTATAGTTTTTTTTTTCTGTGGGTTTATTTCCTCACCTATGAGCTGACCACTACCGAAAAGTGATTTTCTTCTTCCTTTTTTTAGGGGAACACATACAATACATAAATATTTCTTAGCAGAATCTGGTTATTTAAACCAATTCATTCAGCATAAGACAAGTTAAAATGTTCATTAAAACAGGTCTTATTCTACATTTTTCATGAAGGATTTAGAGATAATGTTATAATGTGTCAAAGAGTATCAGATCATCTTACTTGTCTCTGGAGGAACCTGTATGTAAGTCAAGAAGCAATAGCTACATCTGAACATAGAAAAACTGATTGGTTTAAGGTTGGAAAGGGCACAAAATAAAGCTATATGTTGTCATCTTTTTATTGAATCTATATGCAGAGTACCTCATATGAAATGTAAAGCTGGATGAATTAAAAGCCAGAATTAAGGTTGCTGAGAAAAATACCAACAATCTCAGACAATATCACTCTGAGGGTTGGAAGTGAAGAAGAATTAAGGATCCTCTTGATGGGAGTAAAAAGAGAGAGGATAAAAGCTGGCTTTAAGCTTAACCTCCAAAAAAAACTGAGATCATGGCAACTGGTCCCATCACATTCTGGAAAATAGAGATAGAAGAAATGGAAACAGTGTCAGATTTAATATTCTTGAGTTCTAAGATTACTGCAGATAGTGTCTACAGCCAACGAAACTAAAAGACATTTGTTCTTGGAAAGAAAGTTACATCAAATCTGGAAAGCATATTACAAAGTAAATTCATCTTCTTGACAAAAAAAAAGTTCCGTATAGTCAAAGCTATGGTTTTCCAGTAGCAATATATGGTTCGGAGAGATGGATGATAAAGAAAGCTGAGCACTGATGAATTGATGCTTTTTAATACCACTTCTAGGGCTGTATTCCCAAGAGATCATGTAAATGGGAAAAGGACCCATATATACAAAAATATTTATAGCAGCTCTTTTTGTGGTGGCCAAGAACTGGTAATTGAGGGGATGCCCATCAATTGGGGAAAGACTGAACAAATTGTGATATATGAATGTATAAAAAATGATGAGCAGGTAGGCTTCAGAAAACCTGGAAAGACTGACATGGTCTGATGCTGAGAGAAGTGAGGTGAAAGAACATTGTACACAGCAACAACCACATTGTGCAATTACTGACTTTGATAGACTTTGATAGACTTAGCTCTTCTCAGCAATGCAAGGACCCAAGACAACTCCAAAAGACTCATGATTGAAAATACCATCCACATCCAGAGGAAAAAAATTTGGAGTTTGAAAGCAAATGGAAGCATACTATTTGCTCTCTCTTTTACTGTTTTGTTTTGCTTTTTCTTTCTCATGGTTCTTCCCATTCATTCTAATTCTTCTCTACAACATGGCTAATGTGAAAATATGTTTAATAAGAATGTATATGGAGAGTCTATATAGGATTGCACCCTGTCTTAGGGAAGGGGGAGGGGATGGAAGCAGAGAAATTTTAAAACTCATGGAGGTGAATGTTGAAAACTAAAAATAAATAAATTATTTTGAAATATTTAAAAAATAAACACCTAAAGAAATGATTCTTTTGAATTGTGGTGCTGGAGAAAACTTTATAGAATCCCTTGGCTAGTAAGGAGGTCAAATCAGTCCATTCTTACAGAAACTAATTCAGACTATTCATTGGGAAGTTCAAATACAGAAGCAGAAGCTGAAATCCTTTGACCACATAATGAGAATGAGATAGGACTCATTGGAGAAGACCCTGATGTTGGGAAAGTTTGAAGGTGAAAGAATGGGATGACACATGATGAGATAGCACCATGGAAGCAATGAATATCAGCTTGGACAGATGCTGGGAGATAGTAGAGGATACAAGGGCCTGGCATGCTACGGGACATGGAGGTATGAAGAGTCGGACACAACTGAACAACAACAACAAAGTGTCATTAGAAAGAGAAAATAAATCCAAGTTCTTTAATACAATAGTGTCATGTGCTATAGGACACAGGATTAAGTCAAGGAGAAAATGAACATCTTTAGTGAAGGGCTATGAAAGATTTTTTTTCATCATTTAAATCATTGTTGCACTGTTATGAAGACAGTGATATTTGACATCTTCTTTTGAAGGAGGCTCTGAAATTCTGCTTTCCTGCTTTGAACACTTGAGTATCATGATTCTCCTGTGATAATATGGTCAGGTGAACCACATCATTATTTGCAGAACTTCTAAGATGGTGCTGAATTATGCAAAAAAAAATCATTGCATCCCCATCCTATTGCATTGGTAGAAGTGGAAATACTTAATGTACCACACATGGTGATCTATTAGTGTTGTTTCTAAAAAGCAGCAACAACATCTAGGTGTGGGGTGGGCGGTGGGGATGTGGGTGTGGGTGTATGAAGAGTGCATAGAGTACTGGGCCTGAAGTCAAGAAGACTCATCTTGCTGAGTATAAATCTGGCCTTAGATGTTTACTAGCCATGTGACCCTGGGCAAGTCACTTAACCCTTTTTGCCTCCGTTTCCTCATTTGTAAAATGAGCTGGAGAAGGAAATGGCAAACCACTGTACTACCTTTGCCAAGAAAACCCCAAATGGGGTCATGAAGAGTTGGACATGACTGAAACAATTGAACAACTATAACATTAGTTTTAGAAGACATTAAATTATGGAACCTAAATTATAATTATTGACTTCTTTTGTCTCTTTATATACTGCTATGTTAAATGCAGCACTGTACGTTTTCATCTCTTGATCTACATTGATTTACATTTTGAATGATAAATACTCTATAAAGTCAATATAATACCTTCCTTTTTATACAAAGGGAATTTTACATTCATGTACCTCTTTTCTCTACATCTTATTTCTCTACAAAGATAGATAAAAGATAGATTCTTTCCCTAGAAAATTAAATTTTGCATTATATAGCTGTGGTCTGGGAATGTATCATTTAAATAGATTTCACCCTGTAAATTTATCTAAGAGAGTTTTTGACTGGGTTATAGAGTGTTATCTGAGTGACAAGTGATAGACATCTGTCCTCAGTTTTGCTGTGCAGTCTCCATTTGTTTTTCAGTATTAACCATATAGAAATTTCATCTTATTTTATGTCAGATTAAATTTTAATGTATTAAAGACATTTAAATTTAATGTTCTTTGCTACACAGAATAATTAAAAGCAACAAGCAACACAGCTACAGAGTATTTTGTTTTTTGGAGTTTGATACTAGTCTTGCTTTGGTGTATATAATGAGGAATGTTTCAACCCACCCCCACCTGTCAGATTTAAAATATGACCCTGAATCCATTCTAGAAACTACAGATGTGAAATGAATCTTTAAGAAAGTAATTCAATTGAATTAAATTTTAAAGAGTTTTAAAATAAAGTCATTCAGCTTTTGATAATGCATGGTTAGAATTTTCTTGTGGTATCTTTTTCTCTTCTCTTCTCTTCTCTTCTCTTCTCTTCTCTTCTCTTCTCTTCTCTTCTCTTCTCTCTTCTTTTCTCTCACAAACTATAACAAAGCTTCAGGATTGTGTTATTATTGAATAAAATAGTGATGTCAAATTCAAATAAAAATGTGGGACACTAATCTATATATAAAGATCTCTGTGGTCGTACATTGACATCATTTAAATGTAATATTATGTATATATTTTTTAGTTTTTTCAAATATTTCACAATTACATTTTAATTTGGTTCAGGTTTTACTTGGGAGTATATAGCTGATGATCCCACATGTTTTATACCACTAGCATAAAGAGATAATCTCAATCTCTCTCTCTCTCTCTCTCGCTCTCTCTCGCTCTCTCTCTCCTTCCTCCTCTCTCTTTCTCTAATTTTAAGCTCCAAATGTTAGAGAAATCTCAAAAATTCTCATGAAAAAATTGAAAAAAATACTTTCTACAATAAAGTAGAAGTCCAAAATTATCCTTCATAATAGTGCAGTTTCTCATTTCCTACTTTTGTGACCCTGGGCAAAGCACTTAATATCATATTGTCTCAGTTTCCTCATCCGTAAAATGGAATCAGAAGCTGTCATTCTAAATCTACTATCCTATTGCTATATTTGTCCTTCTGGCTTGGGTTAGACCAAGGATATAAGTTTGAGGATTTACAGAAAATTTATATTTAGGGAGGTAGAGGAAACATTAGCTTTATTATTATATGACATAAGAAACAGACAAAAAAGAGAAAAAGCATTCATATGAACAGCATATGGTTATGCAAGTAGAAATACAGCCACTCAAAGGCAAAAGAATTCACAAAGCTGAGAGACAGATACTGTAGGGTAGCAATAATGTTCTTAGAAAAACATACTCAGAATGGGATCTGAAGAGGAAAGCTCTATACTTTAGAAATGGATTGAGAACAGGTAATCAATGCTAGATGTGGGAGAAGGCATTCCTAATCAAAACCTGATGTGGTGTGGAATCACCTGGGTCTCCTGTAGATACCACTTGGGTGGAGGATGATTGACAAGGTCATAGTTATAGTAAATTTTTGGAATTTAGTTTTGTAGATGTTTCATTGGACCACTTAGTCATTGGAATACCTAGACTGGCCTTGTTCTTATTCTCATTTTCCTTATTGAGACCAGATATTGGGTGAGGATTTGAGTTGGTAATCAGAGATCCCAAGAATAACTATAATTTTCAGCCCCTGTACTTGGCCAATCTCATATAGCCAAAAGCTGTGATTGTTTAAATGCTTGACATAGGGTCAAAATAAGAGTCAGGACAATGGAAAAGTACAAGCTGTCTACCATTGCTTATATGTTTACAGTCATAAGGACCACTTAACCTAAGTGATTCCATACTGGAGCCTCACAATTTATAACTACAATATTATACAATATATTTCAAGATGAACAATTATCACAACCCAATCAGCATTCCTAATGACCATTTTAACAAGAATTGTCTAAATGATTACATCTTAACTATAGTACTCATTTTCCTAAGAATTACAGTGTGGAGGAGTTACCAGAGAAACTTAGTGGCAATTATAAATGAGAACACAACAGCAATAACCTCTGGAAAACTATGGGCCCAGTCACACTATTCTTCTCAAAGAATTCAAGGAAATAAGTCCTTTATCTGGGAGGGAATATGGGGGAGATGTTTTGAATAGTCTCAGATTGCCAGTCGAGTGGAACAACCTTTGGGATAATTCATGGATCTTGTGAGTTTTGTCTACCCATATACAACAGAAATTGTTAGCAAGTCCATACATTCCCACCTCAACTGGCCAGCAGGAAGTTGAGGGCTATGTGTTTGGCCATAGCCATAGTAACAAGCCTGCACTGGCCTCCAGGTGGAATTTTTAGGCTCTCATCCATTCCTGAGATTTGTTTTTGAGGAGCTGTGCCATAGCCAACTTTGCTTCCTTGAGAGATTGCAGAGTCCTTATGACCTAGTTTTACCCTCACTATGCCAGTAGTGTCAGCTAAGCCAATTATAATAAGCACAAAGGCACCTTCTCATGCAGTGGGATCTTCCTAATGTAGATTGTTAAAAAAAAGGGTAGGGGGTGTGTTAGCATTATAAAAGGACAAGTTCAGGTTAATGGTGGTGAGAATACAGATGAGATTAATAAAAAAAGGGAAGTGGATCTGAGGGTAGAGCAGATACTGTGGCTGGTAGGTCACAGGTCTACCAAACACTTGGAGGGGCCTGCAATAGGGTTTTATTAATCTACACATTGGGAGCTTACCTGGTGTCCCAGGTGACATTAAGAGAGGTAAACATTAAAACGGCAAGATGAGAATAATTGTCAGAAGTGCAGGCAAAGTCAGTATCACTTGGGGGGCTTATGCAGTAGGTCGAGCAGTGGGCCAAGGTGTTTAGAATAGCCCCAGAAGGAATAGTAAGCAATGTGTAAGTTGGAGTGCTTTGTAGGGGAATCAGGTAAATGTGATTCCTGCCAAATCAGCAAGCTCAGCAGTTGGTGAGGTTGGCAGGCCAAGGAGTGACTTCAGCAAGGTGGATATGAAAATTGTATAGTTCTGGGCTAGATCTCTTGGGATGGTGGCCCCAAAAAGTCACATGGCTAGTGGAGAAAAGCCAATGTGCTGCCAAAATGTCTTACAGCTCTTGGGATGGGTATGGCATAAAACAACCACAACAACAAAAAGTGGGAGCATTGCACAGGAAAATTCTCAGTGACAAATGAAAAGTAAAATCATTTTGTCATGGGCATACAGCTTTCAGGAAAGGGCACAAGTGAAGGCAGCAAGAGGGCTGGAAGTTGGAAACAGTTAGCAAGAGGTGTGTGCATTCCAGGAAAAAATGATAACCACCAATTTGACAGGGGAAGAAAAATCCCCAGGAACCGATCTCAGAAATGGCACTAGATCAGGTCAAGATATTAGTGAATTTTTTGAACTTAGATTTCCAGCTGTTACATCAAGCCCTTTGGGTGTTGGAATTGCTGGGTTGACTTTGTACTTGACCTGAATTCACAGCCAGAGGTCAAGGGTTGGTTTTGATGCAGTCTGGTATTTTCAGACTGGCCCCACCCTGAATTTGGGTTACTATGTCAAGCTTGCTTGAGGCCTGCTTTATAGGCTGATCCTGGCCTGGGATTTTCCCTGCATTCACATTTCCCTGGTGAGGCTGCGACTGATGACTGGGACTGATGATGAGGTATGAGGCTGGCATTGAACAGGGGTTGGGTTGCTTAGTTGGTTCTAATTAGACTTTCTATGGCTCTTGGGTTGCCAGGCTGAGGGTCAATTCATTAATCATTATCATTTCTAGTAAGGTATGGGCAAGGCTAGAATTGTCAGTTTTATCCCTCACACTCCTTGTTCCCAGGTCAGGTTTAGGGTCAGAGAGAGGAAGGGGTATGAAGGGAGGGAGACACAATGGTGAGTGTCAAAGGCTCTTTGATAGGCTGAACTGGTAATATGGACATCGGCAGTTGCTGCTCAGTCTAAAAGCTGTTTTTTAGTGGCTGACCTTTCTTTACCAGTTAGAGGATCAAAGTTGATGATTTTGCCTTTATCTAGGTGCAAGATTGTTTTCACCTTCCCCACTCCTTAACCTTGGATCACTGAAAAGAGAAAGCAGAAATGTCCAGGTTCCATCTTCTTCCCTTGGGGGATGTTGAAACAATGCCCATCGTAATGGATTCCCTCTTCCATGCTTCTCAGAAGGAAGAAAGGGTTGAGGGATGAAGAAGTATAATTTGTGGGTATAGGGGGCCATAAGGCTTGGCACTCTGGTAGCAGAATACAACATGAACCAATTTAGTCTATTTGGGGCCTCCAAGTCACCCAAATATTTAAGAATAGTCCCTTTTCAAAGTCTATTAGTATCCACAGTTGCTTTGACAATCTTTGCCATGGAACTACCTAGAAGAATGTAATCCATGTAGTGTCACTTTCAAGAAAATATCAGGGAAAACCACCCTGATATCCTGGAACCAAGGGGCAAAATAGGCATTGAAAGAATCCGCTGATCAACTAAGGAAAGAGATCTGAAATAAAATTCCAAGGAACATTATAGCCAAATTTCAGAACTATCAAGGTAAGGAAAAAATACTATAAGTGGCCAGAAAGGAACAGTTCAAATATTGGAGAGTTACAATCAGGATTAAGCAAGACTTGGCAGCTACAACATTAAAGGATCTGATATCATGGAACATGATATTCCAGAAGGCAAAGGAGTTAAGTCTACAACCAAGAATCACTTACCTGGCAAAATTAAGTAGGATAAAACAAAGGAGAAAATGTTT
>CM053626.1:86446821-86470122 GCA_028646595.1 Phalanger gymnotis
AGATGATATTGTTATTAATAATTATAAATGCTTTTTGTACAGATCTATGATTTTATTATTAGAAGGAAACTCTATTAAGAAAATTCCTTCAACAAATGTTGACAAGCAGCTAATAAAACATTTGGATTCTCTGCAAATTTTGTCCCTCTCTTCCTAGATGCTTTTTTCTCTAGGTTTCTTGACATTGTTTCCTCCTAGTTCTCTTCCTACCTGTCTCATTCTCCCTTTTTAGTTTCTTTGATAGATCTTCAACTAAGTCATATGTGTTAACCTTATACATTCATAAAAGTCTACCAGAAACTTCTTTTCTTCTCCTTCTATGCTATTTTGCTTAGTGATCTTATCATCTCCTATATGTTTAAGTACTATATCTATTCCGACTCACACATCTACATTCCAGCCCCAACGTTTCTTCTCTTCTCCAGCCTCATATCACCAATGACCTTCTGGACAGTTCAAACTGAATGTCCCGTAGGCATCTCAGACTCAATATGACCAAAACAGAGTTCATTATCTTTCCCCCCAACCCTATGTTCTTCCTAACTTTCCAATTATTGCCCCTGAAACTACCATCCTCCCAGGTTCAAAACCCCTTTGTCATCCTTGACTCCTCACTCTCATCCCAGAAACCCAATCTATACTCTATATCTAATCTACTGTCTCTGAATAATAATGATGACAATCTCGGACATGAAGAACAGATGACTATACCTCACTCCCTTTATTAGAGAGTTGGTGAGTGCACCATTACACTATATAAGTATAGATTGTTGAATACATTTTCAAGTGTGCTCACTACATCAGGTTATTTTGCCTTCAATAACTGTTCTTATTTGTTGAGATGCGGATCCCATTTTGAGGTATGTGGAGTATGTTTTGAAACTTTGATACACATAATTATTTTCATGTTGGCTCTCCCAACAAAATGTGAGTTCTTAAGAATAGGAAGCAATTTTTAAAAAATTTCTTTTCTTTGTATCCCTTGTGCTGAGCATATATATGCTCATCAACTAACTTACTATGCTTTCTCTTCTACACATTTGCAATTATTTCAGTTGACCTACTGTAATATTATATCATGTCTTTTCATGTCTTCCTCCTCTGGATTCTTACAAGATGGTCAGTGTCCTTTTTAAAATGTGGTAACTAAAACTAAACCCAGTATTCAATACCTAGCTGCCATTTTGTGATCCTGGCTCACATGGAGTTTTCAATCCACTAAAATTTCAAGTCTCTCTTTACATGAGCTAGTGTTTAGCCATACCTACACTGTCCTATACTTGTGGAGTTAATTTTGAAACCAATTTAAGGACTATATACTTAATGTTATTAAATTTAATTATTAAATTATGTTTCATTTTGTAATACTCACCTCTTCATTAGCTTTGTCATCTGCAAATTTGGTGGGTTAGTTATTATCTGATAAATCTCAGTGGTCAATATTGATCAAATTGTTCCGATAATTGCTTCTCTCTTTTTCTTTTATAAAGGGGCCTTTTCTGACTTATAAACAGATACTATTATATAGCTTTATCTTTATTTTAGTAGTAGAAAATTAAGAATTTACATTTATATGGGGGGGGGGAAATGTAATACATCCTGGTTATGTTCTTGGTTCAACCCTCAAATGTCAGGTTAGCATGTAATAAAGATGATATACTTTACATCTGTAAAGAAATATATATGTAGCAATAGAAACAGTAAGTCAAAGCACAAATATCTCTGAAAAAGGAGTAGCTTTTATTTATCTTATGTTCTGGTGCTTAAAGGAATATTGTTTTACTATAAAATGAGGAAGTTGAAAGGAGAATGCTTAAGCAAATTGTATATGGAAGCATTCACATAATGAAATGTTACTGTGCAAAAGAAACAACAGATATGATATTTTCAAAGGTGTATGGGAAGATTATTATGAATTGATGCAAAGAGAAGTAAGAAAGCAGGAAAACAATATAATAATAACATTTATATGACACTTTAAGGTTTGCAAAGTGCTTTGCATATATTATCTCAATACATGCTCACAACAACATTGTGCTGTAGATATTACTATAAGAAAGCTAAAACTGTCAAAAGGGAATTATTTGTCCAGGGTGATAAAGTTATTTAAGGAGAAACAGGAAATGAACTCAATTTTCCTGATTCTCAAATCCACTTCTGCATTGTTTATATCACGTAGATGACTCACAATAACGAACAGGAATACAACACTAAAAACTTTTAGAACAACAAAAACAATCAAATTAATTATAATTATACAAATATACAATAGATGAAATTATATATTATATATGTTATACATAGTTATAATGGTCAAGCTTGGATTGATAAAAGTTTGGAGAAAATTCACTACTTTCCCTTTACTGCAAAGTTGGTGGGCTTTGGATCTGGACTATGATATATACTGTCAGATACAATGTGTTGATTAGTTTTGCTGGGCTGATTGTGTTAATTCTATGAGAATCTTCCATCCAAGGAATAGGTCCTTGAATAGTGAAGGTTGGACAGATATATTAGAAATGCACATGATATAAAAATAAAAGATACCAATAGTAGTAAAATAAAAGTTAAAATGAATGAAACCAGAAAAATGTGAAGATGAAATTATAAAGATTTATGAAAATTCTGAAATACTTCTAAGTAACCTTCTTTAAAAAAAGTTTTCTTGATGTGTTTTTTCACATCAAAGTTATTTCAAAAATGCTCTCCATATTTCAAAGTGAGAACTCCCTTGCATCAGACAAAAACAGCTATAGAAAGTGAAATAAACTTAGTGAGCACATTTGAAATTGTACAACAAGTTGCACCTAAATGATATAATGGTGCACCCACCAAATCTCTTACAGAAGGCTCCATATCCCAGACAATGATTATTATTATTATTCAGAGACTGACCTTTATACGGAGTTCTTTTTGTTTAAATTAGCATAGTCCTTGCATATATATTGTTCTCTTGATTCTACTTCATTCTGAATCTGTTCAAATATGTATTTCCATCTTTCTCTCAATTCTTCATATTCATTATTTTTAATGATGTTATAATATTTCCATTCCGTTTATATCCCATTGTTCCTTAAGCCATTTCCATTGATGGCCTTGTACTTTTTTCACTAGATTTTGGTTATCAGAAAAAGTGAGGATATTAATATTTTGGCGTATGCATATTAGGAACTTTTCTTTTTTAGTTACAAATTAATTTCCTGAATAGTTAGACAAATCCATAATTCCATGAGAAGCTTATCAGGTGTCTCTTACACCACAGCTCCTACAACATTCTTTCTGTCTTTTGTCCTGTTTCAACAATAGATGAAGTCAAACTTCAAGGTTGTTTTAATTTGCATTTCCCTTGTAATAAGTGATTTGGAGCAGTCATCCATTCAGTTGCTGATGGTTTAAAATTCTTTTGAAAACTTCATGTCTTTTGATGACTTGTCTAATTCATCTAGATAGTTCAATCATTAGTCAATTAATATTTATTCATATAATTAGTCAGATAATTAGCCAGTTAATAATCATTAATAAGCAATATATTGATAAATGGTATTTGTCAATATTTTATTTATTAATGAATTAATTAATAACTACATGCCAAGCACTGTTTTAGCATCAGTATTATATTTAAGAACTTGAAATTTTGCTGTGACAGGATATTCATTATGTCTGAAAGAATTTTAAGTTATGAATCTTTCCTTTGCACTAATGTTATTTTGAGGGATGCGTATATGGGTATATAAAACTTACCTGTATCTTACCTAGCTAAATATCATCCCCAGTAATTAACACTATACTTTTTCCAGAGTGAATATTTATTAAATGCATTAAATTCGCTAAATGATTACTCAACTGCAATTTAATCAGTTTCTTAATGTGCTCCAATTTTAGATAACCTAAAAATTATTTTTAAAAAAGCATAAAAATTTTTAAAAAAATAAACTTTAATGTGAAAGCTGAGGAAACTGAGGCCCAGGGACATTACACAGCTTTTTGAAAGCTGTATACTTAGGAAGTAGCAGAAATGGCATTTGAACCCAGATCTTCTGACTCCATATCTATTAATTAATCAATTGATTATCATTTATTAAGCACCAATGTGTGCTAGGCACTTCTCTAAGCACTGGTTATCATTCTAGCTATTTCATATTATGTTAAAAGGATATGAGAAAAGACCTCACTGGAATTTGCACTCAGAACTTCTTATTTGAAAGGCATATTCTTTGGCCAGATAAGTAATAAAGTTCTACATATTAGTAGCAGTAAAGGGACAGGTAGCATTCAAAACACCTGTGTTGCATTGATGCTAATTTCAGCTGATTTAAGTTGGGCATCAATGGAGCACTTTCACAGATACTCAAAGGGCATAACATTACTGGAAAATGAAAGCAAACAGTTTAACTACATTGCAATACAACAAAGATTCCTAACCTAAAAGCCTTCCACAGGCTTCTGCATGCCAATGTGGGGTGCTGAAGAGGAGGTGCTAGTAAGGCTGTGCTTTCTAGTTTGCTACAGCCCACTCTAAATGAAAATCTTCTGACTCATTTGGTTCAACATCAGAAATAGATAGGAATTTAATAATGAAAATTATACTAAAGAAGACACTATATTTTTTGCTACTGCAATTTAAGTACCGCTGGGCCTTTCCATGTGACTTACAGCTCAAACTTCTTACATATGTTATTTCCTCCAATAAAATGTGAGCTATTGAGAAAAATGTTTTCTTTTTTCATTCTGTATCCCTAAACTTAGCACACTGCTTTCTACCTGGCAAGTATTGAAGAAATGATTTTTTTAAATTATTTATTCATTTGTCCCATAGTTGCAAGGCACTCTAGACTATGAAGTATTTAATTTGTTAAAGGTAGTGTGTATGTTAACCTATCCCTATGTTTTAGAATTTGGAGACCAGTTTAGAGGAGTTAAAATTTTGCAGTTATGTTCTTTATATGAACTCATGACCATCTCTGCAGTGAAAGTTTCTCAGTGTCCAATCTAGATAATGAAATTCAAGTACCTTTCTCTGTAGAAATTGAATTAAAAATAGTCCTAGCGTGTCAGACTTGTTGCTCTTATCTCTTTCTCACTCCATTAACTAATTAAAATGCTCACATTCTCAAGCATATATACAGAAGTAGAGGTAACAGATAACTTGTTTCCCCTCTTGTTATTGTCCAGCAAGCCAAGAACAGAAGAAAGATAACTAACAAATATCAGGAATAGGACTTTTCCTGTGTTAGGTGATATTGAAGAGTTCAGCTATGATTTTTTTTTCTTCAAATTTTGAAGACCTCTCTAATTAAATCAGAAGGGAACACAATGATAATTTCACCAAATAGATTAACCACATCCTAGGGGGCATTGAGTCCAATGGCCTGCACAGGAATCCTCAGCCAGTATATCAAAAACAGTATTTGAATTAAGTTCGAAGTTTAAATAACAAATGGAATTTAAGTTTCAAGTTAACATAAATGACAATATATACTCCCCCCCAAAAAAAAATCCTAGTATCTATCAATGAACTATACATTCCCAACTTAGTGATTATTTTTAAAATTAAAGTATTGAGTTCTTTACTATCTAGTTTCAAAGGGTATGTAAAACCTGCCCAAGGGACCATCAATGCTTAGAAATCCAACTATGTGTGAATTATGCTATTAAAAAAAAAACAAACTTCATAGTTCTATACTTTTGTTCTGTGTGCTATAATATGGAAATACTGTTAAAACAGAACTTTTTCATTTATTAAGTCTGAAAAATCCTGTCTCTGATACTTCTTACTTTAGCTCAAACTTGACTGTGGATTGTTATCTGGTTATATTGTGTGGCATTTAAAAATCTTCCAATAATGGGATTTGGATCCACTTATTATGATAATATAATTTGTTGGCTGATGCATGAATTACTTTCAAGGCAATTTATGCACCTAAACTTCAACTGATGAATCCACAGTTACAGTCCTATAAACCATTTAGTGAGCTGGATTTTCATTATTGTATTTAGTCATCATCACTGATTATCTATGGTAAAATCTACTTTTGTTAATCATCATAAATTACCTTTTATCAATAGTTTTGATGATGCATTTTAACATAATTTTGGTGATAATAAACTTCCACTTGTCTTCTAAGGAATTCACATTCTTCAATAGAATACAACAGAATCAAAAATGCCAACCTTGCAGTACAGTTTTTTTCACAGTAACACATTTTCTTTTTTCACATAATGACTTATGGCACTGATTGCATTTAATAGTTAAAACTTAAGTATATTAAATACTTTGTTTTCAGTACCCTGTGGCTCCTTAAAATTGTGTAATGGTAAAATTCAGGGCTGGGCTGGAGGCAGTGATTAAATTTTCTTCATGGCAAATTAAGGCTTTATTTATTGTTTTGCTGATTGTCCAGACTTAAGAAAGTGATCGAGAAAATTGTAATAATACAGATTAAATTTAAAATCTTATCTGTTTGTATTTCTCTTTTGGGGGATTGGAGAGTAGGTGGTTGTTAAACATTTACTACCATACTCCTGGATATCTTAAGTAAGCTATTGCATGGTACTATTAGCACAAATCTGTTTTGTAAAGGAAGTGCCCCAGTGAGACTTCAGCAAAAACTGAAGGTCATGAGTGATTAAAAGACAAAGATATGGAAAGGAAAAAAGAAAAACTTGCATGTGGAAAATGAACATTTTCTATTTGTGAAAAAGGTGCTGGGGTTGGTAAATTCCTTAATTGCATGTAAAGAGTTTAGCAAGACAATGAATATCCCCAGATGGTGGTTCAAAGTAGAAAACATACTGCTGGGTCAACATTGAAGAATGAGCTTGAGACCAGTGGATCAGCCTGATCTGCAGAGACACCAAACCTAAGAAGAGTATGACAGCTTAGTGTCCTTCCCAGATAAGACTAGCAGCAGTGGAGTTTACTGATATATAGTTGAAGTTAATTGAGCAATTGTACCCAAAGAGTAGTCATTAATAGACTGATATCAGCCTATAGGTAGAACTCTAGTGATATTGCCCCAAAGTTATGTCTTTGGTTCTGCTCCTTTTAGCATTGTAACAAATTACTAAATATAGACATTAGATATGCTTATCAAGTTTGGAAATTATACACATCTGGGAAGGGTAGAAAATACTTTAAACAACTGAATGAAGACCTATTTAATCATTCTCTCCACCAAGTCTCAGCTAAAGTTTCACCTTCTTCAAGAAGCCATTCTCTTGTTATCCTTAATTTTAATATCTTCCCTTGTAGATTATCTTGGCTAAATCTCCTTTGTACATAGTTGTCTGTATATGTCTCCTCCATTAGAAGGTGAACTCCTTGAGAATTCACAATATCCCTTGCTTCTGCTATGAAGCTTCTTTGGCCTGTTTTCTGATCATCCCAGATGATCCTCCATCCTCGAGCTCTGGGCCCTTTGACTGGCTGTTCCCCACACCAGGAGTGCTCTGTTAGCTCACCTCTACCTCTTGGTTTCCCAATTTCCTTGACAACTCCACTAAAGTTCTGCAGGAAGCTTTTCCTAATTTTCCACTGATGTTGCCTTTCCCTCTGAGATTGCCTTCCATCTACTTTTTCTCTATCTCATACATACTCAGTTATTGACATGTTTACTCAAAAATTCAGTAAATTTGTAACGACCAGCTCTCTGAAAATCAGGACACATTTTAAAATTTAATCTTCATTATT
Organism: Phalanger gymnotis; assembly: GCA_028646595.1. Lineage (NCBI taxonomy): Eukaryota > Metazoa > Chordata > Mammalia > Diprotodontia > Phalangeridae > Phalanger > Phalanger gymnotis. The sequence goes on from CM053626.1 coordinate 86,454,512, forward strand.
AACATTTTCTTCATCATTTTCTTCAGTCTAGATAATCATCAAAACAATAAATCCAGCCCTAATTTGTAGCATTTAATGATTGCCAAGGTGTAAATGCTCACTGAAAATTTAACCATCTCTCTAGAGATGATATAAGCTGGTTCCAGCATCTTAAACTATATCCTCCTTGAGGGCAGGGATCACCATTTCTTTTCTTTGTATACTCAGTTCTTAGCACAGTACTTAGCCCACAGTAAGTGCTTAATAAATATTCATTGCCTGATTGATTAGAATTCAAAACTGAATTTAGTCTACCTACACCTTATCATTACCTTAGATACAGAAAGTAATTTATACATACATGTAATAAATTGTAAGTAATCAAGAATTACCTTTCCTTTCCATTGAAAAAAAAGGTTCCCCACAAAAAGATATCTAGTCTTCCCTACTCATTGTGCTACTTTATGATTTAGACTGACCTTAGGAAACATTGAAACTGGAGTTGCTGAAGAATGAATATCATCACACAACAGTGAATCCTATTTATGCCCAAGAGGCATACACTCACAGTATCTTAAGGTTTTGGACTTTCCCAGAAGAAAAATCACCCTAGAGCTGATTAGAGAGGCAAGCTCTTCTTATTCAAGCTGTACTATATTAGTATGAACAGATGAAAATATCCCGTTTCTTTATCTCTCTTTATCATGGCTCAGTTATTTAAGATTGAAATGTTGAGGGTGAGAGACAAAGTCCAGGAACCCCAGAACTGGAGTTCCAAGACAAGGTCATTGGGTGGGGTGCCCCTTAAGGACCAGAGTACTGGAGAGGTTCAGGGCTGTCTGGAATGAATTCATGATCTCAAGCATTCTTTAAGTGAAGGTGGCAAAGATTTATTATGCTTTTCAGTGGGCAAGAATTCTTAGGGAACCTGCAACCTTACAAGGCTGCAGGTAAAGTTTATATAGGTTAAACCTTAGTAAAGCATGTGCCAAATATGTTAATTAGGTGATTCAGGGCAGGAGTAGGGAGTGGTTAAGGGGTGGTCAGTTCTTAAAGGAACATACACTTTTTGTATCTACTGCACAGGTATCTTATTCAGAGTTCACTAGGAAATAGCCCAAAGTGGGGCTACATGGAAGTGTGGCTTTAGGCCTGAAACATCACTAAGTCAGCTAACAGTCAAGGCTGACTGGGAAATACCCAGGCTGCACCCATCAATGTCTTGTTAGAGAAGATAAATGTAAGGGAGTATACATATGTCTAGGTCTAGCATGTATATGACAGGTCATTGAGTAGTAAATATCTCTATGACCCAGTACACAGCCAGTTCAGCACATAAACAGCTGGTTCAAACTAATCAATTCTATAGGTACAGCTGGTCACTGTAACTGGAAGAGAGATAAGTGTTTTGCTAGGGTATGCTGTCTTGTTTTGCTAGAGAGAAAATCTGCTAGGGACAGTGTTTTGAGGCTAGGGAGAGATGTGATTTTGGAACAGGGATGCAAACACAGGCACCCAAACACCCCATCACCTCCACTTCTACCTAGATACGCCATGTTTTTATTTTTACAAAGTGTTTGTGTTAACTCTGGGCCTGTTACTTGTTTTTTTTTAACTCTTCTAAATCTCAAGGAACTTGACATTTTCAAGAAAATTCTCTTTTTTATCTAAGGAGCTGCATCATAGAATTCTCCCGAGAACTTGGTATTTTCTAAGAAATACCTTTTCCTCTATTTAGGAAGTTGTTGTATGTCTCTTCCTCCCAATAGTATTTCCAGAGAGGTAGTTGTCAAGATTCACAGGTTTTTCCCTCCTCAGAGACTAAGTTCCACTTTTAGATAATTTGTGGTTCTCTGCTATCTATACTGATTTTTATATATGGCCAAAATAAAATTGAATCTGCCCTAAAGGCTTTGTTTTATATACTTACAACAAAGAGGTGTCTCTGATGTTCAATATTCTGAACTGTCAACTGGACCAGAACCAGTCTCTAACCTGTGGGTGGCCAGAGCTGAACAAAGCAGACTACAAATGAGAGAAGAAGGAATCAAACAGAAGTTTGATTTTAAAGTGAGGAAAATAGCTTTCAAGCAAGGATATATGTGCCAGAGCCCCACTTCTGGGGGAGGGTAGAGGCAGTGTGGGGAGATCTCAATACTTGTACCAGTATCGGTACAGTGAGCTATAGCCCTGACAACGAGGGATAAGAGCATCAATGTGACAAATTTGATTCATAGCAGGATTTCATAACCAGAACTCGAGTACTACAGGTTTGTCCAACCCAATCTGATGCTGATTTGAAACAACTCTGGAATTTTTCTAGGGCTGAGATCATCCAGAGGATGAGTGCAAAAGATTGTTTTTATAAACTCAGGGCACAGCTTGCTTGTTGGGCATGACCTCAGGAAAACAAAGTGTCTCCTAATATCTTGATATTTCCCACTTTTGATCAAAGGGAGTGGGTCTGAAGGATCCCCTATCCCTATGGCAGATAAAGGAGAGGCAGGCACAAGCCAAGAGAGCCCAGTTTGGTCAGGATGAGCTGTTTCCAGGCAGTTAGTTCCTTGAGACCATCTAGGGGGAAATGTGTCCAGGGTGTCATTGCTAGCCATTGTTTGTTTGCCAGCAGCAAGATAGGCTGTCCGAGGATGTAGAGGGAGAAAATGCCAACACATTCTTGTTCAGGGCCTTGGTGGTTGGACACATAATAAAAGGGAAGAGGAAAAAAAATTAGGAGAGAGTATTCAGCCCTCATCCAGAATCTCAGGACAGCTGTCTCATCAAAATTTTGGCTACTATTGTGTCTACACTGGATGAACCTTGAGGTACCCAGAGGGTTATGCTGTCCACTCAGAAGCAAGGGCTTTCTTTGGATGATCCAGGAATACACACCCACAAGTTGGCAGATGTGGGAGTAGATGGGCCTTCTAGGGGCCTTAAAGAAAACTCCTTGCCTCAAACCTTGAATCTGAGTTTCTTGTCAGCATAACATAAGGCATTAGTTAAGAGTCTAGCTGCAGGGCTAGATTCAAACAAGGCAATAAAGTTTTGTTTGCTTTTTTGTTTTTTTGCAGTTCTTATAATTTCATACTTACATTGTCAGGTATAGATCAGACTACTTAGAGGTCTCACAATGGACTAATTCTGAGAAGGGAGATTTACATGTCACCAAGATAACCAAGAAAACTTAAACATAAACACCTTGAAACAAAAGACCAAAGCAATACAATAGTTATCATGAATATTAATTAACAATCAAGTTTTCTTGTATCCTAGTAAACCATTTTCAATATCTATTTAACCAGCACATTTTGAGTCCTTGATATCTCATGTAGTTATCTGGTCTCTTTGTAGCTTTTCTTGGACAATGGGCTTTAATCTCAGGACAGCTGTAAAAGGGACTCTGCTTTTCTGGTTCTAAATCTAGAGGTTTTAGATAATTCTAAATCTGCAAGGCTTAGTACAATTTAGTACAATCACTTAAATTTGGTTCTCCGATCTTGAAACTTCAGAGAATTTCAGTTTATAAGCCATTTGCTGTTTCTATCCTTACCTAAAAAAAATGAGAATCTTTTTAAATGTATGAGTTACTTTTCTATTTATAAGCCAGAAACAGATTGTTTTGATAATTACTGCCTTATAATATAGTTTAAGATCTGATACTGCTAAGACTCCCTCCTTTACAGTTTGTATTAGTTCCTTTGACCCTCTTAGTTTTTGTTCTTCATTTTTATTATATTGGCCCTCACTACTCATGAGCAATTTCTATTTCTCCAGTTACTTAAATTTTGCTATAGTTCCTGGGTTTCCTTTAGTAGATATACTTCTAGGGATTTTATCCTATCTAGAGTTATTTTAAATGGATTATCTCTTACTATCTCTTCTTGTAGGGTTTTGTTTGTGATATATTTCGTGAAAAAAAAATATTACCTCATTCCCTATTTTCATTCTTTCTATGTCTTTTTCTTCTCTTATTGCTATTGCTAGGATATCCAATACAGTATTGGATGATATTGGTGACAGTAGGCATCTTGTTTCACACCTGATCTTACTAGGAAGGCATGTTATTTATCCTCGCCACAAATAATGTTTGATAATGGTTTTAGAATCATAGGTTCCCAAAGCAGGTGATGCCGCCCCTTGCAGGGCACTAGAATGATCCAGTGGGGGGCGGGGTAGTAGCCCCTGGCACAATTGGGAAGGGGGGTTGAATAAAAATAAGGGGGCACTGGAAGCATAAAGAAAGAAGAGAAGAAAATTTTGAAAGGAAATGTTCATACTTTTTCATCTGTTGTGTAACACAGTTAAAGTCACAGTGATTACATTATTTTCCTAATAAACACACAAAATGCAAGTTATAACCAATCAGTGGTCAAGTTGGCTGACAGATCTTAATAAGCAAGTGTTAACAAGTGAGCGTGTAGCACATGGTTGGAAGTCCGGCTTGCATTGACAGGAATATATGCATGTAGTGAATTGTTTACAATATAACACTATACAGTTACAGGATACAATATTACATCATCAAAATTTCAATGCAGGAAAAAGCCCCACAAATTTTCCATAAATTATTAACTTTCAGATGTGTCATTTAAATATATATGTATATATTTATTTATACATATATATATATATACATATTATTTTTGAAATGATGCAAATTTCAAAACAAAATGTTAGAGTTAAAGACAGTAGATTTCCTGGGGGGTGCTGAGTATTTTCTTTTCTCTCTCTTTTTTTTTTTTGAAAAGAGGGCAATAGGCCAAATAAGTTTGTGAATGTCTGTAAATGTGTTTATCAATTTAAGAGGAAAAATCCATTTATACATATATTTCCAAAAGTTTTTAATAAATTTAAATGTTGTACTTTATCGAAAGCATTTTTCTGCATCTACTGGTATTAAAATGATCTATTATTATTATTGATTTAATTAATACTGATGTATCTAACTATTAACATAATAGTTTTGAACCATCCCTACATTTTTAATATAAATCCCATTTGGTCATAATGCATAATCTTTTTAACATATTTTTGTAATCTTTTAGGCAGTATTGTATTTAAGATTTTTGCATTCATATTCATTAATGAATTTAGTCTATTCTTTTCTCTGTTTTTACTTTTTCTGTTTTTAGGTATCAGCATTATATTTGTTTCATGAAAGGAGTTTAGTAGGATCCCTTCTTTGCCTATTATTACAAAGAATTTATATAATATTGAAATTAGCTGATCTGTAAATATTTGATTGAATTCATTTGTAAATCTGTCTGGTCCTAGTTCTTCTTTCTTAGGCAGCTCATTTATGGCCTGTTCTCTCTTATGCAATTATCAGACAGATGCTTTCAATATGGGAAAATAATTTAACTTCCTTTACTATTACCAGTACAATTTCCTTAATCCTTAATTTATAAATCCTTAATCCAATTTTGATATTACATTACTAAAGCATACTCAAAGCCTAGATTTCTGTGATAGATAAATTTGGAAACCAATCATATAGATCTGTATAGAGTTCTTAGAGAAAACAAATTAATACTGTTGTTTTTTTCTCAAAATTTACCATTCCATTTAATTAGAAACCTTTTACATACATTTTTGTATTATTACACTGTGTAATCATTTCCCCCTTTGGAGGATATCATCTCCATATTATAATTTGACCACAAATATAGCTTAAAATTGTAAGATGTTCATATTTGCATCCTATTTTAGAAATTCAGAGATTTTCCAGTATCGATCTATCTAAACCTCATTAAATATTTAACCATTTGCAAAAACCTGTTTTTATTACATCATTTTAAAAGCCCAAATTATTTGTAACAGCATCCAGATCTGTTACAATGATCTCTCAGATTTTACAATATGAGAGAATTTAGAAATACAATAATAATACAAATAATAAACTTCAGATAATATTGGTTGTATTTCTAAATTATCACATATAAAATCAATTGATATTACTACTTTTGACATTTTAAAACCACTTAGAATTATCAGGTATGGCAAAATTATATAAAATTAAAGAAATAATAATAATTTAATGCTTAGCATATACCAGTCACTGTGTTAAGCACTTTATAGCGATTATATCATTTTGATCCTCACAACAACCCTGGGAGGTAGGTAGCATTATTATTTTTTTTCTTTATAGATCAGGAAACTGGGGCAAACAGAGATAAGATAATTTGCCTAAGATTACATAGCTAATACGTTTCTGCAACCATAAGAAAAGGCAGAGTCTGGCTGCCCATTTCCCCACCTTGAACTGCTACTCCAGGTGCTGCCAGGCAGCACCAGGACCTCTCCAGGCAGCAGATTGGTGGGGCCTTCTGAGGGCTGGGCCTGCACTAGAAAAACTGATTAGGCTTTGGGGGGGTGCAGAAGAGGGCACTGATTACAGAATCCCTGAGGCTGGGGTAGTTGGTGCCAGGGCCTTCCCATTGGTGGCAGTTCCTGGTGGCAGGCCAAAGCAGAAGTTGACCATGGGGCCTTTCCCCACACCCCATCCCTGGCCACTGCAGCCATTGGGCCAGGCACTGATGGGGCTGGGGCCAGTTGCAGCTGCTGGGGAAGGGTGGGCAGGATGTACCTCCTGCAGCTGCTGTCTCCTTCCCCACCCAACCAGGTGGGGCAGAACATAATTCAAGTTTCTCTAAATTTTCCCAGAATTCTTTTTTCTACACGTGTATTTGGGAATCTCATCTGAGATGAGTGGGTTTAACAAAGAGAGAAAGGGTCTCTGACCTGGGAGTGTTACAAGGGATCTCTGGTTTAAACCATTGTTCAAGGAAAGGTTAACAAGTGATTGCTGTAAACTGCAAACTGTTTAATTATTTTGTTTCTTTTTCATCATTCTGGAATTACTTCCAACTAGTTGCCTGACTTCATTGCTCTAGAACAACGAAAGTGTTAATCTTACCACTTACTTTCAAAATCTTTATAAATTTTAGCCCTTATTTTTCCTTAAAACAAATTCTACACAGTGGTACCCCAAAATTTGCTAAGATTCTTCAGAAGTTCCTGGAATTACCCATAAAGTTTCAAGAGTTCTCTCCTGCAATCTTAAAATAATAAATCTTCAAACTCCTTAATGATTAATCTCCAAACTTCTAGAATCTGCTAAGATGTCTTTAGTGGTTCTACAAAATTTGATTATCTAACTTCATTTCTGTAATTCCAACTTGTCCAATGTTGAAATGACAATAAAAAGAAAAGTATCTTACACATTTTTTCCTCCTCTTTTCTCATAACCTAATCTCCTGGAGAAAGCCTAAAGTGGGAGTTAGTCCTGATTACCAGGACAACTGCTTCAGCTCTGAACATTCGTTAATCTTTCCAAGTGTTCTAATCTCTTTGTGTATAGAAAAACAAAACCAGAAGTACATAGGCACAAATTTACAGAGGCACATAGGCCAATTTACAAAGATGATCAATTAAGAAAGGATATTTTTACTGGAATGATCCAGGTCAAGAGTTCTGGCCTGAAGTTTTCTCCACAAAGAACGGTGAGCTCAACCAAAGCATGCCACCAGGATTGGAGCTAGGAAAGATGGTGGAGTCACCAGAGTGGGAGGGGGAAGGAAAGTTTAGACTGCAGAGAAATCTTCAGTGGTGCCTAGCCCACTCCCACTGACACAAGAAAGTCCACTTGCCCCAGTTCTGTTCAATCCCAGTTCTGATACCAAAATAAATGTCAAGCAGACCAGAATCAGCCTCTTACCTCTGGATGGCCAGAGCCAAATAAATCAGGCTAGAGACAGGAGTGTTATTAATCAAACAGAAATTTAATTTCTAAGAGATGAAAATAGCTTGTAAGCAAGGACACATTTGCCAATGCCCCATCCCTAGTGAGGGGCAGGAGGCAGTGTGGAAAGATCTCAATACTTATACCAATGGTTATGCAGTGAGCTATAGCCCTGAAAATGGGGGGTAACAGCAACAATGTGACAAGTTCAATTCATAGCAGAGCTTCATAACTACAACATGGGTAATACAGGTGCTGGTCCAAGCTCAGAGGTCACCTGATACTGGTGTGAAACAACTCTGGGATTTTGCTGGGGCTGAGATCATCCAGATGGTGAGCACAAAGGCTTGTTGTTATGCAAAGCTCAGGGAACATCTGGCTCGCTGGACCTAAGCTCTGGAAAACAGTGTATCTCCTAATATCTTGACAAAAGTAATCAATTCATATACAGTTTCAAAGCTTTTGTCAATGATATATATCTTTAAGGGATAAAAGACCTACCTATAGGTATCCTTACATTCTCCATAGGAAGACACAACAATGCAAAGTTTTGATTCCTTGTAACTCCATCAAGGTGAATAAGGAACTCTCCTGATCAGCTCTCAACAACAGAAAAATAATTATTCTGCATAAATTTTAAAGGAAGCTAATATCAACATCAAAGCTTTCAATGTGCTACAGAGAAACCATTCTATCTACAAGTCTGCACAGAGTACAGTGTGGAGGCTACATCAACCATGTATTAGGATTGTTTTTAAAGAGAATTGCCTGCCAATATTAATAGGATCTCAATCTCATTGAAAAATAAGGTGTTCTGTCTGGTTATCAGCAAAAATTAAGGGACAAGCAAACCTTCAAAGTTCAGAAAAGTTACTGTTATAAAATTGGTCTGGGCAAATCCTCAATCTGTGACTAAAACAAAGAATCAGAAACTCTTGGAAATAGAAGAGATCTTAGTATTCACCTAACACTATGGAAAGAGCATCGAATGTAGTATTAGAAGATATCTTAAATTCCACAACTGTTACTTGTTAGCTATATGACTATATGTGAATTATTTAATTTCTGTGAACCTCAGTTTCCCTTTCTGCAATGTGAGGAATAATGTGTAATTTTACTATGTACTTCCTAGGTGGTGGTGTTAGTAAATCACTTGGAATATGTTAAGCACAATGTAAAAGAATGACAGTTTTATCTTTCTTCTTCGATTTTAAGTTCCATATACTTTTCTTAGACTATAAGTTCTTTTGCATAAACTTCGTACCTAGTTTCTAGCCCTATGCTATATAAATATGAGGTACTAAGTTAATATTTCTTGAACTGAATTGAATAAACCAGCCATCAAAGTCATTTAGGATACGCAGCTATAGTCCAGCTGTACTGTGCCCAGAACATCATATTCAATTCTTTATGCCACATTTTAGAAAGAGAATCAACAAGTTGGAAATAACCTAAGGAGGTAAGGGAGAATAACAAGAGTAATGAAAAGCCTCCAGTTAGCAACATACGAGAGTCAAGTGAATCTTTGCCTCATAGATTTAGATCTGAAAGGACTTTTGGTCATCTATTGCAACATCATCACAGCTGAACCTGGAAATTAAGTAACTTGCCAAGGACACATAACTTGTAAGTGACAAGAGGCAGGTACAAACTCTGAATGTAATCCAGTACTCCTCTTCATATACCACCTCATGCCTTATATAGGAGGGCACGAGAATTCAAGTAAATTCAACAAGAATTAATTAAGCATCTTTGTGTCAGGCATTGTGATAATATGGTCTGACACATGGTAAAAATATTATGATTGTTCTGTATGACCACAAGGAGTAGAATTAGGAGAATGGTAAAAGTTTCTAAGAGGTAAACCTAGACCCCCTAAAAATCAGAGCTTCATAAAAATATAATGGGTTGTCTCAAAATATCACTGATGATCTTGAAGCAAAAGTGGGATGCCCAATGGTACAGTACCCAGTAGAGGAGGTTCAGAATTTGGATTGCATGAGATGACTTCTATGATCCCTTCTGACCCTAAAAAAAATGATATTGTGAATCAAATGATAATAAAAAACAAAAAGTTAAAAAACTTCATACACTGGAAAATTAGGTAAAAGTGTTTAAGCACCTTCTAGGTTCCTAGCACTGGGGATGAAAAGACAAAATTACATATTTCTTGTCCCAAAGGAAATTACATTCTACTCAAAAAGAGGGGAGTAATGGGCTTAGCATCTAAACAAAAAAAAAGAACTTTCATTTTTGAAGAAGTGAGATATTTGCTTTCAATTCTAATTATTAATAGATGTTAAATGTTGTTTTTTAATATTAATTTCAAACCGTAATTGCCAATGTACAAGCTAAAGAGTATAATTTTTATTCCTATAGTGAGATCGAAGGAGGCAGAGAAAAAAAAAGAACAGAGTTAGTTTACAAAATATTGAAGATAAATTCAGGAACCACTTTCTCATTTAAGAGATTAAAAAGCATGTCCAGAGAGAGAAAGTGATAACTGATTTCTGGTCATGTTTGCCATTTTCTCAAACTGAAAATCCTTTGCATCTTTAAAATTCTAAGCTCATTTTTTTCAATGATAAGTATTCACCCAGTCAATGCACAAGCATTGAATTTTTCACATAGTTTCTTCTTGATCAGACAAAAGGAAATTGGGGAATTGTCTGAGGGCTTGGGAAGTGTTTCCATTATGGAATTAATGCAAGCATTGGTCTATATCTTGAATGTAATAGGTTAGCTCTCTCTATGTGTGTATGCACACATCCATACATTTTCTTATCACTATAAAGAGTGGCCAAAGGCAGAGACTGGACAATTCTTTGGAATAGGCTGAAGTGAGCAAGAAAAGATGGAACTGGATGATAGGAAGATTTAGCTCTGCATTGGAAGCTGATTTCTTCTCCATCCCCCATACCCTTAGAATAAAGTGAAAGTCCTGGGAATTCTGTCCTGTGATAATGACATCAATGTACTAAAAAAAAAAACACTAGGTGTTCAGGGTATCAATGAGTCTAACAGGCAAATCAAATGAAATAAAAACTAAAAAATTTCATGTAGTAAGTAAAGAGAAAAATAAATTTTGATATCTTTATTCAGTGATGGCATATGCTAATATGGAGTCTTTCACAGTTTTAAAGAAATTTTCACCAAAGGTTTTTAATTGAATCTTTTAGTTATCTTGTAATATTACAGAGAATTAGTGCAAGAAATCCAATATAAATCTTTTTTTTTTTTACCTAATAGGAAAATCCTGACAATGGAGGCAATATGACTATATTTTCTAATACTGTAATGCCTCAATGCTGCACTGAGTCCTTGAACACATGCTGCCTATACGCCTAGGGAATTTGCCCTATATTGAGTCCTACTAAATTACTAGCTAAATAAAATCTCCAGTGGCAAATCTCTTCATAATGCCAATCAGTTATGGTTCATTTATTGGCATATAATTACAAAGGATGTTTATCCTTTTTTGTCCCTTTAATTTTATAGAAACTATTTTAATGTTATGGGTCACAAATAGGGTGGAACTATGACTAAGATCTCTTATGTGGGTACTTAAAATTGAATACCTTGCAGGAAACAAATTGCTGAAATAACTCTTCTAATCACTGGGAAAAAGTAAGGCTTATTTGTGAGGATATCAGGATATTTAACATGGAATACTGTGGAGTGTGATGAAAACTGTCCCAATGTCTCAGAACCTATAAACCCTTACTTTCTTTTTATACTCACCAGGCATGAAACCACAGAAATGGAGAACGGAAGGGGCCTTAGGAATGATCTAGTCTACAACTGCATTTTACAGCTGCAGAAAGCAAGGCATAGAAGATTAAGCAAATTGGACAATGTCACGAAGCTACTGAAGTTGGAAACTTGCTCAAGGATCCATATTGTCTAACTTACTCCAAGGAGCTTTCCTCTATAACGTATTGTATTTCACTCCCACCTCTAAAATAATTCCTGAAAAAGGAGAATATGTTCTGTGATATAACAGAGAGTCAACAGGGCATAGACTTTTAGAGTATGAAAAATAGAGTTAATGTCTTAGTTCTAATACTTTCTATTGTGTGACCTGGAACAAGTTCCATGAATTATCTAAACTTCACTCTCCTCATGTGTAACATGGCAGTGATAATATATAGACTCCTTAATTCATAGGACTATTATTAAGAAAATTATTTATCTTCATATTAAAATACTATCTGAAAGCAAGGTATTCTCTAAAGAAGAATAAAACCACAAAAGTATGTATTTTTAATATGAGGATATGGATATAGGGTGGTATGGAGAGGAAATTGGCTCCTGGTGGAAAGCTAAATCTTTCTATTATCTAGTTCCCATCTTCTCTTGTTCACTTCAGCCTATTCCAGAGAGTTCCCTAGTCTCTGCCTTTGGTCAGTCTTTTTTAATAATAAGACAACTACAGGATTGGTCATCTTTACATAGTTAAGATACCTATCTATATCTACCTAGCTTCATAACTATCATAAAATAATATGACTGATATTTTAATAGAATCATTTATGCATCAAGATGAGTACTTCAAAGTAAGAGGACACTAATAATTGGTAACATCAGGAAGAGTTGGCACAAACCTTGAGACTTAAATGAGGTATGTCCAGAAGTTGAAGTGAAGATGGAGACCATGCCAGGTATGAGGAATGGTCTATGCCAACTTATAAGTAGTACCACGCTAGAGATAAAGTATTAAGGATGGAGAATAAATTTCAATGAGATAATGTTCGTAAATAAATTTGCAAATTTAAAGTGCTATATAAATATCTACTTAGTCCCATTAACATCATAGTCCCATTGCCTCTTATTGAACTTAAAGAAGGATATGGATAAGAATCCTAAAAGGTAGACCAGCATGGATGGGTTGTGATTGGCATTGCTGGAGAAAACTCCGAAATCAATGTCACCGATCCATCCGCATATTTGAAAGAACTGAACACCTGCCATGTACAAAAGCTGATTTGTTCTACTAAGCTCCTAAGGACAGAACTAAGTGCAGTGGGTGAAAGATTCATAAAGTCAGATTTAGACATGATATAAAGAAAAAAAGTTTTTTTTGAACAACTAGAAAAAAAGTGGAAGGGGCTGCCTGAGGAGGTAATGAGTTCCCCTTCCTCCAGTTGCTCAAATAAAAATTGGATGGGCGCTGATCATCATTTGTAGAAGAAATTTTTATTTAAGCATGAGTTGGACTAGGTAACTTTTGAGTTACCTTTTAAATCTGAGAATCTGTAAAGTATGGTAAAGTAGTATAAACGCCAAACAAAAATGGACAGGTCCTGACTTTGTATGCCTCTTCTGTACAAGGGACAAACTAATCTTTTCTGTATCATCTAATTTTAGCATTATTAGCAGCTGTTCATCAAGGGCTATAGTTGGAAACAGCAGTTCAGTATAGCACCATATCAATCATTCCTTGGAGGGAAGATGGGAAAAGGAAGGATCCCATTTTCCTTCCTGCCCTTGTGTAAATAAGTAGAAGAATCTTAAAGGTGTTCTGTTATAAGGCTCCCAAGAACCCCAGGGTACTGCCACTATGCCCAAGGAAAATATTAGTATTTATTTTTTTATAAAACTTAGTTTCAAGGGAATACAACATAGGCAAAATTCTATTTAGTTTATTTCTTTTCTTCTTTCTGATTATATTTTATGGATGCATGCTTTCCCACTATGCTTTGCATTTTTGTCTGTTCTTTTAGTGAAATGACAAAGGAAGTGGCCAGTGGCAGGAGCACATTGTGAAGCATAGATTGTGCATGTCTATTTGATACCAAACACAGTTTTTAGAATAATTTATAACTATTGAAAACTAGAGAACTTACCCTTTTATCCTGAAGCAGACATGACGGTATACTCTTTCTTGGCTTCTCAGGTTTCCTGGAAGGCAGCCAGTAATTGAATTTTATGTTAGCACATACAGTATTAGAGAGGAAAAGATTTTCATTTCACCTCGTGAAATAATTTGATGCCTTTTGATTTTTTCAACCTGGAATATTCTGAGCATTGCATTAACATAATACTATGGTAGGTATATGCATACATGTGTACATATAGTCAGAGACAGAAAGAGACACTCTGTGTACATGTGTACTTATAGACAGAGACAGATGGAAGAGAAACAAGTAGAGACAAAGACCATCTCTCACACACACACACACACACAAAACACACAAGCATAAAGCATTTGTTGATTTAGGTGTCAATGCTGTAGGTCCTAATTTTATTTAGTCAATTTACTGATTAAAGATTACATAAGGTATTTATGAGACACAAAGTCTATCTTTTTCAAAACTTCTATAGACAAATTTAGAAGAATGGTATATTCTTGTCTACATGGAAAATAATTAATTTAAAGAACAAACAATTTCATAAGACTTACATATTTTGAGGCAAAACTAAAATTTAAAAGTATCATGCCCAAACTGCTATTTGTTTTGTTTTTGCATGGGAGGAAGGCAGGGCAATTGGGGTTAAGTGATTTGCCTAAGGTCACACAGCTAGTAAGTGTGTCAAGTGTCTGAGGTCGCATTTGAACTCAGGTCCTCCACCAGGGCTGGTGCTTTACTCACTGCACCACCTAGCTGCTCCTCAAACTGCTGTTTGTACAAGAAAAACAACATAAAACATTAGTTATGATGGCAATAAAAAGTATTACTGCTTTCTAAAATTTATAATAACTGGAATGAAAATTTTAAGAACTATATTTGTAGGCACTTTTAGAGAATGATTCATTTTTATATATACTACAGGTTCAGTCAAACAAGTCCAGTCAAAAATAAATAAAATCAGTATGATAACTGGTATGTTACAGCCATGTCTGTAAGAAAGCAAATCCATTTTTTCCCTGTGGGAAACTCAAGTGTGGGCTCAAGTAGTACCTTAATAATTGAATCAGTTCCTCTTGGGAACATTTCATTATGATATTAATTTATAAAGGTTAAAGAGGAGTGGAAAGGGACCTGATAATAGTAGCAGGTATGAAGAGAAAAGGTGGTCTAGATCTGTCTTGCTTTCTTCCAGTATTATTAAATGCACTTATGGAGGGTTCTTAAGCTTTAGTGTAGTGTATATAGTTGTGCACTATCCACTAGGGTTAATTCATTCATCTCAGCCTAAATAGGGAAATTGCTGTTTAGGGAGTTGGTGGGAGCAAGTATTGTTAGGAAGAAAAAAAAAAATCCTGACCCGAGATTACCTTTTGTGGCAATATCAGCTGAAAAGATGTTGATAATCCTTGAGCATCTAAGACTACCTGTTTTACAAAAGACTGATAAAAGTCCAATTTTAGGGGAAAAATAGCTGAAGGCAGCTCTAACAGATGGCAGACTATGGATTTTGAGCTAGATATGACAACAACCTGTCAAACAATTTCAGGGGCAGAGAGGAGTGTCAGATGCAAATCTGAGAGTAGCAAGAATGAAACTCTACCTGTATTCTGGGAGACACAAGTCGTAGAAGTTTGAGCTGACTGGAGGGTGTTCACTTTCCCACATCATGAGAATCTTTGAGAGGTTGTTTGTTTTCCTATTCTGCCTTAATTAAAACTTTTTCCATCTGATTTATGGTTCCTGGTCTTTTGGTAGAAGATGCACTACATAGGGGTTTTGCCATATTTGTATAAATATGATTATTGAAAAAATCTCAAAGTAAACCTGATGTAATAAGGGGTTGTACAGTTGTATGAAACACATAGTCCATTTTGGGGATTTATTATATTATATGCTGATATAATCTTGTTATTTCTTTTTTATTTTGAGCTGTTTAGAACTTTTTACCTTTATTGAATTGCTTGTGTCTGCTATATATTTTAAAAACACTATCCCGCTATGATTTTTTTCTTTTTTTTTAAATTTATTTTTAATAT
>CM053626.1:86470622-86485948 GCA_028646595.1 Phalanger gymnotis
TTTTTTTCCCTCTGCTATGATGTGTGTTTGTACCTCTTAATTTGATGTAATTTACCCTTTTATACTATCTCCTTACTTCTTCTCCCAGAACCCTCCCTTTACATCTTTTAATTATGTTTTTTATCCTTATATCATTTATTTTATACAGACATCCACATTCTATGTGTATCGCTTTCAATTGTCATAGTAACTGTACTATTCTTAACAGTGACAAATACATATCTATACATATAACATACGTAAGATGATATAATCCTGTGTAAATATGCAAATAATTTGCCCTTATGGTTTAACAAGATTTGTTGGAGTTTTTTCCCCTGTTTACCTTTTTATGTCTTTCTTGAGTTTTGTATTTGAAGATCAAATTTTCCATGGAGTTCTGGCCTTTTCATCAGGAAGGTCTGGAATTCCCTCATTTTGTTGAATGTCCATCTCCTTGCCTGAAAAATTATGCTCAATTGTGCTGGGTAGTTGATCCTTGGTTGTAGTCCTAGCTCCTTTGCCCTTCAGAATATCATATTCCAATTTCTCCTGTCATTTAATGTAGAAGCTGCAAGATTCGCTAAATATAATTCCCTGTATATGGCCTAATATGCCTTTAGTAACAAAGACTTGGAAATAAAGGAAATGCCCATTGATTAAGGAATGGCTAAACGAATTGTAGTATATTAATGTTCTATGATATTAATGGATTGCCTGTAAGAAATAATGGTTATAAAGGAGTATCATCAGAAAATAAAAAAGTAGAGTGAAGCACATAGTATAAAGAATAATACAGACATATGTATACATATACATACACTTCCAAAATTAAAATGGAAAGAAAAGCTGAATTAAAAACAATGATGTGTAATAAAAAGAATTAATTTAATACAGAAAAAGAGATGAGAAAATACACATGCCTCCTTTTTTTTGCTGGAGAGGAGAGGCCCTGCAAAACATTGAGCACATTCACTTTCTCACCTCCATCCCATATCCAATTTATTGTCAAGCATTTTGTATTCTTCTTTACCAATATCTCTCATACATGCCCGCTTCTCTCTTGAGATACTGTCACTACCCTTTATAGGCCCTCATAACCTCAGATCTGGAGTATTGGAATAGTTTGCTGCTTTCTCTCCACTCCTGTCCATCCTCCATTCTGATATAAAAATTATGCTCCTAAAGCATAGGCATAACTGTCACGCTACTATTCAATAAACTCCAGTGGGTCCCTATTATCTCTAGAATCAAAGTTAAAACTTTCTTTTTGTATTTTAAAACATTGCAACCTGACTCATTCATCCACATCCAGTCTTCTTACAGTTCATTTAAATCCCCATACCCAGTGATCAAGTGATACTGGATCTCTTGCTCTTCCTAACCTAAGACACTCCAGCTCATGACTCCTTGCATTTTCCCTGGCTATACCCATGACTGGAATGCCTTTCTTGCTCTTTGTTTCCACATCCTATCATGCCTAGCTCCCTTCAAATCTTGAATACATTCTTAGCTACATTCCTACATTCTTCAAGAAGTCTTTCCCCCTTCATGTCAGTGCCTTCCTTCAGATTATCTCCAATTCATACTGCATATATCTGGTTTGCATAAAGTTGTCTAGGTGTTTTTGTTTTGTTTGTTTTTGTTTTCCCCGTAAGACTATAACCTCTTTAAAAGCAAAGACTGTTTTTGCTTCTCTTTTTTTATTTCCAATGCTTAGCACAGAGTCTAACAAGCAGTAGATACTTAAGAAAAGCTGATTGACATAATCTCAGACTCTTTCAATATGTTGTTTTGTTTTGCTGCATGGCTTATCTGTACTCTCATTGTTAAAGGGCTGGCTAACTGGGGTAAGAGGAGGGAGAAGTATATTTGGAACAAAGGGGAAACAATAAGGCAAGAAAGAGAATAAAGCAATTATATAGTGACTACTATGTGCCAGAAACTGTGCTGAGCAATATTTTATAACTATTATCTCATTTGATTCACACAATAACCCTGAAGGGTAGATACTATTACTATCCTCATTTTACAGTCAAGGAAATGGAGGTAAACAGAGTAAGTGGCTTGGCCTGGAAAGGTATATGAGCTAATATTTGAACTTAGTTCTTTTGGACTCTAGGCCTAGCATTTTATCCACTCTACTTCCCAGTTATGTCTTTATAGCTCATTTGTTGACTGATTTTTTAATGTGAGTAGTAGTAGTAGTAGTAATAGTAGTTGTAGTAGTAGTAGCAGTAGTTGTAGTAGTAGTAGCAGTAGTGATAGTAGTAGTAATAGTAGTAGGAGCAGCAGTGGTAGTTGTAATAGTAATAGTAGTAGTAGTAGTCGTAGTCGTAGTCGTAGTAGTAGTAGTAGTAGTAGTAGTAGTAGTAGTAGTAGTAATAGTAGAACAATCACTGCTCATTTAAAACTAGAAACTGCCCAGAGTTGGGGGAAACTAAAACAGACTTTAATACCTTGGAAGAGGGATCTGAAGCTGTGGCTACATGAAATTTCCTTCAAAATTATCTTAGTAATACAAATAATGAATCTTCAAGTTGGCATTTCCTGGGGCAATATAGAAATACAGTTGGCAATATCTTTCTGCAAGTTAATGCCTGATTGAAGTTTTAAAGAGAAATCCAAATGTATTTTGTTTTTAGGAAGTTCAGAGTGACTTCAAGCATTTCTTAAAAATAAGTATGGAAAGTCAAAAATACTTCTAATTTCTTTTTCTAGAGAGAGATACTGTAGTAATAGTTCAGCATTCATTTCATTTTCCCCTCCTTTAACATCAGGTTGTAGCTGCTTAAAGGAAACTAAAAAAAGGTTGAGACCAAAATGCTGAATCCCACTTCCAGTGCCTCTTTCTAGAGATGACACTGCTGAGGGAATTTTTAATTATCATTGCTTCCTCTCCCAAGTGCCTCTATACAGTAACTTATCCCTGTTATGCAGCCTCGAACCTTTAATGAACACTCAGTGGAATCAGCTCCCTAGCATTTGGCATTTAAAAGGTGACCTTGCTATAGGTGCTAAGAATAAATAGACATCATGGCCTCTCCTGCAAGAAATCTTTTGTAGAAGATCTTAAGAGTTAGGAGAGAAGCTGAGCAGAGAAATTTTTTTAAAGTCATTGCATAAGTATGAAGTTTAAAACAATTGAAGTAAAAATAAAAAATACTGGAGGCAAAAGATACATATGCAAAGATTACCTTGTGTTAAATTAAAAGTTTGGTTCAAGAAACTGCATTTATAAACTTTCTCAGCATTTTTTTTTGCTAGATGTTAACTATTACCTACCCTGCAATGGCTTTGCTCCAAGTTTCCTATATATCCTTTGAACATACACAGACATATGTTCATGCACACATATGAAAACTTGAAATGTGAACAATATAGAATACTAGAAACATACCACTTCAATTATAGATTGTAATGCTCATCAAATTTTCTTTCCTTTTCCTCTTCATATTTCATTGTTAAAAGGAGATTAGAATACAAAGCAGAAAAAAGTCTGAGAGGATAAAATTTAATGAAATATATGACTGACAAAAATAATGATGTGATATGAATGGGACCAACTCAGTCATAAAATGGAGAGTAGCAAAATGGATTAGAAAGCAGTATTTGTCAACATGTCTTTTTGAAGAAACACATGATATAAAGAATCACAGAGAGTTAAAGCGAGGGGCTATTTCAGGCAACTAAAAAAAATCCAGCGTACCAGTCATGATCTCAGAGAAGTCAATAGTGAAAATCAATATAGTCAATGTGGATAAGCAGGAAAACTATATTATGCATAAAGACATCACAGATAATATTGTTGTTGTTTAGTCATGTCCCACTCTCTGTGACCCCATTTTGGGCTTTTCTTAGCAATCATACCAGAGTAGCCTGCCATTTCTCCAGTTCATTTTACAGATGAAGAACTTCCACAAACAGAGTCGAGTGACTTGCCAAGTGTCATACAGCTGGTAAGTGTCTAAGGCTGGATTTGAACTCAGGTCTTCAAAGCTGATTTGAACATGAGTCTTCCTGATTCCAGTGCTCTGTGCCACCTATCTGCCCTCATGTATAATGAGATAAAATCAATACTACATATAATAGCACCCAAGTACTAGAAGGAAAAATTAACTACATTACAGAGAGAAATAGAAAGCAAAATTGTATACTTATGGGTCTAAATGTATTCTCTTCAGATCTAGATAAATATAGCAAAAGCAAAATATAAATAAGAAGGAAATTAAGGATCTGAAAAAATTTTTAGAAATATTTAGAAATGTTATATGCAGGTGTTTACTGGAGCCAGCTTGAATCAGTTCACATGAGCTGATTGCTGTTTTCATTGTGAGCATTTATACTTCAGAAACTGAATATTACTACAAATCTTGGCTTAATATTGTTTTGTTCATCATCTAAACTTAAGAAAATGATAAAGCAAATGTTAATAGTACTGATTAAAATTAAAACTGCATTGTACATGTTTTTGAAAACTGTTAAACACTTATCAGCACATTCTTAGTTATGTCTCTGGTAATATTGAATGTGATCAAAAAGGAGTATGAATATTTCTAATATATGCATAGAACCTTAACTTAATTGACAATGATCCAAAAACTAGTAAAATGGATCCACCACTTGTTTATTTGATAAAAGGAGAAAACTCTATTGTCAAAATTTTTAAAAGCACCATAAAATAAAAAGAAATAAATGGTAGTATTAGAAACTATTTTGTCCAATTATATGCCAAAATGATGATATTGTATTATAATTAAAATATTTCAAAGCAGGATTTTGTAATTATGTGAATCTGTGGCTGCTGACCACAACAAAGCCCTGGAGCTGCTCTGGAAACCCTCTATTTTTCTGCTTCATGATTTATGAGAGAATTGGTATGCCATAATGGATGAAGCACAAGTTTTAGAGACAAGAAGATTGGATTCAAATCATAACTTTGTTTGTAAGTGCTTTGATAGAATATTGAAGCTTTGAGATCCTAGCAACCTTATAAGGGCATGTAGCCTGTTCTTAACAAGAAGATATCTTCTTTCATGTTAAAATCAGTTGTTCTAAAGCTGTATTTTTTTTTTCAGTTTTCATGGGACGTGTTGCATTGGAGTCTAGAGGCCATATATAAGGTGAATATATCACAATGCCTTTGGAGTCATCTTGCATGTTTCAACTAGAGTTTCATTCATCAAAATCTTGGCCTTCTTGTTTTATCTCCACAATATATGGATTCTTAAGCTTTCTCACTTTAGCGATGTAGTGTTTTTTTCTTTTGTCTACTACTCTGATCAACTTGGAAATCTGCCTCTGAGTTTTTCTTTAAACTGTTGGTGTCAAACATTACTTTGAAATAAGCATAGAAAGTACAAAAAAAGACCTAAGTTTCTTTTTCCAGAGAAAAATACTGTAGTAATAAACATTCATTTCCTTTTCCCCTCCTTTAATTTGAAGTTGGAATTGACCTTCTTACTATTTACTTGCATTGTATGGATTCTCAAACCTTCTCATTATAGCAATATGAGGATTTCATTCTTTTGTCTGCTACTCTGATCAACTTTGAAAAGTACCTGTAATTTTTTAATAGTTTGTGTCAAATGTATTTTATACAATAGTACTTATCAACCTCAGCCTACTCCTACTGTACTTCAGCATGATTTCTGATGTGTGACTAAGTCCTCCAGTCCTACAGCCAACCTGCTTATGGGCCTCCCTGAACTTAGTTTTCTTAGTTTTGAGATGGCAGAGATACCTACAGCCCCACCCCAACCCCCACCTTTACTTCAGGCTGATATTCAAAGTATTAGCATCTCTTTATATCATAGTAGGACATCAGAGTAGGATTGCTTGGAGCTCTTTCATAACCAGGTGTAAAGAAGGCACACAATAATCCGATATGATTGTTCCATTTCATCTCCAATTCTATTTACCTGTTAATTCAATCATTCCATTTAATTAAAAATATCAATTGCATGCTTAGGTAGAATGTGTTTTCTTTCCTGCCTCCTCTTACGCAATTTTAGTAAGGAAATAGCTTGTTACTTATGTTTAGAGATATATGTACTTTATAGAGCACAATTTACCTTTCTCTATGTAGATCCTCTAATAATTTGACTCAGTTTTGTTAGCAGGCCTAGAATACCTTTTGTTTGATTGTTTCTGACATACCAATCTTCTAAGGTTTTATCTAACTTCGTTTTGTTTCAAACATCCTACAAACCATCTTTGGACAGATTATATCCACCTTAAATTTTCACAGATGGCACCTCCAATTATTCACTTATGTTACAGCAGATTGAATATCTGGATTACATGCCATCTTTCCTTTCTAATTAGTCTCTCCCTGCTGTATAGGCCACACACTCTTCTACTTTTGGCTGATGCTATTCACTTTATTATGCAGTGTTTGAAGCTCATAGCAGAACTAACAAATTAGTCATACAGAAATAAGATGGATTTTTTGAGTGCTTTTCTATGACATAAGATGTAAAGGCAAGTACACTGAAGGAAAAAAAGATAAAGAATAGAAGAAAAATTTAAGTAAGCAATTATAACACTAATGTTAACATGGTAAATAGATAGCTCAGAAAAAAATCAATTTAACAAACATTTGTTAAGTGTCTACTTTCTTCTCTGAGAAAAATATAAAATTTATGTCAAACATAGTCCCTGCCCTCATGGTGTTTGTAGTCTGATAGCTATATAGATAACTACTTTTTAAAATCAGAACTGTAATTTCATTTGTATAAGGATCTCTGGAGGGAGGAAACTACTTTTGTCAATATAGTTAAACAAATTAGCAAAATTTCTGCACTTTACAGGTTTGGTGAATTTAAACAATCTTCAGGGGCACTAATTGGTTATGTATGTATGTATGTATGTATGTATGTATGTATGTGTGTGTGTATGTATGTGTGTATGTATGTATGTATTATACCAAGTGAATATTTTGAGAATAGAGATGATGCCCTGAATACAGTAAAAGTGATACTACAAAAATTATTTTTAATATATTTTAAGCTTTTTTATATCACTTAAGTTTCTACCAGTGTATCTCACCTTCCTCATACATTTTAATAATAATATTTTATAGAAATAATTTATAAAATAGTATTTTATTGGGAAAAAAGAAAGAAAAGAGGAAGAAGAGGAAAAAATCAACAAAACAAATCAGTGAAGTATCATGTTCAGAACCATGCCTTAGACAGATTATTTCGTAAGTTACAAAGTGGATAAGTAAGAGAAGAAAGAGAGTGGAATAAGGAAGCCTGGAAAGATTATGCATTGTTTTCTTTCTTTAAAAACGTTGTCATTGTCACCTTTTGTTTACACATCACCTAGATTTCTCTAAGTATTGCTTTTCTTTCCCCTAAGAGAGAAATGTATTAAGAAAAAAGAAGTTAAGAAAGAAAAGAAAAAATGAAAAGAAAAAATCAGTAAAAATGATCAATATATCAAAAACATCTTAAAATTGATGCTATGTTCCATAGCCTTGGATTTCCTAACTCTGCAAAGGAGTTGGGGGAAAGTATCTTCTCATGGCTCTTCTTTGTGACTACACTTGTTCATTGTAATTCTTCAATATCTACTTTCTGTTTTTGTGGATGGTTATCCATTTATATTGCTGTAGTTTCTGAATGTGTGTGTACATATATATGCTATAGTCATTACATGTATATGCATACATGTATGACATATTCAGGGAGGACTAGGATCTTTGGTGTGAGGGCTTGTTGTGCCCTTTTCAGGGCTGCTTATCTACTTTTGGCATCCACCTTTCTCCCAACTCTTACCTCTAGCTCTAAGAAGCTATAGCATGTGCAGTGGCCACATCCACATAAAACCATCTTGGCAGATGGGCTAAACCAGGACCCTCAAACCCACCAGTGAGTTAGAAGGGTGTCTGGAGGAATGAGTGTATGAGAACAATTTGTTCCAATGTCTATGAAGGCAGCTGAAACCGATTGAAGTGAAGTGAAGTGAAACACTTAGAGCTTGGTCGTATATCAAAGATACCGAGGTCATCCTGTGCCCTCACTAGTTGTCTTGACTTTTGTCTTGCCGCTGGACTTCAATGACTTTGGGAGAGTGAGACTGACAAATTTGTGCAGCTCTGTCTCACTTAAATCCAATTCATACCAGGTCAACACTTCATCCTTGTGATGTCATTTGTCCTCATTGAGCAACAATATATAGACCTATACACATACAATAAAAACACATCTTTATGTATGTATGTATACAGGTACATGTATGTGCTCCAAACTGAAGTTGTGGTTGAGTTGTTCAGTTATGTCTAGCTCTTCATGACCCATGGAACCTATTATCCATGGGGTTTTCTTGACAATATTATTGTGGTAGATTGCCATTTCCTTCTCCAGTGGATTAAGGCAAACAGAGGTTAAAAGACCTGCCCAAGGACCCACAGCTACCAAGTGTCTGAGGGCAATTTCAATTCAGATCTTCTTGGCTCCAAGCCCATCAGTCTATCCACTGAACCACCTACCTGATTCATAGGTAAACAGAGGTTAAATGACTTGCCCCAGGTCACACAACTCATCTTAGGCAAAATCTGAACACAAGTGTTCCTGACTCTAGCCCAGTGATCTATTCATCCTGAGCCATTTAGCTGCCTTGTGCTCCAAAGTACTCATTATAAAATACTACTAATTCTATAGCTACATACAAATCAAAACAATTCAGTGGTTTCACATTATCCCCAGTAAATTTGCAAAGGTGACAAAAGAAATGGCCAATATATTAGGGATGGTGGGAACATAAGTATACTATTATATTGTTAGTAGATATGATTCATGCTACTCATTTGGAAAACAAGTTGAAATTATTCAAATAGAGGGGTGATAATGTCCATATTCTTTGTCTCAGAGATTCCACTGTTAGGTATAAGGCCCAGAGAGATCATTGATTCAAACAAAGTTTCCACTTATACTAAAATATTTATAGTATCATTTTGTGGTAATAAACAACTGAAAGCAAAGTAGAAGCTAATTGGGTAATAAGTAAGCAAACTAAGGTACATTAATGCAGTGGAATATAACTGTGGTGTAAGAATTGACAAATATAATAAATACAGAGATGCATAGAAAGATAGACATCATCTGATGCAAAATAAAGTAAGCAGAGTCTATAAACACAGACACATGCACAATCAAGATAATTCCAATGTGACATATTTAAATAAAGTAATGAATTTGACCATGGAATTGAATGAAACAAAAGATATTAACATAGAATATTACCATTTTCAATATTCAGAAAAGTTAATAATATCCTGGGATTTGTTTGTGCTTAGTAATTTGTTGAAGCTATTTATTATCTCAGGTTTTATTTTTTTCAAAGATCCTACCAGGATCATAGAAGAGTCATTTTGAAATCATCTACTCCAACCTCCTCATTTTAGAGATAGTTACAGAGTTTTTGTTTATAAAACTAGTTTTGTTATGCATTTTTTGTAAAGATATATACATTTCGATTAAGCACTCAGGCTTCTTGGCATCTAATTTCATAAAATAACTCAGTTTTTCTAGTTGATGTGAATAAATCCTTCTCACTGTCAATTTAAGTAATCTAGCTTTCTTTTCTTTAAAAAAATCAATTTAGGCAAAATGTTATCTATTTTATCAGTTTTTAACAGCTCTTAACTGCATTTATCATTTAGTTTTTAACATTTGATTTTTAAAACAGCTGCTTCTATGCTTATTTTAGAATTATTAATTTGATGAGTTTCTAAACTTTTTTATTAAAATCATGGAATTAATTGATTTTTCTTTAGTTAAAGTAATTAGTATAAGATAATAATATTTCCCAAAGAATTGTTTCAGTTATATCAATACATCTCAAATAAATTCAATTAGCACTTACAAAGTACCCTGTATGTACCAGGCGATGTGCTCAGAAAAATAAAATACAAAGGTAAAAATTGAAATAGACCCTACTCTGAAGGAGCTTACATTCTACCAAAGGGAAACAACATATACACAGACAAGTAAATATAACATACATGTGAAATAAATGCAAAGTCCTCTAAAGGGAGGAATGACTGGTACAAAAGTGACACAAATAGAGCTAGAATTTTACAAGAGATAGAGGTGAGGATTAAAATCATTCCAGGCATGGGGAACAGCCTAAACAAAGACATGGAGGCAGAGGATATAGTAATGTTGGTATAGGCGTGTACAACAGGGGGCAACCTTTCAACTTACCTCTCCACCTTTAACGAGGGTAAAAGGGAAGGGTGCATGGGAAAGGTCCTCCATTTATGGTATACCTGGCCCACAATCCGTGCATGTGTTGAGAGCAATTGACCAGGCCTAATCACAGAGTTATGAATTGCCTGAAGGTGATTAAAACCAGTTTAAGAGAAAGAATGTTGAATGCAGATATCAGAAGGACCTACCTGATTGACTTTGATCTCAACTGACCCCAATATTGGAGCAAGTACAAAGCAGTTTCCTTTTGTTGCACCAGGAGCCAGAACCTGTTGTTAAGACTTGAAGTCACCCCTTCCCCAAACTCCCTATCCACCCTGGCCTTCTCTATGGATTTTCATTGTTATGTAAAACTTCTGCCTGGTTAAAATGTATTTAACTTTGTCCCTTTGGGCACTCCAGTATCCTAGAGCTATGTGGTAACCCGAAATTGAAATTCCCTTTCCTCCATGAAAGATATTAGTTTTTTTGCTATTTTGGTAGTCTTCTTTATTTCAGTTTGGCACATGCATATGGTTATATATGTAATCCAGCAATCACGATAGCTTTATTAGAATATAGATTGCATAGAGTGTTACCTGGGGTAACTGGGCAGGAAACAAGTCTTTTAACCCTTTGACACAACCAGAAAAGTCAAACACTGCCCACTTTAGGCAGTAACAAAGATGCAATCAATTCTGGCTACATAGCCAAAGGGGAAAAAAGGCTCCTCCTGACTCTTCATAAGCCAAGAGTAGAATTTCCATGCACGCCTGCCAGTTGTCCAGCATCCCAGAAGCATATCCCTGAACCTCCCATGTTGTTGCCTCTATTTTAGGTAGTCTAAGTATGCTACAAAACCTTGTTTCCACTAGCATATGACAGACAGGTTTTTTCTTTCTAAGCCAATCTTCCAATTTTGTCTCTTTCAAGTATGAGAACATATAATTTCCATTCATACTTATGACTGTTAAAGGTTCTTTTTTTCATTTCTTGAAATTCTGTTATACTATCTTCTACTTCACCCTTCCCTTTAAAAATTGGTATTAACTTTTAAAATTCATATTGCTTGGAGGAATCCTATACATTTTTTTCTTGTCTTTCCCACTCTTCTTCCAGGCCAGACACTTATCTTTAGGTCTTTCTCTTTTCTTTCCTTTAGTTTCATTTTTTTGATAATTAAATTTTATTCATCATTACTTATTTTGTTTGAAATGATTCCTTCACATAGTCTAATCTCCCTCTCAAATAATCTTCCATATCTTTCCTTACTAAACACAATTCCTTCTTACTTTATGATAATTCTGTTATAATTATTTTTCTATAAACTGTTTCTGGTTCAAATCAGAATGAGATTCAGGAAATTCTTTTCTCTACATTTGGCTAAATACTTCTGTGGTGATCCATTTGTAGAAAAGAATAACTTTCCCACCTCATTTCTCCTCCTATAGATTATTTCACAATTCCTTTTTGTTGTTTTTTCCTTGACACTCAAGCCCATATTTCCTCTCTTTTTCTTTCTCAACAAGTCTTTAATGAAGGTGGCTCTTCAAAGATATTTTCCTTTAAAGACATAAGCATTGGATTATCAATGAGGCCCTTTGTGTTCTTTACCTTTCTTAGGTTGTTATTGCTCCATTTACCTTTTGATGTGTGATACTTCTAGTTTTATAGACAAGAATCTTTAGAATCATCAATTCTTTTAAAATTTAGCTTTAGCAATTTAATATTATAATAGTTCAACTTTGTAGGATACTATTCATAGGTACAAATAATTTCTTTCTCCTAGTGATGGAATCCTAATAAAGCTGTTCCCAGTCCAAATATTCTAACTTCTTCATAAGCTCCACTGCATAGCAGGCCCACTGCCCCTACTTAGCCACTCACCACTCACTCCCCCCATCCCCAATCAATATCCTAACTTCTTCATATATGCCTTGCTGCTCACTAGAACAACAGGTGTTTCCATGAACTCACATTTCTCACAGAAACAGCAAGCATGTCCTTGTGATGGGTTCCCAACCACTGCCTCTGGCTAGCCACTGCCCCCAGACCCATTCCTCTTATTTCCCACAGAAACAGCAGGTGTGTCCATACACTCAACCACAACCACTTCCATCTAATCTCAGAAAGGACCACAATAGTCAGCTAATCAGAAAGCAGCAGCACCAGGATGCCCAAGCAGAATGTGGACCCCAAAATGTCAGAAGGAATTTTCTGTAAGTAGGCACCTGCGCAGTAATACTAAAGAACTGACTTTGACAAAGAGAGACTTTATTATATATCATTATTGTATATACATACCCCTCAATGTGTTTTTCTTTATGCATTGTGGGTAATTGCATGCGCAGTTCCACTGTGGCTGGGACACTTCTCCTTACCTAATCCATTAACAAACCCCTACTGCATTTTTAACATTCATAATTTCTGGGGTATAATTGCCTCTTTACTTCATAAAAATCCATCTTGCTTTCTCTGAAGTTGCTGGTTCCTCTTGGAAGTTAGCTTTCTTCATGAGATGCATCAATCTCAATAAATGCCTAAACTTGGATTAGAGGTGGTCTGACTCTGAATTCTTAGAGAGGGTTTCACCACAGCACATCATGAAACTACAACACTAATATATCAAATTCAAATCCTTTCTTTTTCATCTTTGATTGATAATTCTCTGTAATTATGGCTGTGGCTCCTTGTTGAACAATCCAGTTTTTACTAGTCATTGGCAGTATTTTTTTTTCTTTAACCAAGAAGCTTTGGATCTTAGTAATCATATGTCAGGATTGGTGGTTTCACTCTAGTAGTGATTTGTGGTTTCTGTCTACTTCTAAATTATGATCTGGCTCCAATATTTCTGGGCAATTTGCTTTTATTAGTTTTTTAATGGTATTCAGGCTTTTTTTTGTTTTATCATGTTCTTTTGCCATCCTGATGATTCTTAGAATTTATCTCCATGCCTTCTTTTTCATGCCAATTTTTTTATAATAGATAACTTACTTACATTTTGCTATTCTTTGACTTTCCTTTAATATTTGGTTGTTTTTTGCCATTAATTTGTTGAATTTCTGAGTTTATCTACTTCTTTTTTTAGGGTAGTCACTGCTTTGCTTCCAGATTTTAGTCTGAACTTTCTATTTTACTTTCACATTTTCATTAAGAACTCTAATTTGGTGGGGGGGGGGGAGTGGAGCCAAGATGGCAGCAGGAAAGCAGGGATTGCTTAAGCTCCCCCCCCCCAAAATCCCTCCAAACACCTGTAAAAATGGCTCTGAACAAATTCTAGAGGTGCAGAACCCACAAAATAGCAAAGGGAAACAGATCTCCAGCACAGGAGAGCCTGGATGTTCTCCAGGAAGGGTCTATTGCATGGTGCTGAGAGTGAAGGGCAGCCCAGCATGGGCTGCTCCAGGACAGCCCAGACCGAGTCAGCCAGCCTGAAGAGGACTTGGGGCCATGAAACAGTGAGCAATGGCAGTTACCAGACTTTTCAACCCACAAATGCCAAAGAGCAGGTTGGGGGGAAACTGTGGGATCGAGTTCAAAGTGGTCTAGCCACCAGCTCTGGTGGTGGAGGAGGTTGTGCAGCAGTGGTGGTGGCAGCAGCAGGGAGCTCCTGAAGCTGCCTCCAGAGCACCAGTGTCAGCAGCTTCCCAAGGCCCTGGCTCACATGGTGGGAGGAACCTAGCAGCAGATCACAGCAGGAATGCAAGGAGTGCTTTGTGGGCACAAAGGCAGATTCTCTTGCTGTGCCCTGCTTGGATCTAAATTGAGGTCCTGGTTGGTGATTTTTGGGGGAGGGGGAGTGCTGTTGTGAAAGAGCCTGGGGTGATGGTAGAGTAGAAGTAGCTCTGAAAACAGCAGTGCTTGGACCCAAACACTT
Source organism: Phalanger gymnotis (assembly GCA_028646595.1). Classification (NCBI taxonomy): domain Eukaryota; kingdom Metazoa; phylum Chordata; class Mammalia; order Diprotodontia; family Phalangeridae; genus Phalanger; species Phalanger gymnotis. The sequence continues at coordinate 86,484,678 of CM053626.1, forward strand.
GGGACAAATTACTGTCTACTCTACAAGCAGTCATATCCTGACAAAAAGCTGAAGGGTTGAGTAGTTGGCTAGGAACTTGAACGGGCAGTGAAAATAGACTCAGACTCAAACTCAAACTCTAGATTCATTTTTTGGTGACAAAGAAGATAAAAACACACATCCAGAAGAAGTCAACAAAGTCAAAGAGTCTACATCAAAAGCCTCCAAGGAAAACATGAACTGGTCTCAGGCCGTGGAAGAGCTCAAAAATCATTTGGAAAAGCAAGTAAGAGAAGTAGAGGAAAAATTGAGAAGAGAAATGAGAGTGTAGCAAGAAAACTATGAAAAACAAGTCAAAGACTTGCTAAAGGACACACAAAAAAACTGAAGAAAATAACACCTTAAAGAATAGACTAACCCAAATGGCAAAAGAGCTCCAAAAAGCCAATGAGGAGAAGAATGCCTTGAAAGGCAGAATTAGCCAAATGGAAAATGAGGTCCAAAAGACTACTGAAGAAAATACTAGGTTGGAGCAATTGGAAGCTAGTGACTTTTTGAGAAATGGAGATCTTATAAAACAGAACCAAAGTGTGTTGTTAAGCAAAATGGGCTCCTTAGCACTTAGTGCCCTTGAAGAGTTTGGCTTTTGTTTGCTTTGAGTAATGCTAAGCCCCAGGCCCAAACCCCTACTAGGTGTGGAACCTATGTGGGTGTGGATTGATGACTGAGGTGGGGCCCAAGGTGGGGCTAACTCCAGGGAGGGCCTAGTTTACATGTCTGGGACAGCAGAGACTCTTAGAACATGTTGGTTTAAGTCTGCCTTTTTGTGACAATTTTGGGTCACGTGGGTGAATCACATGTGTGACTCACCCCTGACACTGACAAAGATATAAAAAGCCAGGGGTTGGCCTCTTCTTCTTAGGAGCTCTTTGCCAAAGCAGTGGTGGAGCTCGTGACTCTGGGCCAGCCCTTGTTCTGAGCTCCCAGGGCTGAACCTAGATGTTGGTAACTATGAATTGTATTGGGTCTGTCTATTTGTAATTTGTTTAAGGGCTCTTGAGATGGTGTTGATGAGGAAACTCTGGGCAGCTGTAGCTAAGGAGCCCTCCAGCTTGTAAACCCAGATGCTGAGACTTTGTTGAACTCCGGTAACTATGTATTGGGATTTGAATCAGGCAAGGTCTGTCTGTTGATGTTTGTAATTTGCTTGTATTTTGCTCTGAAGTTCAGGGTACTGGCTGTTCCCCCTGAACTAAGTGGATGATATTTGTGTGCTGAATTAAAGTAAGCTT
>CM053626.1:86486448-86531989 GCA_028646595.1 Phalanger gymnotis
GGGGGAGGAAATGGGGAGAAAATTTGTAATTCAAACGCCTGTGAAAGTCAATGCTGAAAACCAAACATGTTAAAAATAAATTAAAATAAAATAAAAGTCACAAAGAAAAGAAAAGATCAGAGCCAAATAGAAAATTTGACCTTCAAACACAAGAATTAAGAGAAGCATGAAAAGGCAAACAAGAAAGAGAAATCTTAAGGGACTTACTAAAGTTGAACTGTTTTGTTTACATTCCCACATGGAAAGATATGTGTCACTCATAAGACCTCAGTATTAGGGTAGCTGAAAGGAATATACATACATATATACATACACACATATATTTATGTATATATGTACATATATATATATATATATAGAGAGAGAGAGAGAGAGAGAGAGAGAGAGAGAGAGAGAGAGAGATTGAGAGAGAGGGCACAGGGTGAGTTGAATATGAAGGGATTATATCTTAAAAAATAAAATTAAGGGATGAGAGAGGAATATATTGAGAAAGGGAGAGATATAATGGAGTAAATTATCTTGCATAAAAGTGGCAAGAAAAAGCAATTCTCTAGGAAGGGAAGAGGGGGCAGGTGAGGGGGAATGAGTCAATCTTGCTCTCATCAGATTTGATCTGAGGAGGGAATAACATACACACTCAACTGGGCATCTTACCCTACAAGAAAGATGAAAGGAGATATAAAAGTGGGGAGGGTGATAGAAGAGAGGGAAGATAGGAGGAGGAGGTAATCAAAAACAAACACTTTCGAAAAGGGACAGGGTCAAGGGAGAAAATTGAATAAAGGGGGATAGGATAGGAAGGTGCAAAATATAGTTAGTCTTTCACAACATGAGTATTGTAGAAGGCTTTTACATAATGTTACATATGTGGTCTATGTTGAATTGCTTGCCTTCTTAGGGAGGGTGAGTGGGGAGTGAAAAGGGGAGAGAATTTGGAACTCATAGTTTTAAAAATAGATGTTCAAAAAAAAGTTTTTGCATGCGGCTATGAAACAAGATATACATGCAATGGGGCATAGAAAGCTATCTTGTCCTACAAGAAAGTAAAGGAACAGGGGATGGGGGAGCAGGGTGACAGAAGGGAGAGCTGACTGGGGAATGGGGCAACCAGAATATATGCCATCTTGGCATGGGGGGAGGGTAGAAGTGGAGAGAAAATTTGTAATTCAAACTCTTGTGAAAATTGATGCTGAAAACTAAAAAATATTAAACAAATTAAATAAGTATAAAAATAAAAGATAAGTTGTTAAACAAATATAGAAGTTTAGGTTTTGCCAATTTCAGTTAATTAAGAATTCAGTAAGCATGTATTAAGTGCCTACTACCCATCAGACACTATGCTAAGCCCTAAGAATACAAAGATGAAGGCAAAAGAGTCCCTCGGTTATATATTATGATGTGCACAGTATGTAATAATATACAAATGGAGAGGAACAGGGAACACAGTGGGTGTGGGGAATATATTAATTAGCCACTGTAATGATAAGGGAACAAGAAAGACCTCATGTAGGAAATTGTGTTTGGGCTGAGTTTTGAAAGAAGTGAGGGATTCTAAAAAGGAGGAGAAGAGAGAACATTTCAGGAATAGAGGGTAAAGTAGGGGGCTAATCATGATTGGAGCAGATGCAGAAGGCAGGAGATAGACCAATATGTAAGAATATCAACAATTGAAAAAATAGCCAGTCAGGCTGTACTAAAAAGTATGGGAAAGGTAGTAATTTTTAATAATCTTGGACATATAGATAGAAAATTTGGGCAAGAGGAAGAGAAGAGAAGCAGGGGAGTGGAAGCTGAGTGAACCAATCAGTTTTCAAGCTTAAATTCTCAATAATTTTTTTTCTCACTATACTGAACATACAGTGGAGAGTATGAAGAATGAAATAATCACTAGTAGCAAGGAGCTTTTGTGTTAGTGGAGAAGACAAGTACTTGTCAAAACACACAGCAAAAATATTAAGTTAATAAATACAAATATGTACAAATTAGTTGAATGCAAAGTAGCTTGAGAGGGAGAATGCTAGAACAAGGTGGGGATTAGGAATGTTTTCCTGAGCTACATCCTGAAGGATATAGGAATTCTATTACAAAAATGAATGGAGAGAGGGCATTCCATGCATGAAGGAATGGCTACTACAAATTACTTTTTTTTTTCTATATAGGGTCTTTTGATCACTAATCCTTAAGTACTTAGACCATTACCTATACTCTGATGTCACTTTCTTGCATTCCCAATTTTGACTATATTGTTAACTAGTTCCACTCCACAGTGTCCTAATTTCTAAAATGTCTCTCACTCCCTTGTCCTACCAAATATTATGTCTTGCCAAACCCTAGCCCACTCTCTCCACTGCCCACCATTTTGTTCTTTTGCTCCCACTCATATGCTGCTAAACAGAGATAGAGGGGGATCACATATCCATGATGACTAGGTCCCCTAGAAATTTATTTTATCGAACCTCACCTGGGCCCTCTATACAGCAAGGCAATATGTATTCCCTCCCTCATTCAGTCCATATCCCACTTCCCCAAGAGACCGTATCTTCTCTTCTCTCATCAAATCTCCCATACCTTTCCCTCCCCTAATTTCTTGCTATATATAAATTTCTTATATATTACTGAGAAAATTGAGGCTGTTCAAGGTTAGCATCCTATTGTCCCCTTCTCTTCACCTTAAAGCCCTTTGATATCATCTCAAACTCATCTATTTATTCTCACAAAAAAGTAAACCTTTTCCTTTCTGAGGCCAAAACTTCTACATATGCCCTTGATGCTTTCCCCTCCAGTTCTCTCCTTCAGATTAATCCCTCGTTCATCCCCCGTTGCTTTGTATCCTTCAAACATATCCAAATTTCCTTCATCCTCAGAGAAGAACTTTGCCTACGCCTTAGCTCCAGATGCCTCAAGATATACTGTTTCTCTTTTTTCCCTTTCTCAAACTCCTAAGGAAAAAAAAAACAAAGCAAAAGTAGCAACAGCAACAAAGTCTACACTTATTGCCTTAGCTTCTTTTCTTCTCATTCGCTTCTCAACCTTTTGCAATCTGACTTCTTACCTCACTCAATTAAAACTGGTGTCTCTAAGGATACCAATGAATTCTTAATTGTTAAATCAAATGGTCTTTTCAGAGTCCTCATCCTTCTTGACCTCTCAGTATTTATTATTATTATTAGCAATCTCTTCCTGTTACCTCATTAATTGTGAGTTCTGAATCTCTTTTAACCAAGAGAATTGGGAAATGGGGTAATATGCAATGAGTTTGAAAAGACTGGCTGTGGAAAAGTTGTGAGGATCTTTTTAAAAGCTGGACAGAAGACTTTGTTTTCTTAGAGGAGCTATTAGAGTTGACTGAGAAGGAAAGAGATTTGGTCAGATCTGTGATTTAGGAAGATCATTTTGGCTATAGTGAGGAGGATTTACTGGAGTGATGAAGAATGAGACAGCCATACCAATTTGGAGGTTATTATAATTATAAGAATGGTAGTCTACCTCACTCCAATGGAATACAGAAGTCTTGCATTTCTCAATTAAGTCAATCAATCAATGAATGACCTCAATTAATGTATTTAGGTATATGGTCTATTTTATGATAATTTTATTATAACTTCATCAGATGAGAATACCTCGTTGAATTGTAGAATCGATCATATGTATAAAATTAGTGTGAACAGTTCCTAGATCTCTCTTTTAGTTCAATCAATCAGAATTATTAGCTGACAGTAGAAAAAGTCCTTAATCAATTATTTGGGAAAAAATCTCCTTCTCTTTTTCCTCAGTCTCCCGATATGTCAATTCCACCATCTCCTTATACCACAATTTATTCATGTGTTGAATGAAGGGTATTTTTTTCAGACAGAAAGATGGATCCCTCCCAGGATTCATACTACTACTAGTTGATTGATTTGTGGATACTGGTTTTGAATATATTGGCTGAGAGAAGGGTAGAGTCTAGTCAATCCCAATGGGTGACAATTCCACTTCTGAGATTACTTTTCATGATCTCTTTATATCTAGTAACTTGATAATCATCAGCAGCTAATGAATAGCTGGATGAATTTCTATTAGCACTTCAAGGAGTGGGTAAAAATACCACAAGCCTATATCTCCATAAATAATTATATCTGATATTGTTTTCATGTTTTCCAAAAATCCATGTCATGTCTTGGAGAAAAAAAAATCCCCTATGAGACACATTCAGAATTTCATAATACATAACTCAAAATAAGTTTAGCAAAAAATGAAATGATGTTATTCAGAGAATTGTGGTGACCACATACAAAACCAAATAACAGTATGTTTATGCCTATAACCCAAAATCGTGCACAAGTATATGATCCTCGAGTCAGGGACTATTCCATTTTAGTCTTTGTGACTCTCGTATCAAACATAGTGCCTGACACATATCGTTGTTCAGTCATTTCAGTCATGTCTGACTCTTCGTGACCCCATTTAAGGTTTTCTTGACAAACCAATGTAATAGTTTGCCATTTCCTTCTCCAGTTCATTTTACAGGTGAAGGATTGAGTCATACATGGTTAAGTGACTTGACCAGGGTCACATTTCGGAGCCAGAATTGAACTTCCAGCTTCCTGACTCTGGGGCCTTGTGCTTTATCCACTGTGCCATCCAACTGCCCTCCTGACACATAGTAGGTGCTTGTTAAATAGTAATTCATTATATTCCCTTCTAGAATGATAGAAACAATTATGAAAGTGGAGAATATCTTTGAAATCTTGGAGACAATCTCACTGAACAATAAAGGAAAATGAACACTAGAGGAGAATTATTTACCCAAGTTCATACAACCAGCCAATTACAGAACAAATACTAAAAGCCAAGTCTCCTAATTTTTAGTCAAATGTTTCCCCAAATGATCAAATCATATAACTATATACAGCTTTTAAGTGCTATTCAAGCACTAGATTCTGTGAATTTTAAGGAATTTATAATGTGGGATTTAGGGTCACTTCTCCCATTCCAGATAGCCCTCTATTCTAAGGGAGCTGTTGCACTAAAATTATTCACATAAATGGTCTCTAAATTGGAGATCTCTGTCTTTGTACATTTTAAGGTTTTTCAATGAATAAACAGTAAGGAGACCTTTCTAAATTATTGTTCTTTGGGCTCCAGAATGAAAACCTTCAGCCCTTCCTGGAATAGCTGTTTATAGAACCTTTGTGGCACTAGATTCTTCTATCAGTTAAAAGAACTACAATCACATTTGCTTTTGATATAGAAATCTTACCCTGTGCTGAATGTTCACATGTTTATAGTGTTTGGCATTTCTGAGTAACTGACTCCATTGTTCCAAGGATAGCTAGTTACAAATGGTGTCCTTTTAATGTGCATTGTATCACTTAACTATCTAAAATACTTTTTGTCATAATATCTATATATATATATTTATTTCTGTATAAACATAAACATGTAACATAGAGTGGCAAACAGGTACATGAACAGTTCTTAATATATTGGCCTATATCTTATGTTTTAAATTATATTCTACTAGCCTTAGATTCAGTTAATTAGAAAATATTTAGTTTTGAACTTCTACTGCCTCTTAAAATTGAGAAATTTTGTCATTTTCATGCCCAATAGTTGGAAACTGTGGAAAATGTATTACTATATCTACACAACTCTGCTGATGATAATTCTTTCACTGACTTTTTGCCATGATGCACAAGTCTCATTTAACCAGAGAGAAGGGAGGGAAACTCATAAAGCAGCAGTAATAAAATTGATTTAATCTATGTGATGCTGGTTTATTATCCTAGGTGAAAGATTAACTTCAATTCTCCTATCACTGTACTATTTCCTGCTATTATAAAAGATCTGATATCTCCCTTATTCCCTCAGAAGTTTGATGCTGTTTCTATTACTAAAATAGGTATTTACCTACCTTATAATGTATTTTTGTCTCTCTGATAGAGATAAGCTTCCCCAAACTTAGCAGAACACAAGTCAAGTCAGCCCTGTAATATGTTTAAATCATAATCATTACTTGAATGTTACTTCAAACTACATTGTTTTAATGGGTGTACTATTTTGAACCTTAGAAAATTTATTTTACAAAGGACACCTTGGCTACAACAATCCTTAGGAAGCTGTCCTAAGGAAAAATATACAGAAGTTGGTGCCATTAGTTAATTTCAATTAATGCAATTCATCACATTCCTGTATGTAAACTTTGCATCTTTCCTTAAAATAGCTTATTATACCTGAGAGGATTATTCCTCTCTTTTCATTATTTGTTTTAAAACCTTTTGTTTCAATTCCTTTTGCTTTTCAGTTACTTTGCAAGCCAAGAAAATTGAAAATGTTACAAAATTATTTTATAATGTACTCAAGGCCCTAGGTACTGGGGGCATTTGGGACTAATAATTAGAGTCCCTCTTTTGTTTCCTCTTCTCCTTCCATTCCCACTACACATAATTATTGGTGAAGTGACAAGGGAAAGATTGAACCTAGCAGCCAGCATTATCCATTACTGAAGACCTAAGCTGGTAGCTTCTATTAGTGGTTAATCCTCAAAGTATATGAGTGTCCTCTGTCCTCTGGAGAATTAGTCAGTTTCCAGTCCCCTTTGCTTGAAATGGTTTCACTCCATAACAGTAGCAGACATTTTGAACCTTCAGGTTGTGGCAGGAATAGGAACATTCAATAAACAGCCTCCACTATTCTTGCTTATGTTGTCCTTGTCTGGGAGACGTATCAGCATTAGGCAACCCGTTGATGTTACAACTACCAGGTAAAACCACCATAGGCTGACCTCATGGTGAGTGATAGCTCAGTCAGCAAATGGAAAGAAGAGGCTATGGCCTCCAGCTACATATTTCAAATGTAGGACATATTTTAAATGTAAGTAAAATATTTATGCATATAACCTGAAATATTTCTAGGACTTATAACTCAGTCTAAAATGTAACCCTGACACTCATTATTGATATCAAAACTTGCTGTAAATAGGAGCATTCTGATTTCAATTAAAGTGTTAGGAATTTTAACAGTTCAAGTATTGGTCAATCCATCAAGGGCTATGCAGGGTATAACAAACATCTTAGTGTAGTTTTAAACTTTGATAACTTAAGAATTTTTAAATTTAATACAAAATACTAAATACAAATTTATAAAAGCATTATTTGGAAATGAAATTACTTAAATTTCATTTATACTTGTTTTTTGAAATGCTAATAAGTGTTTAATTTAAATTTTAGCAAGATGAGGTGGATTGATATTTTACACTGCATGTGCAAAAATTTCTGGATAACACTTTCTAGGTCTTTTGAATCATTAGAGAAGGTCATTTTGTTGGCCGTCTAGTCACCTGAGCTACCTCCATTAGAGATTTTTTTGGGGAGGTCACATCAAAAGTGTATGTATCATGCATGCATCAAAACCTTGTTCTTTGGATATTCTAAGGGGTAGGATTACAAACAGACTTTTCAGTCACTAAATAGTGGCAGATTAAATTGTGTAATTGACAATTGACTAGAGGGATATGAAGCATGATATGAACTTTTAATAAGAAATTTAATAAGAAACATCAGTATTTTAATAATCTAAATAAATATCCTCTCAATGTTTTTTTTACAAGTTTGTAAAATTTATACTTCTGAAATTATGAAAGCCTAAAACTTCGCTAAGATTTTTGAGGCAACCTGTGCTAGAGAAAAAAAAAGAATTACTTTCTCCCAAAACTGAAAAGATTAGTTATGCTCCTATTTCTTCTTAGACAAAGCATTTCAGTTTCTTCTGTAGTGACTTTAGGGAAATCACAGGTATTTAAAATCAATCAATCAAAAAGCATTATGAAGCGCCTACTGGGTTTCAGGTATCTGGCTAGGTGTTAAGGCCACAAGGAATGAAAAAGTCTCTGACTTTAAGAAGCTTAACTTCTATCCATAGAATAAAGACAAGTTCTTAGACCTGTCACATAGGCAAAGGAATACTGAACAAAATTTCCAGAAGCCTTTATAGAAAATGCTGAAGGTCTCTAACCTTCAGATTATATCTAACAGAACCAATCACACTAAACTCGATCCTGAATCTAATCCTATCCTTCACAGTGTCCAAAATATATCTCTCTTTGCTAATTTTATGTTATTATTCATCATGTGGACCAGACAAACTGAGCTACTCTCAGTTCTCTGTACAAAGTATTACATTTCCCACCAAGGTAACTTTGCAATGCCATCTCTCATGCCCAGAATGAACTTCTTGCTCACCTGTGCCCAATAAAACCCCTAGATTCCTTAAAGGCTCAGCTCAAGTTCTAACTCCACACAAGCCCTTCCCTTATCCTATCTATTGTTCTCTCCCCATCCCAAAATTACCCTGTATTTATTTTTTTTAAATGTATTTTGTATTCACTCATTTGCCCACATGTTGATTATTCTTCCCTCTTCCTTGGCCCCCCAAGAGAATGCAAGTCCTTCAGAAAGCAGGAACTGTTTAAATTTTGTCTTTGCCATTCCCTAAAACAATATTTTGTATACAGCAGGTGCTTAATAAATGCTTATTGAATGAATTAATATTGATAGTCAATGAACTTAAATTCAACTCCTTACGTGTTATCCTCAGGCATTGAAAGTTTGTTGACTAAGACTCTTATTTAGCCTTCCCAGAGTCATAATGGATTTTCTACAGTGTTTTCAACTTTGGTCTGAATAGCCTTCCTCATCCTATCTATAACCTTTGAAAAAATGTAGACAAGTCAAAATGGAATATCGAATTTTCAAGAATCTTAAGAAGAATCTAGGTTCTCTCAGATGAGGGGAGAGAGTGTGCACTTTCTTTAGAATGCCAGAAGTAGTATTTCTAGGATTGTTAAAGCAATAGCTTTTTAAATTAAAAATAGATAATATATATTTATATATATATATATGTGTGTGTGTGTGTATGTGTATGTACAAATATATCCAAATGCACATTATATACATGCATATATATATATATATTTATACACACATATAAAACACAGAGAGAGACAGAGACAGAGACAAAGGGAGAGACAGAAAAAGACACAGAGAGAGAGAAGTTTGTTGCTGGTCTTTGTTCTCGAAGAGGATGGAAATGACATCAATATGTTAGAGTCAAGTTACAGTGTGTCCGACGATGACTGATCAGACAAATACAATCTCAGGAGGCTCTACCACAGATCAGCCACAAATACTCCATGTGAGCATTTGGGGTGGATTCTCTAAATTTTTGAATCTCATTTCTTTTGACCTGCTTCAATTCTGTTTTGCTCATAGAGGCACATTACTTTCTCTGATAGGGGCATGTCATGCTGAGTGGTCCTGTGCCAATGTCTTTCATGTCACAAATCAATTCCAAATTAAGAGAGACCATGAGAGTGTCATTATATCACTTTTTCTGACCATCATGGGAGTGCTTGCCCTGTGTGAGTTCTCCATACAATAATATTTTGGCAATCATATGTTCGACATTCAAATAATATGGTTAGCCCATTGGAGTTGAGTTACTTCAGTAGAGTTTGAATGTTTGGCAATTTAGTTTGAGAAAGGACCTCACTGTCTGGTATCTTATGCTGCCAAGCGAGACAATTCAAATGGAAGTGATTCAGTTCCCTTGCAGGCCACTAGTATACTGTCCAGGTTTCACAGGCATACATCTATGTGGTCAGCACAACAGTTCTGTAGACTTTCAGTTTGGCAGTCAGTTTTCTACCTCTTCTCTCACACAATTTTTTGGATCCTCCCAAACACTGAACTAGCTCTGGAAATGTATGGTATCAACCTCATCTTCCATGTGTACATTACTGGAAAGTATACTGCCAAAGTAAGTGAATATATCCGCAGTATTCAAAACTTCTCCATTTGCTATAACCAATGGTTCCACATATGTATGGTGTGGTGCTGGCTGGTAGAATACCTGTGTTTCCTTGGTATTAACTGTTAGGTCAAAATAGCACAAGCAGTGGAGAATCAATCCATAATTTGTTTCACCTCAGCTTCAGAGGCTGCGATGAGTGCACAATCATTTGCAAACAAAAAATCATGCACCAACACTCCCTCCACTTCAGTCTTGTCTTGCAGACTTTTCAAGTTGAAGAATTTACCATCAGTGCTGTAGCTAACCTTGATTCCATGCTTGTTCTCGTTGAAGGTGTTTGACAATGTGGCTGAAAACATCATGCTAAAAAGCATGGGAGCAAGCACACAGCATTATTTCACTCTGCTGGAGACTGGGAAAGCGTGAGAGGATCATCCATTATTCAGAACCCATGCAAATATGTCACTGTGAAATTCATGTATGTGTAATACTAATGAACTTCTCTGAGCAACCAAATTTTGACATAATATTAAATAAGTTATCATGATCGACAGTATTAAAGCTGTTGGCCAGATCTAAAAACATCATGTACATACCTCTGTTCTGCGCCTTGTATTTCTCCTGGAGTTGGGCAACACATGCTATATCTACTATTTCCTAGTCCTTTGTGAAGCCAAACTGGCACTTAGATAGATTACCATCTTCGAGGTGAAGGATCAGTCTACTAAGGAGGACTCTGGCAAGCAAAGACTAACGAAGAGACCCCTCCTGTGATTGTCACAGGATAATCCATTTGCTTTAATTTTAGAGAGACAGACAATGGAGGCATCCTTGAACTCCTGAAGGAAAATCTCTTGCCGCATAACCTGGAAAATTTCAGTAATCTATTATGAGCAATAGGCCTCCCCATCCTTGTAAATCTCGGTTGAAATAGAATCAACACTAGGTGCTTTGCCAAGCAAATGGAGCCTAATGGCATTGAAAACCTCTTCTTCAGTTGGAACTTCAGCTTGGGAGGGATTGACTTCAACCTGAGGCAAATAGTCAATGACTTCAGCACTGATTGATTGATAACACTATGGAAGTGTTCAACCCATGTCTCCAGGATCATGTCCTTATCACTAATCAATGTGTCTCCATCAGCACCAAGTAGTTGAGATGCACATAGGTCTTTGGCCCATAAATAATCTTCAAGGCATCATAAAAGTGCTTTGGATTGTCACTATCAGCATAAAACTGAATTTTATCTGCCTTCTCACTGAGCCAGGAATCCTGCATCTCTCTAAGATTCTCTTGTACTTTACTTTTTTTGTTTCGTCTTTTGAATTTTATCATTTTGTTTAATATTTTGGTTTTCAACGCTGATTTCCACAAGATTTTGAGTACAAATTTTCTCCCCATTTCTACCCTTCTGTCCATTCCAAGATGGCATATATTCTGATTGCCTCATTCCCCAGTCAGCCCTCCCTTCTGTAACCTTTCCCCTTACTTTCTTGTAGGGCAGGATAGATTTCTATGCCCTACTCCCTATATATCTTGTTTCCCAGTTGCATGTAAAAACAACTATTTTTGAGCATCTGCTTTAAAAAAATTTTAGTTCCAAATTCTCTCCCTTCTTCCCTTCCCACCCACCCTCCCTAAGAAGGCGAGCAATTCAACATAGGTCACACATGTATCATTATGTAAAATACTTCCACAATACTCATGTTGTGAAAGGGTAACTATATTTCCTTCCATCCCATCCCATCTCCCTTTATTCAAGTTTCTCCCTTGACTCTGTCCCTTTTCAAAACTGTTTGCTTTTGATTACCTCCTCCCCCGCCCCTTTTTATCCCCTTCCCCTTACTTTCCTGTGGAGTAAGGTAACCAATTGAGTGCGTATGTTATTCCCTCAAGTCAAATCTGATGAGAACAAGATTCACTCATTCCCCCTCACCTGCCCCCTCTTCCCTTCCTAAAGAACTGCTTTTCCTTGCCACTTTTATGTGAGATAATTTACCCCCTTCTATCTCTCCCTTTCTTTCTCTCTCAATATATTCCTCTCTCACTCCTTAATTTAATTGTTTTAGATATCATCCCTTTATATTCAACTCACCCTGTGCCCTCTCTCTATATGTATGTATATTCCCTTCAACTACCCTAATACGGAGAAAGGTCTCATGAATTACACACATCCATCTTTCCATTTAGGAATGTAAGCAAAACAGCTCCACTTTAGTAAGTCTTTATGGTTTTTCTTTCTTATTTACCTTTTCATGCTTCTCTTGATTCTTGTGTTTGAAAGTCAAATTTTCTATTCAGCTCTGGTCTTTTCACTGAGAAAGCTTGAAAGTCCTCTGTTTTATTGAAAATCCATATTTTGCTTCGGAGCATGATACTCAGTTTTGCTGGGTAGGTGATTTTTGGTTTTAGTGTTGTCTTGAAGCATTATACTCAGTTTTGCATGATCATGAGTTCCAGATATTCTCTCCCCCCCCCAAGACTGCATGGAATCTGATATATCTTCTACATATAAGTTCACATTGAACTGATTTACATATATGTAGACAAAACAGTTCAACTTTAGTAAGTCCCTTATGATTTCTCTTTCTTGTTTACCTTTTCATGCTTCTCTTGATTCTTGTGTTTGAAAGTCAAATTTTCTATTCACCTCCGGTCTTTTCACTGAGAAAGCTTGAAAGACCTCTATTTTATTGAAAATCCATATTTTGCCTCGGAGCATTATACTCAGTTTTGCTGGGTAGATGATTCTTGGTTTTAATCCTAGCTCCTTTGACGTCTGGAATATCATATTCCAAGCCCTTTGATCGCTTAATGTACAAGCTGCTAGGCTAGTGTTATCCTGATTGCATTTCCACAATATTCAAATTGTTTCTTTCTGGTTGCTTGAAGCATTTTATCCTTTACCTGGAAACTCTGGAATTTTCTTTTTGGGATCTTTTTTAAGAGGTGATTGGTGGATTCTTTCAATTTCTATTTTCCCCTCTGGTTCTAAAATATCAGATCAGATTTCCTTGATAATTTCTTTTTTATAATTAAGATTTTTTTTAGCTTACAACATGCAGTTCCACATAATTTTCAGTTCCAGATTTTCTTCCTCCCCTCTCCCCTCCCCAAGATGGCGTGGAATCTGATACATCTACATATAACTTTCCATTGAACTTATTTACACAATAGTCAAATTGTAAAGCAGAATTATGACCAATGGAATGAATCATGAGAAAGGAGAAACAAAACAAAAAAAAACCCACAAAAACAAAAGAGAAAAAAAAAGGAAGAGCATATAGTGTGCATCAATCTGCATTCAGACTGCATAGTTCTTTCTCTGGATGTAGATAGCTCTCTCCAACATGAGTCCTTTGAAGTTGTCTTTGCACCTTGTATTGGCGAGAAGAGTAAAGTCTATCAGGGTTAGTCATCTCAGAATCCATATGTCAGTGGTTATATATAATGTTCTGCTGGTTCTGCTCCACTCACTCAGCATTACATTACGTAGGTCTTTCCAGGTTATTATGAAGTTCATATCTTCCCCATTTCTTATAGTACAATAGTATTCCATTACCTTTGAATACCAGAACTTGTCCAGCCATTCGCCAATTGATGGCTATCCCCTCAATTTCCAATTCTTTGCTACTACAAAAAGAGCTGCTGTAAATATTTTTGTACATATGGGTCCTTTTCCCACTTGTATGACCTCTTTGGGATACAGCCCTAGAAGTGGTATTGCTGGGACAAAGGGTATGAACATTTTATAGCCTTTTGGGCGTACTTCCAGAATGGCTGGATCAGTTCACAACCCCACCAGCAATGTAACAATGTTCCAATTTTCCCATACCCTCTCCAGCATTTATCATTTTCCTGTTTTGTCATTTTAGCCAATCTGACAGGAGAGATGTGGTACATAAGAGTTGTTTTCATTTGCATTTCTCTAACCAGTAGTGATTTAGAGCATTTTTCATATGCCTATAGATATCTTTAATTTCTTCCTCTGAAAACTGCCTGTTCATATCCTTTGACCATTCCTTAATTGGAGAATGATGTGTATTCCTATAAATTTGGCTCAATTCCCTGTATATTTTAGAGATGAGGCCTTTATCAAGACACTAGTTGTAAAGAATTTCTCCCAATTTTCTGCTTCCCTCCTAATCTTTGTTGCATTAGCTTTTTTTGTACAGAAAACATTTCAATTTAACATAATAAAAATTATCCATTTTGCATTTTGAATGGTCTCTATATTTTGCTGTCATGAATTCTTTTCTTTTCCATAAATCTGATAGGTAAAATATTCCTTGCTCTCCCAAAATGCTTACAATATCAGCCTTTATTCCTAAATCATTAACCTATTTTGACTTTGTTTTGGTATATGGTGTAAGATATTGGTCTATGCCCAGTTTCTGCTCTACCATTTTCCAATTATCCCAGCAGTTTTTGTGAAATAGTGAATTCTTATTGTATATTATTATTTTATCCAGCTCTTTAAATAATTTTTTTAGTAGTTCGATTGGTATGGCACTGAATAAACAAATTAATTCAAGTAAAATTGTCATTTTTGTTATATTAGTACATATATACACACATATACATACATACACACATATATACACACATACACTAATATACATATATACACACATATGTATATATAATTGAACATACTTAAATCAGACAATATGTATGCACAAGTTCATAATATGTGGAGTCTATTTCTAGTCGTCTGAGTTTTTTCAAGCTTCCTGAAGACTTTGAAGGCATTAGGTGATATGCTTACCCAGGACCAAACAGTATGAGTCCCCCAAGAAGTAGAGTTTCCGAAATAATAACCAGGCAAAAGGAGCGTGAAAGATGCCCCCAATCAACTTTTCCTCCATTTCTTTTCTAAAATAAATTTTATTGATATCTTTTCTTTTTACATTACCTGATTTCCAGTTTTTGCTGCAATTCTTGTCAAATAGGGAGTTCTTTAATAGGTAATTTGTTTTTGGGTTCACCAAACACTGAGTTATTGAATCCAGTTATTATTCTCCTTTGTCTAGTCTGTCTTATTGATTGACTTTTCTAATTTTTAACCAGTACCAAAAGGTTTTGATGATTACTGCTTTATAGTATACTTTGAGGTCTGAAAACACTATTCTTATTTCATTCCTACCCTTTTAATTATTTTCCTTGACATACTAGATCTTCTGTTCCTTTGAATAATTTTGTTATTATTTATTTTTCTAGTTCTATAAAGTATTTCTTTGGTAGTTTGATCAGGATTATACTAAATCCATAAATTAGTTGTGGTGTAAATGTCATTTACATTTCATAATAATGATTATGGTTTAATTATTACATTATGACTAATTGTAATGCAATCATTATCATGAAATGAAAAATACATAATTTATATTCTATAACATATTCAAACAACCACAGAGGTTTGGGATTTTTTTTTTGTTTCTTACATAGATAGACAATGAGCACTGAATATACTTCTAGTTAAACAAATTTTTCATTTCTTTTAGGATTATTTTGTTATTGAAAAATTCCAGATATGTTATACATTATGCTCTAACAGTTTGTCTGAATGACGCATACGTCATATGATTATCAAATATTCATTAATTTGTATAAATAATTGACATTGGCATCCTTATGCCATTTTTGTTATCACTTTGCAATTGTGTCTAGGGAGCTCACAGAAAGAAAATTCTCCAATTCAGATAAACAAGTGTTCTGCAACTTGTACTCTTAGACTCTTACCTGGCCCTGAGAGGATAAGACACTTAACAAATGTGACAAAGATATCATGTGGAAGAGCTGAGATTTGATCAGCTCTTTGATCTGGCCCTGATTTGGGTTAGTCTTGTACTTCACATTCAGACTAGATGGAAACAATATATTTGCAAACTATCTGGCACTTAACAAAAATTCATATACTTAGCTACCACTGGGAAGCAAAGAAACAGTTAATTCAAGTGGGTAAAAGTTCCCCTAGAATCAGGGAATCATGTATTGTCCATATTGGTTTTCTTGTTAAAAGCCTGGAGGAGTACTGACTAGCTCCTTGTACTCTGGCCTTTTGTACTTTGGAAAGAAGGAAATAAATGTGGATTAGGTTCCTGCTATGTGCCAAGCACTGTGCTAAACACTTTACAAATATTATCTCATTTGATGCTTAAAACAACTCTTTGAGATGGGTGTTATTATCTTATTGCTACTCTTACTATTACTGGGGTGTATGGGGTAATCTAGCATGACTAACACCTCTGGTATAAAGACTCGAAAACTCTTTTCAGAGCTGCTAATCTACCTTTAGTGTCTACTTTTCCCGAACTCTAACAAGTGACTCTAAAAAGCTGTAGCATGTACAGTGGCCACACCCTGGTAAACCATCTCAGCAGACAGGCTAAACCAGATTGAGAGTAATTGACATGTCTCAAACCTGTCAGTGAATTAGAGAAATATCTACCCCAACTATGTGAAGACTTCCACCAGAAAAATGCATGGATAAGAACAATTTTCTCCAAAGTCCATAAAGGCAGATAAAGCAGGCTCTGTGGAGCACTTAGAGCTTGATCATCTACTTCACACCAGGTCATCCCTAGTCATCGTGACTTTGTCCTGCCACTGTGCTTCAATGACTCCGGAAGAGAAAATGAGGATGACAACTTTGTGTAATTCTCCCTTACTTAAATCCAATTCATGCACAAATCAAGACATCACCCTGTGATTTCATTGGTCCTTTTTGAAAATGACATCCGACAGCATTATTAACAGCATTTTACAAAGGGAAACTGAGGCAGACAGCCATAAAGTGACTTGCCCAGGGTCACGCAGGTAATTAGTATCTGAAGGAATATTTGAACTCAGATTTTCATGATTTCAGACCCAGTGCTCTATCCATGGAGCCACTTACCTGCCTCTTTGTCTATCAAGAAGCTTTCTCAATAGTCAAATCATAGTGCTTTGAGCTAATTCAGTCTTTAAGATTTTTTAAAATCTTAAAAATTTTCAGTTAAAAACTATACTATGTTAAATGTCAAATTCACTTTCCAGACTGTCAACTATGGGGTTGCATAAATCCCATAATATTCAAATACGAGCTTGGCCCATAGGCAAGTGTGAAAGTTGAGCTTAGTTTTCCAGCAAAAATTAATTATTCCTTCTGTTCCTTCTTTAACTTTGGATGTCTAGTTCCTAAAAAATTACATTTCTACTTTTTTTTGTCTTTGTGTATGTGTGTTTAAAATCTCTGGCCTAAGTTTGAATTCCCCAGTAAGAAAAATCTTACCTTATTCTCTGATGATCAAGACCCTAATTAGTAAATCCATATCTTTTGTACTTGTAGTACATATCCTTTGTGAAACTTGTTGTCACACCTAGATAGATACCAACTGCCTGTTTGCCACTTCCACTGACTGGCTACTCTTTGAACTTAATATGGTGGTCAAAGGTAGTGGAAAGATAATTAGACTGACACATAAGGTGACATGGGTAGTAATTCTGACTCTGCCTTTTACATCTTAGGTGACCTGGACAAATCATTTAATCTATCTAGGTTTCAGTTTCCTCACCTGCAAAATAAGTTGCTCAGCCTAGATTATTTCAAAGATACAATCTTTTTTTCCTAGCCAGGTCTTTCATAACAAGGGTGTCTTTCATAACAAGGGTATAGGAAACAGTGGCCCTGAGAAGTTAAATGACTTCTTAGAGTCACAGAACCCATATCTGTCATTGGCAGGATTCAAAATCAGATTTTCATGACTCTTAAGACCAGTACTATATCCAGTATATTATTCTGCCCCTTTCATCTGACCTCCAAATTCTAGACCCAACCAACACTAAAATTCAATTGTTTATATGTTGCTTACCTACCCAACATAAATTTGCTATACCAAGCTACTAGAGAAAATACAAAAGAAATAAGCAAAACTCTCTTTGTCCTTGGAAAATTTATGATTTGATTGATAAAATTTAACTTGAACCTATTAAGGTAGAGAACCTCTGAGAGAAGGCAGAGGGTAAAACAGGGAGGTCACAGCTGTTTATAATCAGTATTGTAGCTATAAATGTAATTTAAAATGTACTATTCCCAAAGACAATAAGATGCATTCCTTTGGTGGTTGTTGTGGTAGTAGTGAGACCTGGCCCCTGGGTGTTGGTAATAAAGTACAATGCAGAGAAGCTGTTGAGATGATCTAGAAGCAAAAAGACTTTGTTGTTGTGTTGTTAGTAACTATGAGAAGAATGAACAAGTGTCTGGTATGGAATTCATTGTTTAGGGAGACCCAAAATGAAAGTGCTTTTTCCTGGATTTGTGGGAATGTAGAGATCATGGTATCATAGTCAATAGAAGCTGACATGCTCTCTTTTCGTGTTAAGGCCTGAAACAATTTGCATTTCAGTTCTATTGTCTTTTCAAGAATGTCTGCATATGAGTAATCAATGATGAGAGAGCCCTGGCAAATGTAGTCATCTGATTGCCATAGATGTGAGCCCGTATTAGTTTCTGCACTGGAAAAACAAAATAATTCTTGGAAGAAAAGCTAACAGATCCAGATTTTGGAAGTAAACATGTGTGTGTGTGTGTGTGTGTGTGTGTGTGTTGATCCATGTGAGAAATTAGGAACAAGAGCAAATGAATGAACATGTAGCATGACCCAGGCACAGCATGCCAAGGGAAAGTAAAGTAAATATGTAATTATTGGAAAAAATGAATCACATGAAGGCATAGAGGCAAAAATGGTCAGCTCATTTATTGTTATAAATTTCATTATTTATATAAATATATATTATAAATTTCAACCCTCTTTTCTTCTCCCTCTATACTACTTGACTTGCTGATCTCTTCAGCTCCCAAGGATTCAATTATCATCACTGTGGTGATAATTCTCATCTTCTTATCTAGCCTTAACCTCTCTGCTGACTTCCAGTCTTGCATCTACAACTTCCTAACATGTATTTCAAAGGGAACATCAAGTAAACATCTTAAATTCATCATGCCTAAAACTGAATTAATTATCTTTCCACCAAAATTTTCCCCACTTCCCTATCACCGTCAAGGGCATCGCCAACCCCTGAGTCCCTCAGGCTTGCAATCTAGATATAATCCTCAGGTCCTTAGTATTTCTCACCCCCATATCCAATCTGTTGTCAAGGCCTGGATTTTTCACCTTTCCAATTTCTCTTAAATATGCCCACTTCTGTCTTCTGATAACTGCCAAAACCCTGATACAGATGTTCATCTCCTCTTGCCAGGACTATTGCAATAGCTTACTGGTGCCTCTGCCAGTCATAGTGACTCTCCACTCCAGACCAGCCTCTATTCAGCCATCAAAGAGATTTTCCTAAAGCATAGTTCAGACTATGTCACCCTCTTACTTAATAAATGCCATTGATTCTCTAATACCTCTGGGATAAAAGCAAAATCTTCCATTTGATATTCAAATCCTTTAATAAAATCTCCACTTCCTACCTTTCCTGTGTTCTTAGAACTTATGCTCTCCCCCAACCCAAGTATACTTTGATCCAGTCACACTAGTCCCTTTGCTGTTCTTCAAACAAGACACTTTCTTTTGGCCTTGGATATTTTCTCTGGCTGTCTCCCATGCTTGGAATGTGTCCTTTCTCCTCACTCCCTCCTGGCTTCCCTGGTGTCCTTCAAGTCCCACTTTCCACATGAAACCATTCCTAATTCCTCTTAATGAATATTTCCTTTTTATTCTGCATATAGCTTGTTTGTACATTTTTATTTGCATGTTGTCTCTCCAAATCGTTTCTGAGCTCTTTGGGGGCAGGAATTGTCTTTTGCCTTTTTCTACATCCTCAGCTCTTGGCATGGGTACAGGCACATTTACTGGTTACTGATGTGTAAAAAACAATCACTGACTGACTGACAGATAGACAACATGTAGGAGGACAAAGTTAAAAAAAGAGAGACTAATGAGTCAAATTGATATGATGAAATTTGAGGAAATGGACTCGTTATTTCATTGGTATAAGGAACTTCTAGATAAGAAAACCTCTTCTAGTAATGTAGGTTGTCACTTTCTCTGTAACTTATAGTCTTTACTAATTACTCAGACTACTTAGAGGTTAACTCATGGTCATACCATCAGTATGTGTCAATAGCAGGACTTTAAACCATATCTTTCTGGTTCTAAGGGCCAACTAATCATACTGCCTTTATGACGTTGAAATTAATAGTTAGAAATGTAAAATTTTGCACTAATGTTACAATTATGTTATGGGAGAGATGTAGTTAGAAGCACCCCAACTCCTTTTTATAGAATAAAAGATATAGGCAGCATTATGAAGTGTATAGTAATAAGAATAAGGGAAGTCATTGTCCTGTCAATCCTACATTCCACATTTTATGAAGGACATTTGCAAATTATAAAACACAGTGTTGAGAATACTGGAGGCCATAGCATATGAAGATCAGTTGAAATAATAGGAAAGATTTAGGCTGGAGAAAAGATTAAAGCATAATTCTTGTCATTGTATACTTGAAGTGTTGTCAAATGAATCTGCTTCAGACCAGGTGATAGAACTATGATCAATGGGTTAAAAAAAGTTGGTTTCAGGTACATGTAAAGAGAAACTTCCTAAGAATTAGATATATCTCAAGTTGAGTGGGTTGCTTCACAATGAATTTCTCTTTCTCTAGAGGTCTTTGAATAGAGGCAGGGAAACCAATTAGAAGGAAGTCACAACATTAAATGCAAAAATGTAATCCCTTGAACTTCAGTGGTTATGGTGTGAATGGGTCAGATGTAAGAAATGCTTTGGAGGTAAAACCACAAAATTTAGCATGATTGTTTATGTGAAAGTGAGAAGCTATTGGCCATACTGTCTAGCTCAAGGTTGGAGACATCATTATGTACTCCTTTGCACTTTCACAATTCCTCACCCACATTCTGAATCTATTTTATACTTCAGAAAATTTTAGAAGAAAGAGGGCCTTGCTCCAGTAGAATTTGGCTAACTTCCCCCCACCCTGCCCCATATGAACAAATATGGTATGCTTGACTCTCCCATGCCTTACAATGTGATTTCTCAAGACCTTCTGGTATGACATCAAGAAAAAGTTAAATAGTTAATACCTTATAGAATAATATATTTATTACATGTGTCAGAAATACTTTGTGTAATATTTTGTCTTAAAATGTATGAAAGTGATTCTTTTTTTTTTACAAAATGCAAAGTGGGCTCTTTTTTCTATTAAGTAAAATATTTAGGAAAGTTTATAGGACATTTATTTTAAATATAAAGTTCTACAAATGACCTTTTTACATTTAATATTTGATTCTAAGTTTCAATGTCTATATTGCTCTAAGTTCATTTTTTTGCAATTAATGGTATTTTGATTTTTTCCTGATTATATGTAAAGATAGTTTTTAACATTTGTTGTTGTAAGATTTGGAGTTCCAATTTTTTCTTGTTCCCTCACTTCCCTCCCCTGCCCCAAGACATTAAGCACTCTGATATAGGGGTGTGTGTGTGTGTGTGCAGACACACACACACAAACATGTATATATATATATATATGTAGTATGTATAGATGTATATATGTATGTATGTATAAATGATGTTAAACATATTTAAACATTAGTCATGTTGTGAAAAATAAGAACAAAAAGGAAAATCCATGAGAAAGAAAAAAAAAAGAAAATAGTGTGTTTTGTTCTGTACTCAGTCTCCATTGTTCACTCTCTGGATGTGGGTAGCATATTTCATCATGAATCTTTTGCAGTTTTCTTGGATCATTGTACTGCTGAGAAGAGTAAAGCCTGTGATAGGGGATTATTACACATTGTTGTTCTTGGTCCTGCTCAGTTCATTCAGCATCAGTTCATGGAGTACTTTCTAGGTTTTTCTAAAAATCATGTCTAAATCACGTACCCATTTCAACCTTATCTTGTTTTAAGGTGTGAGATGTTCATCTATGCCTACTTTCTACCATACTATTTTCCAGTCTTTCCAGTAGTTCTTGTCAAATAGTGAGTTTTTATGCCAGAAGCTAGAGTCTTTGTGTTTATTAGATGGTAGATTGTTATAGTCATTTACCACTTTTTTTCTGTATCTAACCTATTCCATTAATCCACCACTTTATTTCTTAGTCAGAACCAAATAGTTTTGATGATGGCCACTTTATAATATAGTTTTAGATTTTGTATGACTGGGCCACCTTCTTTTGCATTTTTCGTTAATTCCCTTAATATTCTGCAACTTTTGTTCTTCCAGATGAATTTTATTATTTTTCTAGCTCTAAAAATTTTCTTGGTAATTTGATTGGTATAGCAGTGAATAAGTAAATTAGTTTAGGCAGAATTATCATTGTCATTATATTAGTTCAGCCTACCCATGAGCAATTGAAAAATTTCCGGTTGTTCAAATCCTACTTTATGTGAGAAGTGTTTTGTAATTGTGTTCATATAGTTTCTGGGTTTGTCTTAGCAGGTAGACTATCAAGTATTTTATACTATGTACAATTATTTTAAATGGAATTTCTCTTTCTATTTTTTGCTGCCTAACTTTGTTGAAATTTTATACAAATGCTAATTATTAATAAGGGTTTTTTATATCTCACAACTTTGCTAAAGTTATTAATTTTTTCAAGCAGATTTTTAGTTCATTCTCAAGAATTCTCTAAGTATATCATCATATCATCTACAAAGAGTCATAGTTTTATTTCCTCATCGCCTATCCTAATTCCTTCAATTTATTTTTTCCTCTTATTTCTAAATCTAATATTTCTAGTATAATGGTGAAAAATTATATTGATAATGGGCATCCTTGTTTCATCTCAGAACATATTGGGAAGGTTTCTTTCTACCTTATCCCCATTACATATCGTGATGCTAGTTTTAGATAGATACTGCTTGTCGTTTTAAGGAAAACTCCATTTATTCCTATGCTCTCTTGTGTTTTAAATAGGCATGAGTGCTGTATTTTGTCAAAAGCTTTTTTCTGCAGCTATTGAGATAATTATATGATTTCTGCTGTTTATGTTATTGATTTATCATTTCTGCTGATAATTTCCCTAATGCTGAAGAAGCCTGTATTCTGGGTATAAGTCTCACTTGGTCATAATGTATTAACCTCATGATAAATTGCCACAATTTTTGTTAATATTTTATTTTAAAAATTCCATCGTTTTTTCATTAGGGAAATTTGTCTATAATTTCCTTTGTCTATTTGGATTCTTCCTGGTTTAGCTATCAGCATAATATTTCTGTCATAAAAGGAATCCAGAAGGACTCTTTCTTTGTGTATCTTTCCAAGTAGTTTACTTAGTTTTGGTATCAATTGTGCTTTAAATGTTTGATAGAATTCCCTTATAAATCCTTCTGGCCCTGGAGATTTTTTCTTTTCTTTTTTTTTGAGGAGATTTTTTCTTAGGATGGATTATTCAATTTTCTTTAAAAGTCAAATTTCCTATTTAGCTCTGGTCTTTTCAACAAGAATGCTTGAAAGTCCTCTTTTACATTGAATGTTCATTTTGTCCCCTGAAGCATTATACTCAGTTTTGCTGAGCAGGTGATTCTTGGTTTTAATCCCTGCTCCTTTGACCTCCAGAATATCATATTCCAAGACCTCCAATCCCTTAAGTTAGAAGGTGCTAGATATTGTGTTACCCTGATTGTGTTTCCACAATACTTGAATTGTTTCTTTCTGGCTGTTTGCAATGTTTTCTCATTGACCTGGGAACTCTGGAATTTGGCTACAATATTCCTAGGAGTTTTCCTTTTGGGAGCATTTTCAAGAGGTGATCAGTGGATTCTTTCAATTTCTATTTTACCATCTGGTTGTAGAATATCAGGGAAGTTTTCCTTGATAATTTCTTGAAAGATGATATCTAGGCTCTTTTTTTGATCATGGCTTTCAGGTAGTCCAATAATTTTTTAAATTCTCTCCTGGATTTATTTTCCAGGTCAGTGGTTTTTCCAATGAGATATTTCATATTGTCTTGTATTTTTTTTCATTCTTTTGGCTCTGTTTTATAATTTCTTGATTTCTCATAATGACATTATATTCCATTTGCTCCATTCTAATATTTAAGGCATTATTTTCTTCAGTGAACTCTTGGAGCTACTTTTCCATTTGACCAATTCTGCTTTTTAAGTCATGCTCCTCCTCATTGGCTTTTTGTACATGCTTTGCCATTTGGGATGGTCTCTTTTTAATGTGTTATTTCCTTCAGTATTTGGGAAGGGGTCCCCTTTAGCAAGCTGTTGACTTGTTTTTCATGGTTTTCTTCCATCCCTCTCATTTCTTTTCCTAATTTTTCCTCTGCTTCTCTTACTTGATTTTCAAAATCCTTTTTAAGCTCTTCCACGGCCTCTGACTAATTCATATTTTTCTTGGAGGCTTTGGATGTAGGATCTTTGATTTTGTTGTCTTCTTCTGGTTGTATGCTTTGATCTTCTTTGTCACCAAATTAAGATTCTATAGTCTGATTTTTTTATGCTGTCTACTCATTTTCCCAGCCAATTACTTAACCTTTGAGCTCTTTGTTAAGGTGTGACTCTGGTTCCAGTGTGAAGAGTGCTCTGTCCCAAGCTTCATAGGTTTTGTACTGCTGTTTTCTGAGTTACTTGTTGGCTCCTGTAATTTTTCAGTTCTTCTGAGGTGTTTACTCCTCTCCTGGACTATGCTCTGGTCTATGAGTGACCTCAGGCACTCTTGCCTGCCTTGGAACTGCTAGGAGGACTCCCTCTCTACAGTCACCACAAGCTCTGACACAACAGCACTCCTCCTCCCCTGAGGACAGTCAAATAGGACTGCAACCCAAATCAAGCAAGGAAAACAAGAGAATCTTCTCTCAGCATCAGCACCTGCTCAGATTAGCCACTGATCAGTCTATGAGCCTTGAGATCCAAAAGCAACTACTGCTGCTGCAGCCACCTCTGCAACTCTGAAGCTGGGGCCAGACCATACCCTTCTCTCACCCCCATCCAACAGAGTTTTCCCACTGATCTGCTAAGTTGTCTTTGGCATTTGTGAGTTGAGAAGCCTGGAAACCATGAGAACTCAGTGATTCAGTGCCCTGAGGCCTACTACTCCAGTCTTCTCTGTCCTGGTCTGTGCAGGCTCCCAGCAAAGTACAATAGACTCTTCCCAGTGACCCTCCAAGCTGTCTTGGGCTGGAGACTTGTTTCACTCTGTCATTTAATGGGTTCTGTAGTTCTAGAATTTGTTTAGAGTCATTTTTGTAGGTGTCTGGAGGGGCTTGGGGGAGACCTCAAGCAAGTCTTGGCTTTTACTCTGCCATGTTGGCTCCACACCCCAATAATTTCTTGAATGATGCTTTCCAGGCTCTTTTTTTTGATCATGACTTTTGGATCATCCAATAATTCTCTAATTATCTCTCCTGAATCTATTTCCCAGGTCAGTTGTTTTTTTCAATGAGGTATTTTATATTTTCTTCTATTTTTCCATTCTTTTAATTTTTTGACTGATTCTTAATGTCTCTTAGAGTCATTAGCTTCCACTTGCCCAATTCTAATTTTTAAGGAATTATGTTCTTCAGTTTACTTCTGTACCTCCTTTTCCATTTGGCCAATTCTACTTTTAAAGGAATTGTTTTCTTCAGTGATTTTTTTTCCAATTTGGTCAATTCTATTTTTTAAGATGATATTTTCTTAAGTCAATTTTTTGCTTCCATTTCCAAGATGTTGACTGTTGGATTGTTTGTTTTTTTTTTCATAATTCCTATACAACTCTCATTTCTTTTCCTTACTTGATTTTGAAAATCCTTTTTCAACTCTCCCAAGAGAAATTTCTGGGCTTGAGAACAATTCATGTTCCTCTTTGAGTCTTCCTATGTAGGCATTTTCACATTCTTGTGAACTCTTCTGAGTATGTGCTTTGATCTTCCCTATTGTCATAGTAGCTTTCTGTGGTCAGAGGACTTTTTGATTTTTTTGTTCATTTTTAAAAGTTGAACTTTGCTCTTGGATCACAGGGGGAATTGTCTCAAACTTCTTGTGCTTGGGGATAGAGGCCTGGTCACTGACTTTCTGTGCCAAGGAGTAAAGTGGCTTGCTCACTGTTCTGTGATGGCCTGGCCTAGTCACACCTATTATACCAGAATTCCAGTCTCGGCAATTTGCTCTTTGCACTAGGGCTGGAGGCCTTCCAGCTGGCCTGCTGTGCTACTGGCTTTCTGAGCCTGAGCTGAGCAAACGTGGTTGCTAATCTGTGTTATAGCTAAAAGCCTCCCACTGGCTTTCCAGACAACATCTGCACTAGCCTGCACTCCTCTTTTACCCAAGTGAAATAATCTTTCCTGAAATAATTCTAAGTTATCTTTTTTTTCTGTGTATTTAGTATTTTTTTATTTTTCCCTAGGTCCATGTAAAAAAGAATTTTTAAGATTCATTTTTAAGACCTTGTCTCTCTCTTACTCCCTCCCCATCCTCTCCCACCCAATTAAGGAGGCAAGAAATTTGATATCGGCTATACATGTGCAGTCATGCAAAACATTTCTATAATAGTCATGTTGTGAAAGAAAACATAGACCAAAAAAGACAAAGACCCTCAAGGAAAATAAAGTTAAAAAGTATGCTTCAATTTGTATTCATTCATACACCATTAATTACATCACTGGGGATGGATAGCATTTTTCATCATGTCTTTTAGAGTTATCTTGGATAATTGTATTGCTGAGAATAGTTAAATCTTTCACATGTAGTCATCTTACAATATTTCTGTTACTTTGTGCACAATAAAATTCACTTTGCATCAGCTCATGTAAGTCTTCCCATGTTTTTCTGAGAGCCTCCTGTTTATCATTTCTTGTATCACAATAGTATTCAATCATAATCACATACCACAATTTCTTCAACCATTCCCCACTTGACGGGCACCCCCTCAGTTTCCAATTCTTTGCCACCAAAAAGAGCTGCTATAGATATTTTTGTACATACAGGTCCTTTTCCTTTTTTTTTTTTATCTCTTTTGGTATACAGACCTAGTAGTGGTATTGCTAGGTCAAAGGATATCCTTGGCTTTGTAGCACTTTGGGCATAATTCCAAATTTTTCTACAGGATGATCGAATCAGTTAACAATTCCATCAACAATGCATTAATGTCTCAGTTTTTTTCCCATATCCTCTCCACCATTTGTCACCTCCTTTTCTGCCTATTAGTCAATATAATAGGTTTGAGATAGTCCATCAAAATTGTTTTAATTTGCATTTCTCCGATAAATAGTGAGTTAGAGAATTTTTAAACAGCTGTAGATAGCTTGCATTGTGTCATCTAAAAACTGTTCATATCTTTTAATCATTTACCAATTGGGAAATTTTTTTTTAAGTAAAATTGACTTAGTTCTCTACATGTTTGAGAAATGAGGCTTTTATCAGAGAAACTTGCTTCAAATTTTATTCATTGTTATTATTTGCTAATTGTATATCTCTCTATCCAATTTCCCTCCCTCTCTAGGTTATTCTATTCTTTCTCTCCTGCCCCACTTCAAAATGTTTTGCTTTTGACTACCTCCTTCCTCAATCTCCCTTACCTTCTATGACACACCACTTCTCTTATCACCTTCCCCTCCTACTTTTTTGTAGGTTAAGATGGAATTCTATACCCAATTGAGTATGTATATTCTTCCTTCTTTGAGACAGTTTTGATGAGACTAAGGTTCACTCATTCTCCCTCATCTCCCCCATCTTCCACTCCTCTGTAAAAGCTTTTTCTTGCCCCTTTTATGTGAGATAATTTACCACATTCTGTTGCAGTTCAGTCACTGACCATCTAGGGCCCAAAACTGTTGCAGTTTCATGATGTGTTGTCATGGAACCATCTCAAAGAATTCAGAGTCAGAACTCCTCTAATCCAAGTATAGGCATTTATTGAGATTGATGCCTGTCGTGGAGCTGGCTAAGCTCCAAGAGGAACCAACAGCTTCAGAGAAAGCAAGATGGATTTTTATAGGGTAAAGATGCAATTATATAACAGAAATTTACATAAAATACAGGAACATGATTAATATTAAAAAGGCAGAAGTTTGTTAAGGGATTAGGTAATGGAGGAGGGGTCCTAGCCTCAGTGGAACTGCACAGGCATTATATTAGGGTGGGACCCTCCAATGGTTTGGTGGTCAAGCATTCTAGTCCTCCTGCCCTTCAATTGGTTAGCTATTGTGGTCCTGTCTGTTCAAGACAGATGATATTATTGTAATTGCATATATCTGTTTCATGGGAAAGGGTCTGGGGGACAATGCTGAATTTTTGTTTCTGTGGGAACTAAAAATTCAGTGATACCCCTGTTGTTCTAGTGAACAGTGAGGCATAAGTTAGGACATTGACAGGGGAGATAGGTATGTACAGTTGGGAATGATGTTGGGATATTGGGACTGGGGGCAGCTCTATTAGGACTCCATTAATTTTACCTCTCCATTTCTCTTTATTTTTTTTCCTTTTAAAAAATATTTAATTTGTTTATTTTCAGTTTTCAACATTCCCATCCATAAGTTTTGAATTTTATCTCCCTTCCTCCCCCCCTTCCCCAAGACTGCATGCGATCCAATATGGGTTCTTCACATACATTCCTATGGAACACATTTTCACATTTGTCTTGTTGCATAGAAGAATTGTAACAAATGGGAGAAATCACGAGAAAGAAAACAAAACAAAAGAGAAAAGAGTCTGCTTCACTCTGCATTCGGACTCCATAGATCTTTCTCTGGACATGGATGGCATTTTCTGCCATGAGTCCTTTGGAAAAGTTTTGCTGAGAAGGGCTAAGTGTATCAAAACCAGTCCTTGCACAGTGTGGCTGTTGCTGTGTACAATTTTCTCCTGGTTCTGCTCACATCACTCATCATCAGTTCATATAAGTCTTTCCAGGTTTTCCTGAAGTCCACCTGCTCATCATTTCTTATGGCACAATAGTATTCCATTACATTCATATACCACAAATTGTTCAGCCATTCCCCAATTGATGGGCATCACTTCAATTTGCAGCACTTGGTCACCACAAAAAGAACTGCTATAAATAATTTTGTACATGTGGGTCCTTTCCCCACTTTTATGATTTCTTTTGGATACAGCCCTAGAAGTGATATTTCTGGGTCAAAGGGTATACTCATTTTTATAACCCTTTGGGCATAGTTTCAAAATGCTCTCCAGAATGCTTGGATCAGCTCACACCTCCAACAACAATGAATTAGTGCTCCAACTTTCCCACATCTTCTCCAACATTTAACATATTCCTGTTTTGTCATGTTAGCCAATCTGATAAGTGTGATGTGATACTTCAGAGTTGTTTTGATTTGTGTCTCCCTAAACAATAGTGATTTAGAACATTTTTGCATATGACTAAAAATTTATTTAACTTCTTCCTCTGAAAACTGCAGTTCACATCTTTTGAGCATTTATCAATTGGAGAATGACTTGTTTTCTTGCAAATTTGACCCAGTTCTCTATACATTTTAGAAATGAAGCCTTTATCTGAGCAACTAGTTATAAAAATTCTTTCTCAGTTTTATGCTTTTCTCCTAATATTGGTTGCATTGATTTTGTTTGTACAAAAACTTTTCAATTTAATATAATCAAATTATCCATTTTTCATTTCATAATGTCCTCTATCTCTTGCTTGGTCATAAATTCAACCATGCTCCATAAATCTGACAGATAAGCTATCCCTTGCTCCCCTAATTTGTTTATAGTATCAACCTTTATAGTAGATCATATACCCATTTGGACTTTATTTTGATATACGGTGTAAGATATTGGTCTATGCCTACATTGAATAATAGGGGTGATAATGGACATCCTTGTTTCACCCTCAATCTTATTGGAAATGTATCTAGCTTATTCCTATTACTTATAATGCTTGCTGATGGTTTTAGGTTTTAGGTAGTTTTTACTTATGATTTTAAGGAAAGCTCCATTTTATTCCTATACACTCAAGTGTTCTCCATAGAAATGAGGGTTGAATTTTCTCAAAAGTTTTTTTCTGCATCTGTTGAGATAATCATATGGCTTCTGTTAGTTTTATTGTTGATATGATCAATTATGTTGATAGATTTCCTAATACTGAACCAGCCCTGCATTCCTGCTATAAATCCCACCAGATCGATATGTATTATTCTCATGGCAATTTGCTGTAATTCATTTTTAATTACTATCTGGCTCCTCTCCAGCCTATTTCTCATCCTGTTTAGGCTTTTATTTCTCCCTTCTCCCTTTCTCTCCTCAAAAGAATTTTGCTTTTGACCAAAGCCTCCCTCAATTTTCATTCCCTCCTATCAGCCACCCTCCCTTATCTTGACCTTTTCCCTTACTACTTCTTCCCTCCCTTCTAACTATTCCCTCCCCTTTTTCCCCCTTTCTCCTCCTACTGTCTGTAGGGCCAGTTAGATTTCCATACTTAACAGAGTATGTTATTCCCTCCTTGGACCAAATTTAATGATAGTAAAACTCAAATCATGCTCTTCTCCCTCTCTTCTTTCCATCTACTGTAAAAAATTTTGTGCCTCTTCATGTAATGTAATTTACCCTTTTCTGCCTCCTCCTTTCTTCATCTCCCATTATGATTACTTTGCAACCCTTAAATAGTTTTTTATCATCACATGAATTAATTTATACCCATACTCTCTGTATGTGTGTATACATATATATATATATATATATGTATACACACATACAGAGAGTATGGGTATAAATATATGTATATACATATATATGCATATAAATTATATAAATTATATTATATAAATATATATATACATATATTTATACCCATACTCTCTGTATGTATATATATATATACATATACATATATATGTATGTATACATATATATGTATATGTATATATATATATAATCCCTTTTAATTGTCATAATAAATATACCATTCTCAAGATTAACAAATATCTTCCTCCCATATAGGGTTGTAAATAGTTTGCCTTTATTAAATGATAAAATATTTTCTTTCTTTTTTCCCTGTTTATATTTTTATGCATCTCTTAAGGCTTCTTTTTGAAAATCAAATTTTCCATTGATCTATGGCCTTTTCATCAGGAAGGTCTGAAGGCCCTTATTTCATTGAATATCCATATCCTTGCCTGAAAGATTATGATCAGCTTTGCTGAGTAGTTAATACTTGGTTATAGTCCAAGCATCTTTGCCTTATGGAGTATCATATTCCAATCCCTCTGATCTTTTAATGTAGAAACTGCAAGTTCCTCTGTGATTGTGACTGTAGTCCCACAATATTTGAATAATTTCTTTCTGGCTGCTTTCAGTATTTTCTCCTTGATCCGATAATTCCGGAATTTGACTACAGTATTCCTTGGAGTTTTTAATTTGGGGTCTCTTTCAAGAGGAGATCAGTGGATTCTTTCAATGACTATTTTACCCTAGGACCTCAGGGAAGTTTTATTTGATGACTTCATGGAAGATACTCTCCCTGTACTTTTTTTCCATCGTGGCTTTCCAGTAGACCAATGATTCTTAAATTTTCTTTCCTGGCTCTCTTTTCCAAGGCACTTGTTTTTCTAGTGAGATATTTTATGTTTCTTCTATTTTTTTACATTTTACATTTGACTGATTCTTGATACCTCATAGAGTCATTAGCTTCTGCTTGCCCAATTCTAATTTTTAACAAATTGTTTTCTTCAGTTTGCTTTTGAACCTCATTTTTCATTTGGCCAATTTTACTTTTCAAGGAGTTCTTTTCTCTTGTTAGGTTTTCTACTTCCTTATCCATTTGGCCAATTTTACTTTTCAAAGATTTGTTCTTTTCAGTGAATTTCTTTTACATTTTGTCCATTGTATTTTTAAAAGACTTGGTCAGTTTTACTTCTACCTCTCTGATTTGGCTTTTAAAATCCTCCCTGAGCTCTTCCAAGACTGCTTTTTTGGCTTCGGTCCAGTTCATATTCCCTTTTGAGATTCCAGATGTGGGTATAATGTCAATGCTTTCCTCTTCTGAATTTGCATTGTGATCTTCCTTGTCCTCATAGTAAGATACTATGGTCTCTGCTTTTCTACTTTGCTTCTTGTTCGTTGTGATTGCCTTTTTCCTGGCTTTTAAGGTGGATCTCTCCTTCTGCAGCCCAGAGGCTCTGTCCCAAGCTTCTTGTGGTGGAAGCTACAAGCCTGGTTACTAGCTTTGTGTGCTGTGGCCTCTGGTTCTGTCGGCTAGAAGCTACATAATGTGGTAGCTTACCTAGTGCTCAGCTGGAGCTCGCTGGTGTGTACCAAGGCAAAGTCCAGGCAAAGTCTTTCTGAATTGCTGTGGGGTTACACTGAAGCTGGCAGCATAAGGTGTGGGGGATGGGTGTTCTGGCCCCTGGAGGTCTCCTCCCCCACTATGGCTGTGTTAGAGCACAGGCAGGCTCAGCAGCTGGTGGACACCTGTCCACCTTGCTGTCTGCTAAGTCATGCCTGGGGTCCTGATGTTGGCACTCGCCAGCTCCATGCCTCCCACCCCCAAGGCTCAGGATTTCCCACTGGTCCTCTGAGATGGGGCTTCCTGGATGCCTCCCATCCTGCCCTAATCCATTTAAGCCACAGGAAGAGGGTCCCTTCCCCTCATCTCCTTAGCTTCCCAAGCTAAAAGATTGCTCTACCCCTTCTGCTGGCTCCACTATTCCAGGATTTTTCCTGGAGCAATATTCTCTGGGTTTTTCAAGTTCAACAAGAGGGAGGGGGATGAGAGAACTTACAGTTTACTCTGCCATCTTGGCTCCTAGAAGTTCAAGTCGGTGACTTTGAAGCATTTAGTCTGTGGGCTGATAGCCCCAAGAGTAGCTTCTGCCACTGCTGTAGGCCCTGCTCCAACAGACCCTGCACTGTGGTTAGAGGTTTAGGAACCATCACTCCCACTGGTCATTCAGTCTGCCTGGCCCTGCTCCCCCTCTGCTATGGTCAGGTGTAGATCCACATGTTCTGTACTCTCCTAGCACAGTGCAAGAGCTCCTTCTCATCGACTTTCTGAACTCTCCTGGGATGGAGACCACACTCTGTCTCCTAGTGGATACTGCCACTCTCAAATTTGTTCAGATTCTCTTTTTAGTATCTGAAGGAATTTGTGAGACAGCTCTGGTGAGTCCCTGCTTTCACTTCACTATCTTGGCTATGCATTCCTTCCCTTTACCATTTTTTCAATATCTTATCACCTATTTTTTGTAGATATTAATCCTTCATATTCATCTTACTTCTATGCTCTCTGTCTATATGTACTCCTTCTAGCTTCCCTAATAATGAGAAAGTTCTTATGAGTTATAAATATCATTTTTCTGTGTCGGAAGGCTAGCAGTTTAAAATTATTAAGTCCTTTATGATTTCTCTTTCCTGTTTAACTTTTTATGCTTTTCTTGAGTCTTGTATGTGAAAATCAAATTTTCTATTCACCTCTGGTCTTTTCATCAAAAGTGTTTGAAAGTCCTCTATTTGGTTGAATATCCATTTTTACCTTGATGTTTTGCTCAGTTTTGTTGGGTAAGTGATTATTTGTTGTAATCCTTGCTCCTTTGCCTTCTGAAATATCATATTCCAAGCCCTTTACATGTTCAATGTAGAAGCTGCTAAATCTTGTGTTATCCTGACTGTGGTTCCACAATACTTGAATTGTTTCTTTCTAGCTATTTGCCATATTTTCTACTTGACCTGGGAGCTCAAGAATTTGCTATAACTTTGCTGGAAGTTTTTATTTTGGGATCTCTTCTGGGAAAAGATCATTAAATTCTTTCAATTTCCATTTTACTCTCTGGTTTGAGAATATCAATACAGTTTTCCTTGATTATTTCTTGTAAAACTATCTCTGGGCGTTTTTTTTTAAATCATGGCTTTCAGGTAGTCCAGTAATTTTTAAATTATTTCTCCTGGAACTATTTTCCAGGTCAGTTGTTTTTCCAATGAGATATTTCATATCGTCTTCTATTGTTTTCATTCTTTTGGTTTTGTTTTGTTATTTCTTGATTTCTCATAAAGTCATTAGCTTTCATTTGGTCAATTCTAATTTTTAAGGAATGATTTTCTTCAGTGAACCTTTGTACCTCCTTTTCCATTGGCCAATTCTACTTTAAAAGGAGTTTTTTTCCTTCAATGTATTTTTGTGCCTTGTTTTCCATTTGGCCAGTTCTGCTTTTTACAGCACTCTTCTCCTCATTGGCTTTTTGGATTTCTTTTACAATTTGGCCTAGTCTGTTTCATAAGGTGTTATTTACTTCAATATTTTTTTGTATCTCCAAGCTATTGGCTCTTTTTTTATTCATGATTTTCTTGCATCACTCTTGTTTCTCTTTTTAATTTTTCCTCTACCTCTCTGATTTTCAAAATTCTTTTGGAGCTCTTCCATGGACTGACACCAACTCACATTTTTCTTGGAGGCTTTGGATATAGGATCTTTGATTTTGTTATCTTTTTTCTGAGTGTGTGTTTTGATCTTTCTTGTCACCATAGTAACTTTCTATTGTCAGAATTCTTTTCTATTGTTTGCTCATTTGCCTAGCCTATTATATGACTGTTAATTCTTTGTTAAAGTGGGGCTCTGGTTCCATGGTGGAGGGCACACTCTTCCAAGGTTCAGGGGCTTTGTGCAGCTGTTTTCAGGGACTCTTCTAAGAACCAATAAGTTTTCAATTCTTTCAAGGTGGTACTATGGAGAGGTATTTATTGCTCTCTTGTCCTGTGCTCTGGACTGTAGGTGACTACAAGCACTCTTTTCTGCCCTAAAATTATGACAACACTCTCTGCTCTACTGTGACTGTAAGTTTTGCATGCTAATACTTCTTCTGTCTCTGGGACTGCCTCCCAGGAATGCAACCTGGATACAAGTATTGGCAACACAACAGAGTCCTGCCTCAGTACTAGTAAAGAGATCCCTGTGATCTCCTTCTGACCATTTGTTTGACCCCCTTACCATCTGTGGGCTCAGAGCTCTGGAAGCAGAGGCTGTTCCTGCTGATTTAGTGCCTCCCAAGGCCTGCTTCTAGCTTGCTGGGGCTGGAGCTGTGCTGGTACAGCCTGTACTGGACTGTGTTCCAAGTTCACTCAGATGTGCCAGACCTTTCCTGTAGACCTTCTAAGTTGTCTTGGACTAGAAAATTGTTTCACTCAATATTTTTTGTGGATATTTGTTGAGAGTCATAATATAAAGGTATTTGGAAGGGTTTTGGTGAGACCTCAGGCAATTCCCTGTTTTCACACTGACATCTTGGTTCTACTTCCCTCCCCAGAAAACTCAGTCTGGAACATTGTTTCACTCTGTCTTTTTATGGATTCTACCACTCCATAATCCATTTAGAGTTTTGATTTAAAGTTGTTTCCAACAAAACCTAGGGAGAGTTCAGGTAATTTTCTGGCTTTTCTCAGTAATCTTGGCTCTGTCTCCTAAGTCCAATTTTCAATGTGATTTTACTGATTTATTTTTTAGACTGGGAGTCAAGTCCTCTTCACCATTCTTTCATATAATTTTACTCTAATTTTGATCTAGAATATGCCAAATATGTGCCACTGGAAAGAGGATGGTAACAACTTGGTATATAACTCTCCTGAGGAAAAAAGGCATGCTCTATATTCATAGTTTGTAGCTAGAGAGGTAGAAGGACTTTTAATACAATCCCTTAATTTTACAGATGGGGAAGCTGAATTGTGGAGAGGAGAAGTTAATCACCCAGTTTCACAGACACAGTAAATAGGGAGCAGTTAGTTGGAGTGGTGGGATAGAGTAGTAGCTCTGCAATCAGGAAGACCTGAGTTTCAATTTGGCTTAAACACTGTGTGAGACTAGAGATGTCACTTAACGTCCATTTGCTTCAGTTTTCTCCACTGTAAAATGGGGATAATAATAGTACCTCCATCAAAGAGATTGTTTAAATTGTCAGATGAGATGATTTTTTTTAAAAAAAAAAGTGCCTAGCACACCATAGACATTATGTAAACACTTATTCATTTCTCTTCCCTCTAGTATTGATAGGATTTAAACATACATATTCTGACTCCAAATTCAGTGATCTTTCAACTATGTGAAAAGATAATAAACCAGATGACAAATCTAGGTTAATAGGGATAAATCAATCCAATATTTCCTAGGGCAGAATGCTAGTGGAACTGTGGCAGCTAGAGTTAATGTCTACATTTGCATATGACTAAATGGGGAAGTTGAGATTTAAGACACAAAGGAGGAGAACCTGGGACAGGTAGAGTTACCTTTGCCAAAGATAGATTAGCCTTGGAGCAAGGAGTGGGTCTTTTGGACTAGGAGAATATAAATACAGCTCTACAACTCTAAAAGGAAGGTCCTGAGACTTCAGGACACTTCTTTGGGGACTGTTGTTATCTCTCTGGGAATTGCTTTTAATTTTATCTACTTTTACTGAATTTATTGCTGCATTTACTGCTTATGAACTGCTTTTACCTGATGGATATTGAATACTTTTATCTTTCTTTATATAAACAAAAAATATATTTCTTAACCTTCAGGCTTTGATTGGTGCATTGTACCAGATGTGGACTCAGGACCAGGGCACAAGATTTAGGCTACACATAATGCAAAACAATGGTTTTTAGCAGTGGCATAAAGGTGGAGAAATTGTGACATAAGAAAAGTTCAAAAGACATATTTTTTTGGTAATTAATCATTTCTATTAATTATGGTTAGTGAGTCATTACTAAAAGGATGGTCATTTGGCTCTTTCTCAGTGAAAAAAAGACACCATGGAGGCCTTTCAATGCTTATATGCCCTTGGGAGAGTGGGTGTCCTCAGCAAGTAGCAATTAACTCTGTTTAGTTAACAATTAATGAGACAATGAATATTACATAAGGAGAGGTGGGTTTCTTTTGACAATGGACTGGGTGAGATGACTTTCATCCCTCTGTCCTGGACACAGAGATGTATCTCTTCCTAGACCATTGCAGTCTAAGGCAATCTAGACAAAAGGGGGAATCCACTTGCATTCAGACCTAAGACACAATGGGCTTGAATTCACCAATTCACTTAGACTAGAAATTCTTTACCTTTTGATCAGATCTAACTTTTCCCAGTTGGGTAAGTTTCATCCAACATTTCATCTTATCAGTTCTGCACTTTAAACACTGGCTGAATAAACTACAGAAGCTGATTTCTGAATAAGGAACTAGAGAGAGCAAAAACCTCTGTCCTAATTCAATAATTGGTTATTAATATAAGAGAAATAATAATTTCTCTCAAAATCAACAGAAATTCAAGGCAAACATACTTTGAGGTGGAATAGCGGGCACCTGTGAAATGATAATTTCCCTCCTCCAACTTATGTTCCTTTTTATTCTTTTATGTTTTCCCAAGTCTGGCTCTAAGTTCATCAGTGTTGCTGCAGTCTCAGACTGAGTTATTGCCCATGACAAAAATGAGGAACTTTGCTAATTATTTCCTCCTCTGTTTTTAAGAAATGAAATGGGAAATTCGTGTTCAAGATAAAAATTTGATCCTATTCTAACTTTGCTAGGAAAAAAAAAAATTTCATTAGCATATCCCTGTGCTTCCACAAGGATAAGGAGCAATTTCAAAAGTCTGCAATGTGACCTCCCCTCCCACCAAAAAAAAAAAAAGGATAAATGGATTTTATTTACTTTGAGATATTCTGAAGATAAAATGTTATCCTGGTAGCTATTGTCTTCAAATCCACAGGTCACTCCCCTTTCTTCCTCAGTGAGTTTCATATCAGGCTTACAATTTTTCTCTCCTACTCAACTCCTCCTCTAGTGCTGAAGGACTGTCACAGACATATTGACTCTCTCTCCAATACTCGAAGCACTCAGTTTCTCAATCTACTCATTTCCCATGAGCTACTCCTCCACTCTACCTCAATACAAAGATGGTCACACCATTGGTCTTGTCATCACCCACGAATGTAGCACTTCCATATTCAAGAATTCTGAAATTTCTTTATCTGACAAAAGTCTTTTCACCTCTCCCTCTGCCTTTTCTTACATAACTGTACTATTTGTCCATACTATGAGCTCCAATAACTTAACCCCTCAAATCTCTCTCAAGCCATCTCCCCTGCACTAATCATTTTCTCCTTTTCTCCCATCTTGACCCCTTGGTGAACCAACTTAACTCACATTGTCTTCTTCTCTTAAATATCTAGCCCCTGTATCATATCATCAATCATACCCAGCCAAGCCTCAGTGCTTCATTAAGCCCTACCATTTATCATTGCCTTTGTTCCTACATGTATGCTGCTGAACAAAGTTGAAAAATGTCATGCAACTGTTATGACTAGGTCCACTATACGTTTGCATTACATTACTTCAACCATACCCTCACTGCTGCTAGGGAAGCCTATTACCTCCCTTATCAACTCACTATTTCACTCTCCATGGTCTCTACGTTTTATATGTTCCAAAAGTCTTCATCTCTCCTCAAATATCCCATGCCCCTTCCCCCAACCCCTCCTCTCTCAACTGAGAGAAAACCTTCATATTTTATAAAAAGAAAAAAAAAACTGAAGCCATTTATCATGAACTCCCTCTTCTCCCCTCTTCATCTTCAGTGCCTTCTGCCACTTTTTCCTTTCATCCCTTTTTCACATGATGAACTTCCTATCTCTAACTGCCTTTCAAACATTTTGTCCAAGAAAGATCTTAAGGTCAATATGTTCAAAACAGAACTCATTATCCACCCCCACGCCCCAGTAAATCCTTCCTGCTCTTACTTTCTCTATTATTATCGAAGGCAAAACGTCCCAGTCACTTGGGCTTACAATCTAGAAGTCTTCCTGGATGCTTCACTATCTTTCGGTCTTCATATCCAAGTTGTTCCCAGTTTCATCTTTGCAATAACTCTTGAACATATCCCCTTCTCTCCTCTGATACCACCACCAATCTGGTAAAGGCCTTCATCACCTCATGATGCAATAGCCTGCTGGTGGGTTTGCCTGCTTTAAGTCTCTTCTCACTCCAATTCATTATCGACATAGCTACTAAAATGGTTTTCCTAAAGCACAGGTCCTATCGTGTTGCAGATCTACTCAATAAGCTCCATGGGCTCCTCATTGCCTCCAGGAGCAAATACAAAGTTCTCTGTTTGGTATTCAAAGCCCTTCATAGCCTAACTCTCTCCTACCTTTCAAGTCTTCTTACTCCTTGTTGTTATTGTTGTTCTTCCAGGTGTGTCTGACTCTTCATGACACCATTTGGGGTTTTTTTGGCAAAGATATTGGAATGGTTTGTCATTTCCTTCTCAAGCCCATTTTATGGATAAGGAACTAAGGCAAACAAGGTTAAGTGACTTACCCAGAGTCGCTCAGCAGCATTTTCTGAGGCAAGATTTGAATTCAGGAAGATGAGTCTTCCTGATTCCAGGCCCAGCACACCAGTACCACAGTACCACCTAGCTGCCTCCTTTCTCTGTTCTTACTCCTTACTCCCAAGCATGTACTTTTGAGTTTAGTGACACTGGCCTCCCAGATGTTTCATGAACAACTCATTCCATCTCTCAGCTCTGGGAATTCTCTCTGGCTCTCCATCTCTAGAATGCTCTCTTTCTCCTATTCTAACTACTGTTCTCCCTGGCTTCCTTTAAATACCAACTAATATCTTACCTTCTATAGGAAGCCATCTGCAACCTTTCTTAATTCCAGTGCCTTCAGTCTATTAATCTTTTCCTATTACCCTGTATATTGCTTGCTTTTTATATATTTGTTGGCACACTGTTTCTTCCATTAAATTGTAAGCTCCTTGAAGGCAGGAACAGTCTTTTGCCCTTTTTTTGTATCTCCAGCACTTAACAGAATACCTGGCATATAGAAGGCACTTAATAAATGTCTATTGATTTATTGATTGATGTGATTAGGCTTTCAGGACTTAATATCCTATAATTTTGCTGGCATGAATGTCATGATTAAGTTGTACCCCACTTTCCCAAGACTGACTGACTTTCAGAATATACATTAATAATGAATTTAAGAGCTTGATGGAAAATAAAAGAAAGAATTTCCATATTATGCAAGTCCTAGATGAAATGAGAAAGAGGCATATGTGGAAATCTTAGTGTAGCAAGGAGAAAAAAAAAGAACATGACAGGAAAGAAGCCAGGCTTGTGAAATTGGGGAGGAGACCAAAGAAATGTCTTATTTCAGCAGCTTGAAAAGATTATTACAGCAGGGCTTTCAGGGGAAAAAACAAAGAAGCAAGGAGATATTGATAGATATTCAAGGACTTGAAGTAAATATAAAATGAGAAATAAAATAAAAACCTGACCTAACACCTGGGAATAGGGATAACGACACTAGGGAATAAAAGCTAAAGCATTTTATCAGCAGAACCAACTGTAGGAAATCAATCAAACCAGAGGAACTATATATGAGGTTTCCTTTTTTTTCCTACCCTCCTCCCACTCCCCTTTTGGCTTGTACCCTTCTTAAAGTCTGCATCCCTTTCTACCAGGTACTCACAATTCCAGAGCAAACTCTATTGCTGCAGAATAATGGATGCCTGAGGCATTGCAACTAATTTATAGTAAATTAGAGCAGAGCAAGGTAGCACTGCTTTTTTATATCCAATGTCAATATGTTACAAACCAACTAATCCTCCTTCTCCTAGAATGAGCAATAACCCACAGAAAAAGTTTGTTTTTGACTATAGGCTTCTACATGGCAACTTGAAAGTTTAGCTAGTTTCTTATGTCCCTAGTATGTTGTTGGTAATATACAAGATGGTTCCCTAAACTAGTAAATTGAGAGAGTTTCTATATCTCCCCAGGCAATTCACCAACTATTTGGGAATGCCTTTGGCATTCATCAGTATCTGACAGTTTTTGTAGTTAGTCATCGTGGTTTAATGAAACCACCACTCTTAACCAAGGACCTTTTCAACATAAAAGAATACCACGGATATAAACTTGATATATTGCATTATTTTGCAACTCTTCTAGTATCTAAAAATAGAATAATTGAATTTGTGAGCAGGCAAATATCTTATATGCTATGTATTCCAACCCCATTAATTTAAATGTAAAGAAACTAGAGCCAGAGACAGTAAGTAACTTATCTAAGGACACACAGCTAGTTTGTTGCACAGTCGAGATTAGAACATAGATTTAATAACTTTAAATCTCAAACATTTTTCATTGTATTGCATTATATTGCCTTAAAATGCATAATTTTGATGGTGGTGATATAATTCCAATGTTACAAACATATTTCATTAAGATAATATATTTCTTACATTAAAATTTCAGGACTGAAAGAATTTTTCCTGTAGACTCAGACTTTACTTTCCCTTCTGGGAGCTGTGCAATGAACTGCTGGAATATATTTATACAAAACTACAATATACATCTGTCTATGTATTTATGTATCTATACATCTATGCATCTATGTATGTATGTATGTATGTATGTATGTATGTATGTATGTATGTATGTATCTATCTATCTATCTATCTATCTATCTTTACATTCCAAATCTGAAGTGAAATCAGACTTGGACTCAATAAAATCATTTCAATGAAGGTAAAATATTCAAAGTTACTAAGTTAATATTTGGTAGATTTATTACTTGAAGAAGAGGGCCTGTAAGAAAGTCACTCTCATAGTCACAGATGCATGATGGGGTTCTATACTTTGGGGCACAGCCAGAGAATCCTGACGCTTCCTCACTCTTCTTCCTGAAGGCCTCCTGATACATTTTCTCAGTACCATGAGTATCAAGGGCAATTTTCACGTGCATTAGTTAAGTGAAGACCAAAAGTTCCCCCAACAGGTAGAGAGAGAGAGACATTAGATATGCTTTCTCCAAAAACATGGGTGTGTAACTCTCTCAAAAAAAAATGTACACTTAATAGATTTTTAATTTTAATCTACATTAACATTTTATCCATTTTATTAACTCTTGATAATAAAAAAAACAATAAATCAAGTCTTTTTTAAGCATTTGTTGATATAGAGGTATAAATGCCCACAATAAAATTTACAATTGTTTCTCAGAAAGCCAGAATTATCAGACTCACTAAATTTACATGGCAGAAGGGAAATGAAGAGAAATTAATATGTAAAGGACTGACAGAAGTCATCTTAAGAGAGCATATGGCATAGGCAAATTGCTCAATGTCTGCTAGCCACAGCTTACACAAATCACAGAACTCATTTAATTAATTTAGTAAACTTTGATATATTATTACCTTTCAATTAGAATGTTCTTTGCAATTTTATCTCTTTATTTCCCTGGTTCTTTTCTCATCAACACCCTGTTAGCCTTTGGCATTTCCTAGGCAGAACTTTTTTTTAGTTAATAATTAATAATAATAATTCTATTTAATTAGGTTCCTATCCAACAAATAATACCCCAGGTGTCTTAAGTAGATGAAAACATAAAAACAGTTCAGTGTAGCTCAGTGTGACACTAGAGTCCTTTGAAATTGAAAGGCTTTTAGATCATAGTCTGGCTTACTGTTGGCACCCAATAATTTCAAAACAAAACAAACAAAAAAATTCCAACAAATAAAATCATTACATTGAATAGTTTCTGGATTCTTTGAGTAGCAAATGCAAAAAGTTATACATTGAATAAGGACTCAATAAAATGGGTTTAAGAAGAAAATGACATTAATGAGAATATTTTGAAAATAACTTCAAGAAAGGATTAAAATACAATGGGACTTAAAAAAAAAAAAAACATATAGTACTCAAGTAAGTGATGGTGAGTGGCCAGCACCACACCAACTTACCTTTATGG
Organism: Phalanger gymnotis; assembly: GCA_028646595.1. Lineage (NCBI taxonomy): Eukaryota > Metazoa > Chordata > Mammalia > Diprotodontia > Phalangeridae > Phalanger > Phalanger gymnotis. The sequence goes on from CM053626.1 coordinate 86,528,904, forward strand.
ATGAACACAAAGAATGTTACTTATACTCAGAATAGATAGAGAATTGTTGAAATTCAATGAGATGTTTCTGAGAAAAGTGAAAGATGAACGTGAAAAAAATAAACCAATCATAGTCATTTTTAAATATACGTTCCAATGACCTCTGTTTGAATATTTCATTTTGCTCAGTTAATGTTTCTACAAGTTGTATGGTCAGATTTAATCCCAGAGCTATATCACCCATTCCTCAGTCCCAGAGAGAAGCTTAATTATAACTCTAGCCTGGTATCTGAACTTAAGATGCACAAATGGTGAGATCCAGTATTCAAGCCAGAACACACACTTTCTGAAACATCCTCATTCTGAAAAGGTGTAAGTAAGGCCGTGCTTCTGCCTTATTGGTCTTCATTTTGTGTTTATTTGAAGTTCCTGAGGGAAATCTACCAGACATCAATATGAAAAAAAATAATGATAGTCAGTCAGCCAATAAATATTTATTAAGTGCCTACTATGTGCCAAGCTTTCTGCTAAGTGCTGTGGACAGAAAAAAAGTAAAAAACAATTCTTGCTTTGAAGGAGCTTATGATGAAATGGGGGGCAATATAAGAATTTAAATGATAGAATGATATAATTAAAAAAGAAAAAAAAAAACTAAGAAACCCAATGTATGGAGCCTAATTGAAAAATGCCATATATATATATATATATATATATATACACACATATATATGTACATATGTATGCATGTATGTATATACGTACGTATGTATGTGTGTGTTGTGTGTATATGTATACATGTATATATACATATATACATACATATATATGTATATATATAATCTTAATTGGCTTTGAAGACAGTCGCATTGGTGGATCCTCAAAACTAGGAATTTTCTAAAAGTGTGCCTAGAACTTAATTGTATACATTTCAGAATAGCAAGTTCTCTTGGGGAGAAAAGCTTGGAAAAGGGGATAGGGTTAATATGTTAGGAGAAATAAGTCCCAAAGGGGCAGGTGGAGTAATATATTAGGGTATATCTCCAATCTCACCTCAGTGGATGGTAGCAGCAGGGAACTTATGGAAGGCGGCAAAACAGGCAGTCTGGGCTGTACTAGAAGTGGACGATAAAGTCGGAATAATTTTAGCACCCAACAACCACAGAATAGGAATTGGTAATGATCCAATCAAAGCGGGAAGTTACAGTATGCTCCTTTGCTTTCTGTAATTTGGAAATATACATACATACATATGTGTGTGTGTATATATATATATACGTGTGTGTGTGTGTGTGTGTGTGTGTGTGTGTGTTAAGCTGGAGCTTGGAGTTAGAGGGCTGAACTAAATGATCTCTAAAGTTATTCCAGCCCTGTAGTTTCTTGGCCTCCTTCAAATTTTAATACACGCCAATCAAAGAGCTGGTAAAGTCCACATCTGATAATTCCTCTCTTTAAATATCAGCTGCAACAATTACAGGACACATTTTGGGGGCATAAATATGGAAAACAAGACCTTAATCTAAATATTCATCCATAGAGATAGCCAGAAAATAGAATTCAGGCAGACCAAATCTACCTATCCATGATGATAATTATGCTGTCACATTCTTCAATAGCTGTAGGCTACTTTTTGATAACACACTGAAATAAACCATTCTGACACTTTCCAAATCAGCCTACAAATCAACTTTTAGCAATAACCTACAATCATTATGGGATCAGTTAATAGAGCACAATGGGACTTTTGTATCCTGCTCTTCTAGTCATGACACATGGCTAACCTCTTTCTGTTCCAAAGATGAAACTGCAGATTTATTCTGAGGCCAGAACATCCCAACACACATAAATACAGGGAGCACAGTTCCTTAATGCTTCTTACACAGTAGTTCACTCTAATAAAGCTGGACATTTGGTAGTATAGTTGAAAAGATGATGTCAAGCTGTGATCGCTTTTAATTACATACAGTTCAATTAGAATTCCTTATTTCTAGTAGGAGGAAGGCAAGGAGAAATTAATTGAGTCTTGACCTCATTACAATGTATTTAATGGTAATTAAAAATTAATTTTATCATGTGTACAGTAAAAAGTGAAGTCTAGAAAGCTATGAAAAATGCATGAAATATTCAAAAATAAAATGCATGCAACCAAAGGAATTGTCCTTTTGAATTAAATTCTGTTTTTGAAGAATGACAGTAGTATAAATCAGTGATTCCTTATGGATCGGTTTTTTTGGTACACATAAACATGGGGATGGGGTTGGGAGGGAAAAGGAACAAGAGTTTATTAAATACTTATTATGTGACAGGCTCTGTACTAAACACTAGGAATATTACCTCATGTGACCAAGAAATAAAGAGATAAATACCTTTGTTCTCAAATCAATGTTAAAATTAAAGTTTCTAAGATTTCTGTCTTCTAAATTAAAACAGGTGCTTAGTATTCTTTCGGGAGGAAAATATACTGTTAATATATGTTTTTCTCTCTTTGTCTACTTAGACAAACTAAATACAACAACTGAGTAAATTATCAAGTGAGTTTCATAACTTTAGATAGACATGTTTTATACTTAATTGCCTTAAATTGGGAAATTACTTGCCTCAGCTTACCACTTCCATTTCAATTCAGTGTAGTTCTGTTTAATTTTGTTTAATAAGCATTTATTATGCTTCTACTAAATGCCTAACACTCTACAAGGCACTGTGTATAAAATAAAAGAAAAAAAAAACAAGTTAGGTTTTGGATTAAAAGAACATCTAAAGTTGCTGGGGAGACTGGACAAATTAAATGCATAGTTAACAATTAGAATAATATATACACATACATGAAAGATCAGTGACTTCCTTGATAGTTATGTAAAAAAATAGAAAAATGATATACTAATACTGAATAGAAGGCTGGTCTCAGAGAAAGAAAGACTTGAGTTCAAATCTTACTTCTTATACATACTGATTCAGGCAATTCTTAAAAACTTTAAATTGTTGTTATTTTTCATTTCTTTGGGAAGAATACCAATGACATCACTGGGTGATATCTTGATGAGGATGAATTGGATTTAAGTGAGGCAGAGTTGCTGCAACATCCTCAGTTTCATTCTCTCTTCCTGTGTCAT
>CM053626.1:86532489-86573955 GCA_028646595.1 Phalanger gymnotis
GGGGGGGGGAGGAAATGGGGAGAAAATTTGTAATTCAAACGCCTGTGAAAATCAATGCTGAAAACCAAACATGTCAAAAATAAATTTACAAAAAAATGAAAAAAAATATTGTTGATCCCACAAGACAGCTATCTTTCCTTAGAAAAGCAGATAAAAGAACCTGCACTAGCAGCCATCCTGGGTCTTCCAATGCGGTTACCGTTACACTTGGGTTACTTCCATATGACAGTGAGAATTTGGAAAAGGTCTTCAGTAGAGAACAGAATTCTATCACTGGGAAAGAAAAAAAATATCCTGTTATTAATTCCATTTCTTCTTTTATTAAAGTTTCATGTTCATTTTATTTACTATTTGTCAATAGTTATTATTACAAATGAATAACTTTCCTCACCTGCTGTTAGAGGAGTTTGGGAATGCTGATGTTGCCAAAAGGCAGGTGGTGAGGAAGTGCGTTTGGCCTTTCAGAAGCTTTAAACTTGTTAAATGTTTATCTTCAGAAAATGCAAACTTTTAGGAACTATTTTCTGTAAGGTATGATTCATTTTTTTCTGCACACCAACAATACAAACCAAAACATAATCTCTATTCAGAAAACTGATAAAAAAAAAAGTTTACATAAATTATGATCAGCAATCTTCCCCATGCAGAGGCACATTGGGAAATATTTAACAACATGCTTTTTGAAAACTCATCATACACTTTTAAGTTTAATTTGCGTTACTAATATTTCTCTGTCATCTTCTTAGTTCCAGAAAATCAACAGCACGATAAATCAAACCCTGATTTGTAGTATTTGCTGATTTCTTAGGTGTAAATGTTCACACTGAGAATTCCACAAAAGCCTATGGACTTGTACAAGCTAGCTCCAGTATATCCCTTTCTCACTCTTAACCTCCCCCCTACCACCAAAAAAAAAGTGTCTTTTGGGCAGTAAATAGTTAACAAATGGCTGCTATTCAGTCTTGAGTCTCAAGTGTCATAATACTAGCATTTACCTACATTTAGAATTAAGGTGAGGCAATCATTTTACATCAGCAGGCCTGCATTATCTCATCTATAAATGAGAGAATTGTACCTATTGGTCATTAATTTACCTTCTATAATCTCATGAATTTTTAGAATGTCCTTCAGCACAAGGTACATTAGCATAATCTCATGAAGAAGACAAGACTGGGAGTCAGGAGATCTGAGTTCTAGTCCTGCTTCCACCAATAATTCATTCTGTGATTTTGGACCCATCTCTGTGACTCAACATAATTTAGAGATGGGAGTTAACCAGCCTGAAGCAGCTGCAACTAAGAAAAACATACCTAAAACTTTTCAATAAAGCATATTTGATTAAGTTAACTTGAGATGGGTTCTCCATCAAAATGGGAATAGATCAGTAGAAGAGAAATATTAGTTATGTATTGAAGTGTCAGGGTCAGTATAAAAGTTATATTTGTGTCTAGAAAAGGTACATGGTAGAGAGAATATGCTCTAATTCCATACAGTACAAAATCTCAGGAATTTAGTATAGAGGATTGGAGTTCAAAATCTGAGTTCTGACTGAAGTGGTAAAAAATGCTAGATTTGGAGTCAGGGACAGTAGTTAAAATCTCAGCTTTGCCACTTAATTGTATGACCTTGGCACTTTTAAAAATCTTTTTGAGCTTCAGTTTTCTCATTTGTAAAATGAAAGGAAGTATTCAAGCAGCTTCCATGTGCAGAAAAGATTAGACTTATTTTATTTGTCCCCAGAGGTCAAAATGGGAGGGGGAGAGGGAATGAGTTAATTAAAAGGAGGTAAGTTTATGCTTGATGTAAAGGGAAAAAAAATTCTTCCCCAAATTAGAAGTATCCATAAATGGAATGGGATCCCTTAACAGGTGGCTGATCCTTTCACTATCCCTTTTGGAATATTTCAAGCAAAGACTGGATAACCACATTTGTGGTATTATAAAAGAATTACTTTGTTCATGGGGTTGGAGTACATGGCTGCTCTGGCTTTGTGTAGCCCTCAAATTCTATGATCCTATGACTAGAAGATTTTAAAAGTTTTAGCTCTAAAGCCAGCATTCTCTGAAGAAGAGGACCTGGATGCCTGAGCCACACTTAGCAAAGAGCTGTCAGATATACACTGGTAACTGTTTAACAACTTTCAAGCATAGTGATCACAGAAGGATCCCTGTTGCCCAAGAACAGGATATCATGGCAAGAATACTAGGCTGGCAGATAATGACTAGGATTCTATATCATGCATTACTAGCTTAACTAGCTATAGAAACCTGGTTAAATCACTTCATTTCTCTTTGTGTTTTCTTAGTTCTGAAATAAGATTAGGGACCAGACCTATGTTATCATCAATATAGAGAAATCCCAGATGAAGGGACTCTGTCTACCAATAAATGCTTACTCCTTCTCTACAACTTAAAGTTTTAGAATATTTTCTAGAATACTGAGAAGTTAAATGAGTTCCCCAGGGTCACACAACCAATCAATATCAAAGGATGGATTTAAGACCAGGACTTCCTATCTCTAGAGCTGTTTCTCTATCTACTTTTTAACTGTTGTCTTATAAAATAAGAAAAGTATTTTATATTCTATTTTGTCCTATGATTCTGTAATCATTTGATTCTTATAATTGTAGTTTTGGCTTCTCCATTAATTAATGGAAAACTAGTTAGCTATATTAAAGAAGATCAAATGGTCTGATAGGAAGAACTTAGGACTGAAGTGACTTGGGATCTGGTCCTGCCAGTACTATATACTAAATGACATATGTGACTTTAAACATGGCATTTAGTCTTGCTATGACTCAGTCACCTCTTTGTCAAATGGGGGGAGGGCACTAGTTCAATTTAAGAAATTTCTACGCTCTTACAATAAACAATTTCAGCAACATGAATATAGTAGTGCTATAGGTTGAACAATCCAACCCAAAAAATATCAATATCCCTAAATTCCTTTTTATTTTATATGAAATAAGAAAAATGGATTTCTTTTAGTTTCATCTATAATATTTACTAGCCAATGTATCATAATTTATTGAAATATTTCATGGAAAAATTAGAAAATATCATAGGACAAGTTTGTTTCCTAAGGTTTCAATTGTACTGTAATAGCTTCTGATACTAGTTCAAAGTTCATGCTGTTGATTTAGAAGTTCAAAAGAAATTAGAATGTTCAAACTTTGGAAGCAATTGGTCTAGGGATTTAATGATTTTTTTTTCTTGAATGGATTAGCACTTTTTGAAAAATATGTAGCCAATTGCAATGCAAATCAAAGTATAAAATCCAAGGATAGAAACTGATGTGTTCAGTCACCAGTATTTTTAATTTCTCCCTAATATGACAATGATTAAGCTGAAGCTAATTTTTCCCCAACTTTTTTTGTCATTATGCTTTATATTATGCTTTTTTCCCTCTTTTTAAATGTTTGTGTTCAGAGAAGAGAGGTTTTGTGGTTTAAAAAAGAACACTTTTGACAGCTTCCTACTGATCATGTCTTCTTTATACAATTTTTATTCCACTTTCAGCAAAATACTGTATTTTCCTTGAAGGGCTATATTTGGCAATGCAGGTATAGCCATTATCATTTATTAAAACACTACCAATGCATTAATCAATAGCTAGAATTTTTTTTTTCAGAGCTGACTGCTTTTCCCTCAATCGGAGTAACCTTCAGGCCTCATCATTAGCTTCAATATATTGAAGACAGTATGGAAATTTTGGGGAGGGAAGGTTACATGACTATACTTTGGTTCCAGATTTTGCTCATTGGAGCTTAAAATCTTTAATAGTTAAAAGACTAAAGCAAGAGTGCTTTTTGTTTGTTTTGTTCTTCTTTTTTCCCCCAGTCTGGTGTTTTGCCTCGAGGTGAAAATTGTGAAGATAACACCAAAATGACACTGCTGCAACCTGTTAGAAAGAAAAGTTACAAGGTGAAAATGACCTTGTCATTTGATCACTGAATATAATCAATAAATAGCCAGGAAGACTGAGAAAAACTTTTTTTGTGAAAAAATATATGCCCACTTTGCTACAACATCAAAAGCTAAAGAGTAGAGGGGGAGGCGGAAAAAAACAAGGAAAACAAATATCTGTAAGTAGATATCAAATGTACTTTTAAGACTCTGGTCTAAATATTGAAAGTAAAAATTAAAAATGTCAGCTATTTTACATTATATATGCTTTTGGTAAAAAAAAAAATCTAAGTATCATTTAGATGCCAATGGCATTTGAAATGTAACTGATACTAATAGGGTTAAATGCTTCATCTGCTGGGCTTCAGTTTATAGCTACCTGGAAAAAAAATCAAAGGAAGTCTGAAAGCTGATAAAAAAAATAAAAATAAAAAAAGAAATATGACTCTAGTGGAATAGTTCCAGTATAGATTTATGGCCCAAATCCACATAATTATTGCACTATAGCTGTAGGCTTCTCTAAAATTCAAGTGAGATAAACTAGCTGAAGAAATGTTTTGTTTATGCAGAATTTTGCTGTGGCAGCAAGAGTTTACCTGTCACTTATTTCCATTGGAAAGAGGTAGATGCATGCTCATTGTTATTGCTTTGATCTCACAAGCACCTTCATCTAACATTTCCAAAACAAGAGAATTATTGCACCTATTGGGCCCTTTTCAAGTCTTGTGCTAAGGAAAGCAGGTCAGTCACAGCAGAATTTTTAATTTGACAGAGGATGACAAAAATGCGTAGAGCTCTTTAACTGTTGTCATAGCCATCTATTATGCCAAACAATTTGATTTTAATATTTGTTGAGTTAAAAAGTATTGTTGCATGCTAACCTTGGGCTTTCATTTACATAATTTGCTCTTTGTATGTCCTGTATTGTGTGACACACTCCTTTGATTACTGTTCATTTTTCTGCAACTCTAAAGCAACATCTAACAGAACCTGCATATTAACATTTCATTTTTATCATGCTTTATTTCAAGTAGTCAAGTTGCAGCCATTGTTACCCTTTTCATTATCAAGGTTGTTAAAAAAAAAAGCACTTGTTTTAGGGCTCTGTGAAAAAGGCAGAGCTGAAATAACATGTTTATGTTATACTGAGTGTGAACAATGGAGCCCATTGTGCTTATACACAGAGTGGGGTTAACATCTCTGAATGGCAAGAGGGAGGGACATCTCTTCTGCAGGCCAACTCTGGGCAAAATTATGAACTAGATAAAGACTGTCTTCATGGGACTTTCCCTTTCTTGCTAGCCTACCTCCCCTCCCTGTCAACATACCCGACAGCATACTGAATACTGAAATACTCCAATCCTCGAGGCCTGCCTTTCGTGATCACTCTCATGTTGTCTTCTTTCAATCAATCAACAAGAATTCATTAAGTACCTACTATGTGCTAGCCACCTAAGATTTACTAATATTTTAAGAATCCACCATAATCCTATAATCACAAGTCTGGCAATTCAGTTGATTCTAACTAATTGTTCCAACCAGAATAGATGTAGTGCTATAGGGGCACCCAGATATTAATCAATCAAACCTCTGTATTTTACAAATTGAAAAAGGCCTAGTGATGTTAAGTAGCAAAACCAAGGTTACCTAGGTAGTAAGTAGCCAGAGCTGGGATTCAAATGCACCTCCCCTGACTCTAAATCCAGAATTTTTTCCACTGAATCCTTATTTCCTTCTACATTATAGATATTCAAACCTAATTTTCCTGTATCTCATGTCTTCAGGGATAGGCTCAGGTTTTTTTCTGAGTCCTAATGGGCTTCTTCCTAGAACAGATGACATTCGTATAAGTTCTGTGTGACACACTTTCAGAAGAACATTGACATACTGGACACCAGCCAGAAGTCACCTTGAGAACTCTAGAAGGGTCTTAACTACTTGTTCCACAAGAGACCTATTTCTCTCCCTTTCTCTGGACCTAGTTACAATCTACCTGTTTATGACAAAGACCTGGTAATCATAGGGAGGACAAATAACAAACAAAGAATAAATAGTTCTTTACTTTGGATACTAGAAAATGATTTTTAGCTCAGGAGAATGAGGACTCATAGCCAGAGTCAGTCAACCTGAAAGGTCCCTAACCATGAGACCAAGCCAAACGAGGATTGATTGAACATATTATCTTGGAAAGGAAATGACTTCTGGGAGACATGATATCTGTCTTAGAGGCTCTAAAAACATGTTATATGGAAGACTAGATTTATTCTGGTTGGGCCACAGGACAGAAATAGGAGCAATGGGTGGGAAATGAAACAAATTCTTCCTCACATAAGGATAAACTGCCTACCAATTAGAACTGTCCAAAAAGAAAAATGGCCTTCCTCAGGAAAAAGTGGAATCATTTTCCTTGGAGGAGACATTCAGTTTCTCAGATAAACTAATCTATAGTGATATACTAATAGACATGATTTTAGCAAAGTTCCAAAATATTCCTTTCTCTCCCAAGCAATATATGTTCATTTTAACCTAAAGGTATGAATGTCCATTAGAAAGGAAGGGGGTTACTACTACAGGTAGGATGATACTTGGGAATGATGCGAGCACTTCCCCACTTAAGAAGAGAAGCAATCCCTCAATGCAATATGGAATTCCAAAGTAATTCCTCAATGTAACAAGGAATATTTCATACAATGTTCAAATAAAAAAAGCACCTTATTGTAAGGTCTCCAGATCCTATTCATAGGTGACATTATATTAAATGAAGAAAGTACTAAAACATTACAAAGCCTCCTAAGTGGAATATTAGCTAGAAATCAGGCTAACCCTACACTTGTAACAATCTACTTTAGAAAACCAAAATAGATTCAAAACACATATTGCCAAGATTGATATATAGCTGAATGGACAGTCCAATGAGTCTATCAATACTTATATCTTGATCATATGCTGCAGATGCACTATAGAAAGGGCCCACAATTTCATTAGGAGAGATATGGTTAGATTAACTTTGGGAACTTATGCAACACTTTCAATTATTATAAACTTTGAATGCAACAAAATCGTATCTTTTTTAGAAAATACTAGTATCCTGATGTTGATGCTACATGGCTGTGGATCAGGGAACACCATGACGTCAGAAGAATCAAAATTATATAAAGGTCGAAGAAAGTCAAAAGGTAGATGTAGTATAATACCAGCTATTAACTGTGCACAAAAAGTATTATCGAAGATATCACGGAGGATATTTCTAACCCCTTCCTCCCCCCAAAAAAGGAGATGAGGTTGTAATATAAGTAAGGTTAAATGAAAATAGAGAGGCCGCCCAAGTCCTACATCAGTGCACTTGATATATTAAAGCAACCAAAGTTGCCCTTCAAGACATCATGTGACTCCTGGGAAATCGCACAGGATAGGAAAGAATGAAGAGATTGCAATTCGTACTGTAAAGTGAATTTCTGCACTGATGAGGTCTCAGATCTAGTTAGCTGTCTGAGTAATGCAACTTCCTGCATCTCTTCAATAACTCTACACATAGATCTAGATCTATCTTTCCTCTTCTGGAAATCCTTTAGTGGCTTTTCATTGTTTACTAAGTAAAATTCAAACTCAATTGTTTGGCATTCAAGGCTCTCCCCATTTTGGCATCTACTTTTTCAACCCGATCTCATTTTAAATCTCTACATAGTCTATGATTTTACCAAGATGGTGTACTTTCTGCTCTGAAAACATGCCTTGTGTTTTCTCTAATATTTGCTCACTCTTTTCTGTTGCCATAAATGTCCTTCATTCCTGTCCAAACCTAATAATTCCACCCCATCACTAAAACTAACACAAACACCACCTCACATCATCCAAGAAGCCTTCTGTTATCACTCCTCATACTACTTTTCCTGTTTGGCCTCATAATAATTCGTTCATTTTAGATAATTCTTGACTGTACCTATTAGGTTCTTGGCACAGTGCCTGACACATAGTAAATAACACATTTTGGGGGTTTAATGATTGTGTTTAAGACTTTTCTAGGTACTATATCAACTTAACAGAAAATTATGTATATGGGTAGGGAATTTCTTATCTGAATTCAGTTTTCCCTCAGCTCCTAGCACTTGTTTCTGCACAGATTAGAAATTAAATTTTTGTTGAATGAGTATGAAGACTATCCCTACCTTCTCTAATGCCCCTAGATTATTCAGGGTTATGCCTTTTCATATGTCACACTATGGGACTGGACTTGTACCTTATTAATAATCAGTGACTGACTAAACCAAGAAGATCAAGGGAAGTAAAATGGATAATTTTGATCACATTAAATTAAAAATATTTTGTACAAACAAAACCAATGCATCCAATGATTAGAAGTAATGCAGGAAACTGGGGGAAATTTTATAGTAGTGTCTCTGATAAAGACTTCATTTCTCAAGTGTATGGGGAAATAAATCAAATCTATAAAAAATACAAGCCATTCCTCAATTGATAAATGGTCAGAGGATACAAACAGGCAATTTTCAGTAGAAGAGTTCAGTTATCTGTAGTCATATAAAAAAGCTCTAAATCACTATTGATTAGAGAAATGCGAAATAAAAGAACTCTGAACTCCCACCTCACATCTATCAGCTTGGCTAATGTGACAGAAAAGGAAAATGACAGATGTTAGAGGGGATTTTAAAAAATTGGTACACTAATACATCGTTGGTGCAGTTGTAAACTAGTTCAAACAATCATGAGAATAATTTGGAACTATGTCCAAAGGACTATAAAAATGTGCATACTGTTTCACCCAGCAATACCCCTTCTATGTCTATATCCCAAGGATATCAAAAGAAAAGGACCTATACTTACAAAAATATTTATGTGTTGGCAAAGTATTTGAAATTAAGAGAATGTCCCCAAATTGGAGAATGGCTGAACAAGTTGAGATATACGAATATAACGGAATACTATTGTGCTATAAGAAATAATGAGCAGGATGGTTTCAGAAAAACCTGGGAAGACCTACATGAACTAATACAAAGGGAGGTGAACAGAACCACAACATCATATATTGCAACAGAAATTTTGTATGCTGAGTAAATTGCCCATTCTGATTCATTCATGATCCAAGACAATTCCAAAGGATTTTTTCAAATGTTATCTACCTCCAGAGAGAGAGAGAGAGAGAGAGAGAGAGAGAGAGAGAGAGAGAGAGATGGAGTTTTAGATAGGTTGAAGCATATTTTTAATTTTTTTAAAAGTTTTCTTGCATTTTTCAACATTAATAATGTTTTTCATGATTTCATATGTATAACTGATATCACATATTTTACTTTCTCGAGGGGTGGAGTAGCAGCAGAAGGAGGGAGAGAATTTGCAATTCATTTTTTTAAATTAAAAATAAATGAATTTACTAAATTGAAATAAATAAATTTTCTAAAAAATAAAAACAAATCAGAGACTAGACTATATGCATCTCCTAGCTCCAAAACTTCTTGGGAAATGGTAGAAAAATAACTGAAATAATTCTGAGCACTATGGATCATTGCTCTTCCCTTGGTAAATGCTAATATCTTTAACATTCTTAACCTTCAAGAGCACAATAGCCACTAGTGGAGACTAGCTCTCCTCATTTAAGGAAAGAAAAATGGATAAGACCTTCCTTTAAGGGATGAATTTAAACAGACAGTTTTCTAATTCACAGTTTGGAAGTGGATAAATATGTGTATATACTTATTATATAAATGTGAATATCACTGTGATATACAATCTATATAAATTGTTGTCCCAACAACAATCTCTGATCTATAGACTAGAGTTGAACTTGTTCTGTGTTTAGGACTATAACTAGAACAAAATACTATCTTTAAAAAAACAAAACAAAACAAAAATGCCCTCTGAAGGTTAAGAGCAAAGGTAAAATCTACAAAAAAGTAAAAATGTTTTTACTGTGGCCTGGAATGTCTGTTCTTTCATACGCATATCATTGCAGCTGTAGAATAAAAGCAGGAGTAAAGCAAGTCTACCCTTCTCTTATTAGGAGATAGGGTTCTTGGAATGCTAGCAGTAACATTAAGACAAAAGGAAGGCATAAAGATGGGCAAAGAGAAGAAAAATCTATCTCAATTTGCTGCTGCTATTAATGATAATGACAATGATGATGACAATAATGATAGTTAACATACAGTACTTACTGTGTGCCAGCCATTTTGTTAAGTACTTTACAATTATTATCTCATTTGATCCTCATAGTAACCCTAAGAGTACTATTTTTATTCTCATTGTACAAATGAGGAAACTGAGGCAATGGGAGTTAGGTGACTTGCCCCAGCGTCACACAGCTAGTAAGTTGCTTGAGGCTGAATTTGACCTCACCTCTTTCTGACTCCAGGCCCAGTGTTCTGCCCTTTGTACCACTTAGACTTCCCTAATGATATGATGTTATACTTAGAAAATCATAGTCCACAAAAATGAAACAATTAACAGCTTCAACAAATTTAAAGGCTAAAAAGTAAGCCAAAAGATATTGATTGGTTTCACTAATTGACTTTCTTCTTCTTTTCTTTTTTTTTAATCGAAAGTATTTGTTATATTAGAGGCCCAATGGGAGGGAGGGGCAGGATATGAATGGAAATTTTGTTGATGTAAAATAAATCAGTAAAACATTTTCCTTCTCTTTTATCATTTTCTTTTTTAAAAAAGTAAGCCTTTCTTATAAGGCATAGCACTCTAGGAAAGGCTGAGGATAAGGGTAAAGATGAAATCCAAGTGATATACAAACAAAAGACATGAATGCAAATCTATTTTTATAAAAGACAAAGCTAAAATTATCAGACCAATGGATATGCCCTGCCTTGGGCTTCAATCTGTGTAATAATATATCTACAACTTGTAAGAATATTTTTTTCTGAAAAAAAAATCTCAGAAATCAGAAAGAAATGAATATTTTTAGATGCAGGTAAGAAATAGGGAAGTGCTGTTTCCTATGAGCTTAATCAGCACATAAATCAACAGTTAATTGAGCATTTCCTTACTCCAAGGCCCTGTGAGGAACACAAGGCTATAAAAGCAACCTATTTATTTTAAAACATTGTATTTACTTTGAGGGACTTGAAATCGATGTGCAAAGCTAAACTTCTATTCATAGAAAAGCAATTCACAATATATAAAAATATAACTATACATGATGAATATATCATATGTGATAAATTAACACTATATATTAATGAGTGTTATAGTGAATTTGGGAAATAGATAAGATGGCTGTGGAGGCATTCAGGTAAAACTTCAGGTGGAGTGTGATGTGTGCCTGGTTAGGATTTGGATTATCAGAGAAAAGAGGTTATTATAAAGAACAGAACAACTCAGAAGTATATGACAAACATTTATATGTCAGCCCTCTTCTTTTCTTGTTGAAAATATAATTATTCTCGCTGCAAAGGCCTTGTGCAAGCCTTCATACATGTATACATGCATATGCACATGTGCTAATGTTCACAACATATGCATATGTAAACACATATGCAAATATGCTTGTGTATATGTTCATTATATCCTGTATTATTTTGTTTATTTTTCCTTTAGAAATGCCTCTGATATATTTTGATTCATTCATTTGACTGAATCTTTGAGAACAATTTGTAAAGTGGCTGATCTATATCAAGGCTATAAAAGCAATACAGCTCTGCTGATTAAGCCAAATAGTAATTCCTCTGACATTATTAGGAGAACATTATTAATATGGCTAACTCTTTTGTAGTCCCTTGTTCTTTCAAAGCTTATTCCCCTTATATTTGATTAATGCAATTGTGTGGATTTTGGCACCTACAGACTTTCACAATTGCTGCTAACAAGCAGTAAGCTCCTGAAGAGAACAATATCTGCTAGCAATGAGACCACCACAGGTGTGCATATGTGGGGAGAAGCTCTTTTTCCCTTAAGCTTACAAAGTAAAAAGCTGCTCTCTTACACTGGAATAGACTTCCTTTGAAGGTAGGATCTCTATTTCTTGAAAACCAGATGTTCCCTTATTTGAACCTCAAATGGAAACAAAAAGAAAGCAAATTTCATATGTTTGATAATACAATTTAGTGCTATAATTTCACATTAAGAGAATTGGTTAATTGCATCTAAAGCCTTGTAGAGTGAAGTTCAACTCATTTCTGGCCATTACTACACCTGCCCGACTTTGGGATATTCCCAACCACCCTGCATCTCACCTGTCCAGTGAAGGAATGGGAGAATTAGATGGCATGTGAAGTCCCTTTCAGCTCTCAGTCTATGATCATATGATCCAGTTTGCTTGGGAAATATGTGGATATAACTGAAAAGGCACAAGCAAAGAATTTATTCCTCAAATAAAATTTCCTTGTCTTTCCCCCCAATCTCATTGACAAAAATACTTAAATATAGTAACAGCAGATTTAAGTCATACTGGAACATAGAAATTTGTCTTATTCTGAAATTTGGGCCATTTTTATCCATAATGCTAAATGAGAAAGCTAATAACAACATGAACTTTAATGATAGCTAGTGTTCTAGGTGCTCTCTTTTGCATTGGCATTGACCCTAGTAAATTTGTAGGTCAACACTTTTAAATATATTTCTCTACTCTATGACCCAACGTGACATTTAATTTTGCAAAATATTTTTCATTACATTTCATTAATATGTATCACTATGGTATCTCTGAAAATTATCATTAGGTTCATAGAAGATGGCAGTGACCTATTGCAAGGTTTTTACCCTTCTGTCTTTCCAAAACTCCCATAGGTTACTAATGTTCTTAGAAGGAGTTCAGCTTTCTTGATCACAGCACTAAGAATGAAACCTGGAAGGCAAGGATAGAGTTCATTTGACAGTGCAAGAGTATGTGATGTTGAAATCAGTGAAAGAAGGAGCACCAGGAAAGAAATTAAGGGAGATATTTATTTGTTCAACATATATGTATTAAAAAACTATTATATGAAAAGCACCATGCTAGATGTAGTTGGGATAAAAAGATGAAGACAGCAAGGTCCCTGTTGTCTGGTGACAAAAAAAAAAATACAGGGAGGAGATTAGATAAATATATGTTGATGTATATACATATGTATATATATAATTTACATGTCAACACAAGCACACATATATAGATATTATATGATAAGTATAAGCAAAATGTCTTTGTATCTGTAGCACATAGTAGGAAATTGATAAATACTGGTTGACTGATATGCACTTGAGGCATATCAATAAAGCTTCATAAAGCAACTAAAATGGGCACAAGTAGTGGAAATGAATTCAACAAATGGATTTACATCAGGCAAGATAGCATTATATGTTTAGACAAAAGCATAAGCAAAGTATAGTGTTGATAAATTCATTCAACAATCTAGTTTGCTGTGGAACATAAAATAAGTATAGATTGTCATGCAAGTTATAGTAAAACTAACATACTCAATAAACAGTTATTTAGTTTTTTTTCATCCTTTTGTTGTCTAGTTGTTTCAAATACTGTCAAAAATAGTTCTTACAGTTTGCAGATCTCCAAATATTTATTTAAGAAAATGAAGGGGGGAACTTTTTTTTCTTTTACCCAGTAGAGATAAAGAATATGTAAAAAGAACAATTAAATCAATTAAATTCAAGGTCAGATGAAAGACTCACAAATGGGAGTTAATAGCTAAACAATTAATGAGAGGAAAGAAAGGTGTTCTAAAAATCATCAGGGCTTAGTGATTAATAACTTTCCAGAAATCAAAATGGAAGATGCATTCTTTTCTTCTCCATCCATTCTCCTACCAAGAATAGAACACCTGCATTGCCAATTAAAGGCTTCTCAATTCTGAATCAAGACACTTCTCCCTGAGTTGCAGACAAAATGTGTATTTCAATGGATTTTAACCACTACTACCTTCTCCAAAACAAAAGAAAAAAAATTTAATCAAGATTTTCCACCCTGGAAATTGAATTCCAGAGAAAATATAAATAAATTTTAACAGCAATTTACATATGACAAAGATTAATAAAATTATATTCTTATAGATATTATTATAGATAAATATACTTAGTATTGTTTAGACTTCCCCAAAAGTTTCTTTATCTTCTAATTTGTGAGATGTTTAAATAATGCTTCCTCAATAGCTCCAGGAGAATGAACTTCAAGTCACTAGAACCAAGCTCTAACTAGTCTTCCTCATAATCCAGAGCCTTCAGAGTCAAGTGCCAGTTCAGGTCTAAGAATACTGGCTCCAATTAATAAACAAAAGTCAATTTTTTCCACGTTAGTTGATTCTAACAGATTACTTTTTGCAATTTCTAGTGTCCACTGGTGAGCAGACAACTGAAGAAAATGTACAAATTTTCTTGTCTAAGTGTTTGTAGTGGGTGCCTCCCTTGAGGCTGGCAAAATAATGACAGAAGCTGTGCTATTTTCAGATTCACCTTCCATTACTTTTTTTTTGTTTCATCCTCTTCTCCTAATTCAAGGTCAGATACCATAGTCACTGATTTTCTAACTGCAATGTGACTTGGATGCCAGAGGAGGCAGCTGTAGTGTTTCACTAAGCAGAATAGGAAGGTAAGGAGCAAGAAGCAGTGATGGCTTCAACAGCAGTGGGTATGGGCTGGGTGGTCATGAAGCAAACTTAAGCCTCAGTGGTATCAAAGAACAAGCATCTGGATGCCTTGTAGGTGGTAATGACAGTGACCAAATGTTATTCAGTCATTCAATCAGTAAATATTTACTAAATACTTACTATGTGCTAAGATAAAATATAGTTTCTGCTTTCAAGGAGCTCATCTGAGAGAGACAATATATAAATAATCATGTACAAAAAGCTATATATAAGAAAAGCGTACAATTATCTTGTCCTCCAATTTAGAAGAGACAATATCAAACAGTTAATACTAAAGATATCACCAACCATCATAATCAAAGAATGGTTATTTAGCCATATAGGTATAAATCATTGTGCATAAACATTCACATAATGGTTTATATAGAAAGTATGTATATCAGTAGATTATATATGTGTATATGTATGTATGCATGTATATAAAATGGTCTATATAGAAGGTAATTCAGGTAAAACATGTATGTATACATACATATATATGTATGTAGAATGGTCTTGCTTTATTATAGTGCATATAAAATAGGTACATGTATATACATATATCTATGTATACACACATACATATAGCTATATTCAAACTTTGAGTAATGGGGTAAATTTCACCTGAGCTTAATATACTGAGTTAGAAGACCATTTATTAATTCATTTATCTAATCATCTTAATTCAATATTGTATATAACAAACTATGTCAATAACATCACCTCTTCATTTATCTCACATGAGAGTAACTGTCAACAACTTATTAAAAATCATTTCAAACCACATTAGGAACATAATATCTCTGTGCTCATGAGAGAGCTTTTCCAAAGTATGTTGTGTTGGCCAAAGAAAATGAAAGGCTTTGCTTTCGTAGTAAAACAAGTGAATAGAACCATCAATTGCACTCTCCCAGAGTAAAACGTTATCTCACCAATATTAAAGATCCACATCCCTACTTTATAATCATTTTTAATTCTGCTGTGCAATGCTCCCTAAGTGCTTATATAGGAACGCTAAATAAAACCATACTGAAAGGCATATTGGAACAAACAGAGCATCTTTCTGTTTGTTCATAACACATATAAAATACTTTTATGTCCTACTAAATAAACAAAAATTCCTTGTTAGTTCTTCACAATGTTTCAGAGCCAAACTTGTAGAGCTAAAGCAATGTGCAGTGCCAATTTTTCTGAATTAGAGGTTTCATGAAAACTTTTCTAATCTCACTGTGCCACAATAATAATATAATATAAATCATGGTAAAACAGAAATTAGTCTCTGAGGCTTTGGCCAAGAAACACTTCACTGGCTTCATAGGTTCTACATTGAAACAAAGTATCATAATATAAAAACATTATTTCCTATCTGTATAATGTATCTCGTATTTATTTATTTTTTTAAAAAAAATAAGGCTTAGACAAAAATAATTAAAAGAATTTCTCTGAAAAATAGAATTTCATGTTGCTCACATCTAACAAGAAACTGAATTGTAACTGGCATCAGAAGATAAAATCAGGTACCACCAAATTCACTTGAGTTATGAGTCCATGTTCTCGGTGTAGAGAGTTAGCCATTGGAATGTGGTACAAAAATCACTGAGTTTAAATTCAAGAGATCAGAGCTTAAACCCTTCTGCCTCTGATACTAATCATTTGCAAGAACTGGCCAAGTCAAAACACCCCTCTGAGCCTTAATATCTTTATCCATTTTTGATGTGGATTTGGTGATTTCATTGTTGTATGGAATTTCAAGTGAGGAAGCTAATCTATAATTCATAATCTTAAAGCATTTTCTGAAGGATTGAGAGGGCAAAGGATCTGCTCATATCCATCTGATTAGTACATATGAGAGTCAGTAATCAAATCCATACCTGTGTTTTCCTAATTCATGCCAGATCTCCAAGGCTTACACTACACTATCCCTTCTTTATCCATAAAATGGTCCTAATACACTTTAAAGCTCATTCAAAGTTTAGGGTCACTTGTGGCAATATGTAGCACAATTTATAAATCCTAAACAACTATGTAAATGAAGACAGTCAATAATATTTTAAAAAAAGGAAAGTAGAGAGCAGAGCCAAGATGGTAGAGTAAAAGTAGGGATTCACCAGAGCTCTTTCCTAAATACTTCCAAATACCTGTAAAAATAACTCTAAACAAATTCTAGAGCAGCAGGACCCACAAAAAAACAGAGTGAAACAAATCTCCAGCCCATGACAACCTGGAAGGTCAACAGGAAAGGTCTGTTGCCCTAGGCTAAAAAAGGACTACAATCCAGCACAGGCCATGCAAGCACAAACCAGGCCTCAGGACACACAGAGCAGACCTCAAGGGACTGAATCATCACTGACAGCTGTGGCAATTTCCAGACTTCTTAACCCACAAATGCCAAAGACAATTTAGAAGATCAGTAAGAAAGAGATGCCAGGCCTGTGTGAGAGAAGAACCAGCCTTAGCACAACCCCAGCCCCAGCAAACCAAGAACAGCAGCAGTGGCAGGGGCTGCTTCTGGAAATCGCAACCCACAGGTGATAAGGGATTGGACAACTGATCAAGAGGAGGTTACAAGGGTCTCTTTGCTAGCACTGAGGCAGGACTGTCATTTTGCTCATACCTGGATATGGGTGATAGCCCTGGGGGAAAGAAGAACAATGGCATAGCAGAGCAGCAGTGAAAAGGGAACCCTCCTCACAGTTCTGGGGCAGAAAGGAGTGCTTGTGGCCATTTACACCAAAGCACAGTCCAGGAGAGGAGTAAACATCTCACCTTGGATCATACCACCTTGGAAGAACCGAAAACTTATAGGTCCCTAGAAGTATCTCTGAAAACCATTGCACAAAAGCACTGAAGGTGGAACAGTACACCTTCCACACTGGAAGATGAGCCCTACTTTAAAAAACAAAGAGCTAAAAAGTCAAGAAATAGTTTGGGAAAATGAGTAAACAATGGGGAAAAAAAACCTCAGATGATAGACTCTTGCTTTGGTAACAATGAATATCAAAATATACACTTAGAAGAAGACAACAAAGTCAAAGCTCCTACATCTAAAGCCAAAGAAATATATGAATTGGCCTCAGGCCAGGGAAGAACTTGAAAAGGATTTGGAAAATCAAGTAAAAGAAGTAGAGGAAAAATTGGGAAGAGAAAAGAGAATGATGCAAGAAAATCATGAAAAAAATGAGTCAACAGTTTGCTACATGAGACCCCAAAAATACTGAAGAAAATAACACCTTAAAAATAGAATAGACCAAATGGCAAAAGAGGTCCAAAAAGCCAATGAGGAGAAGAATGTCTTGAAAAGTAGAATTGACCAAATGGAAAAGGAATTCCAAAAGCTCACTGAAGAAAATAATTCCTTAAAAATTAAAATGGAGCAAATTGTAGCTAACAAGTCTATGAGAAATCAAGAAATTATAAAACAAGATCAAAAGAATGAAAAAATAGAAGGCAACATGAAATATCTCTTTGGAAAAACCACTTACCTGGAAAATAGATTCAGGAGATATAATTAAAAACTATTATACCACCTGAAGGCCATGATCAAAAAAAGAGCCTAGACATCATTTTTCAAGAAATTATCAAGGAAAAATGCCTTGATATTCTAGAACCAGAGGGGAAAATAGAAATTGAAAGAATCTATCAATCAGCTCCTGAAAAAGATCCCAAAATTAAAACTCCCAGGAATATTATAGCCAAATTCTAGAGTTCCCAGGTCAAGGAGAAAATATTGCAAGCAGCCAGAAAGAAACAATTCAAGTATTATGGAATCACAATCAGGATAACACAAGATTTAGCAGCTTCTACATTATGGGACTGGAGGGCATGGAACACGATGTTCCAGAGGTCAGAGGAGCTAGGATTAAAACCAAGAATAACCTACCAAGTAAAATTAAATGTAATCCATAAGGGGAAATAATTGGCATCCAATGATGAAGAGGAATTTAATGGATTCTTGATGAAAAAACCAGAGCTAAATAGAAAAAAAAAATTACTTTCAAATACAAGACTCAAGAGAAGCCTGAAAATGTAAACAGGAAAGATAAATCATAAGAAACTTAGTAAAGTTAAATTGTTTATATTTCTACATGGAAAGATGATATTTGTAACTCATGACACCTTTCTCATTATTAGGGTAGTTGGAGGGAATATATATAGGCAGAGGGCAAAGAGTGAGTTGAATATGAAGGGATGATATCTAAAAAATAAAATTAAGGGGTAAGAGAGAAATGTACTGGGATAAGGAGAAAGGGAGAGGTAGAATGGAGTAAATTATCGCCCATAGAAGAGGCAAGAAAAAACTTTTACAATGGAGGGAAAGAGAGGAAAGTTAAGAGGCAACGAGTGAAACATCTCATCGGATTTGTCTTAAAGAGGGAATATCATACACACTTCAGTGAGTATGGAAATCCATCTTACTCTGTAGGAAAGTAGGGAGGAAGGGGCTAAGAGAGGGGGCCGTTTGGGGGAGGGGGTAATCACTTTTAAAGAGGGACAGGGTAAAAGGAGACAATATGACAATTATGGAAGTCTTTTGCATGACTAGACATGTATAACCTATATTGAATTACTTGCCTTCTCAATGAGGATGGGTAGGGAGAGAGGAAGGGTGAAAATTTGGAACTCAAAGTTTTAAAAATAAATGTTAGAAATTGTTTTTACATGTAACTGGGAAATAAGATACACAGGCAATTAGGTATATAAATCTATCTTACCCTACAGGAAAATAGAAGAGGAAGGGGAGAGGAGAAGTGGAGAGATCATAGAAGGAAGGGCAAAATAGGGGAATGGGTAATCAGAAGCAGAACACTTTTGAGGAAGGACAAGGTGAAAGAAGAGAGAATAGAATAAACAGACATAGGGTGAATAGGATGGAGGGAAATACAACTAGCTATAGTAACTGTGAAAAAAATGAAGCAAGCTTCTCTGATAAAGGCCTCATTTCTCCAACATATACAGAATTGTGTCAAATTTATAAAAATAAGACCTATTCCCAAATTGATAAAAATCAAAAGATATAATTAGTTTTCATATGAAATAATTAAAGCTGTCTATAGTCATATGGAAAAATATTCTAACTCACTATTGATTGGAGAAATGAAAGTTAAAACAATTCTGAGGTACTACCTCATATCTATTAGATTAGATAATAGGACAGAAAAGGTAAATGACAAAGGTTGGAGGGGATGTGGGAAAAATCAGACATTAATGTATTTTTCTGAGTTGTGAATTGATTAAACCATTTTATAAAGCAATTGGAACTATGCCCAAAGGGCAATAAAACCATGCACACCCTTTGGCATAGTAATACCACTACTAGGTAGTATACAGGTAGTATCTCAATCTCAATACTAGATCTCTATTCCCAAAGAGATTAAAAAAACACAAAGGAAAAGAACCTATATCTACAAAAACACATGTGTAGCAGATCTTTTCTGGGGGTAAAGTATTGGAAATTGCGGCAATACTCATCAATTGGGGAATGGCTGAGTATGTTGTGGCAACTGTGATAGAATACTATTGTACTATAAGAAATGATGAGCAAAATGCTTTCAAATGAACCTAGAAATACACTTACAAGAGTTGATGGAAAATGAAATGTAATGAGTACAAAGTAACAGCCACATTGTAGCATGATAAGCTGTGAATGACTTAGCTATTCTCAACAACACAACAATCCATAACAACATTGAAGGACTTAAGATGAAAAATGCTATCCAGCCTCAGAGAAAGAAGTGATGGTGTCTGAATACAGATTAAAAGAACTTTTTTTTATTTTTTTCACTTTATTTTTCTTGAGGTTTTTTGGAATCTATGTTTTCTTTCACAACATGACTATTATGGATATTATTTGCATGACTACACATATATAACCTATATGGAATTGCTTGCCTTTTCAATGAAGGAGAGTGGGGAGAGAGGAAGGGAGAGAATTTGGAACTCAAATTTTTAAAATCAAATTTCAAAAATTGCTGTTTGCATGTGACTGGGGAAAAATAAGTACTAAATAAATATAAAAAAGAGAAAGTCTCCTTTAATAAAAAGTATCAATAACACAAAATTCATGAACTTGAAGACAACCACAAACATGCCTACATAGTTCAGAATCACAAAGTATAAGAGATTGTCTAGGTAGAAGGCAGAGGAAGTATAACATTTATTTAGACACCAGAGGATCAAACCCCAGACCCAATAACCCAAATTTGATATGGCAGTAATAGTGTTCCAAAACCAGTAAGTCCACCACAATGTAACAACAAGGAAATTATAACACAGTATTACAGCAAGAAACCAAGTCATCCTGTAACCTTCCCCACTGCTGGCACCTTCCCATAAACACTCACAAATTCCAACTGTCTGCTTGCCTGGTATAACATGAAGGCAGAATTCATGATTTCAAAGAAAATCATAAGTATGCCTGAATGGTTCAGTATCAGAGGATATAAGAATTCTCTAAGTAGAAGGCAGATGCATTAAAGCATTTATTCAAGCTCCAAAGTAGCAGACCCACGTACTAATGTCCCCAGTTTGATATCCTGGCCAAAAGCTTCCATGCCTACTAAGTCTGCCTCACAATAGTAACCAGATTACAGAAAAAAACATTACGACAGTAAGCCAAATCACATTTGTGCTCTGCTCCCCCTCCCCCGCAACGCTAGGGCCCTCCAGTAAGATTACCCACTGGCCTCAAGCCCTTGATCAGCACTCTCCAGTCCACATGCAGGTCAGTCTTGCTCTCAGTAGTGCATGCTGCTTCAGCTTCTTCTGCTTCGGCTTCTGCTGCTGCTGCCACTCCTCCTTCTCCCACCTCCACCACTTCTCAATCTCTAAGCTGTGTTCTCTCTTTTTATGCAGTCATTAGACATCATCCAATTGACTAGAATGTCATCTGAACAACCAGAACTTAGGTGCCTACTATTTTCTCTGGTATTAGCAACTCCCCTTATGACCCTGGGGGCTTCATGCCCACATTGGCTTAGCACCTAGTAGCTAGGGATTTGGAACCTACTTGAGAGTGAAGATATAATCAGGCCTCCCTTCATTGGCCCCACTTGGGGCCTCACCTGAAGGCTATTCAAATGGGCAGGGGAGGAGGGGAAAATATCTTCTCATTTACTGATTGCCTTAACACCTGGGTTCTCTTCCCCCTCAATTTTCTGGTCTCCACAGCTCCCTGGTTTCCACTTTCTGTTCTGCACTCTCTCTGCAGCTGTCAACTGGGAGTTCTTACTTCTCCTTGGTCTGAATTCTGAATTCAAACCTTAGTGGCTACCTTCTGGGTATACATACTCTTTTTAGGGCACGAGAGCTTCACACCCAATCAAGTAAAGAGTGTAGACCCGCCTACAAACAAAACTCTAATCAAGTTTCGCTTAACTGGCCTCACGAGGCCTATTGAATGGTCAGGAAAGATCTTTAATCATTGATTGGCATCACAAATGTCTCCTGCAGCAGAACATGTGCTTCATGGGCAGGAATGGTATCATTTTTGTCCTATATTCCCAGTAGATAGTTCTGGAATATAATAACTTAGTGATAGATGGATTGGTTGATAATTCTCTCTTCTTGGTAGAGAGATGGTGGGTCTATAGGTAATACAATGTTTTATATAACTGTCAAGTACAATCACTTTCTTGGCCAGTTGTGCCTACATTTTGGATGATGGGGCTTTGATGAGGGTATTTGTGGTAAAGATGAGTTTGAGGGAGAGATGGGATATGAAGAAATGGGTGTGATATGAAAAAAAGACATCAGTAAAACTTTTAAAAAGCAAATAAAAACTATCACTAAAAAGGAAAGCAGAATATACTAGAATAATATTTTTGAAGAATTAATAAGCCAAATTCTTAGTATCCAAGTTATTCTCTGTTACTTTTAGGCAATTATAGAGATGCCTAGATCTCAGTGTACAGCAGCATTAACATTAAAAAGGGAAGTCTTTATTTCTTCCTAAATATCCAGAATTGTCAAGGAAACACTTGGGGTGGAGGGCAGTATTTGTTGACATATGGGAAGCAAAGACTAATGGAGTAAGTGCTAGATTGTATTATCACATATTTAGACTTGGAAAGGATTTTACAGATTTATCTAGACCAAACTCCTTCTTTATCCAGATGAGGAAATTAAAATCAGTGAAGTTAAATTTAAATGCTTTACCCGAAGCCACTCAGTTTTATATGTACATACGGTGGCAGGGTCAGGATTTTACCCTTGGTACACTGACCTGAAATTTATTATACTTTTCCACTACACAGTGACATTTCTAAGAGAGAATAGAAGGAATAGCACCAAATGGGAAATTAGCCATGGTAAGGAATAGAAAGAAGTACTCTTCTAACACAAAAGGAGAAATAGAAAAATGGGGGAAGAGTAAAGATTGGAGATTGCAAGAGGATTTCATGGCAATTGTGCTAAAGATCCACCAATAGAAACAGAAGATTATGTAATGGCAAGCAAAGTGGTACTTTTTGCTGTTTATGTTTTTTTTTCTTTTGGAGTGCTTCTCAGCACTGAAGCAGTCAAGTACCTTTGATTGAATCTTGCCTTTGTTTGAACCAAGAGTCTTTGATGACCTACTTAAGTCACAAGACAGCCTATGTCAAAGGAGCTTGAGTCACATGGTCGTGACAGCCTCTGTGGGCTGACCTGGAAGAAGTGTATATATTCACTGAGGTTAGCATTTTGCTTTTGGAGCTCACTCATTGGAGGAGTGTTAATGTGATTTGGCCAGATGAGACCCTTGGTAGCCATTAACAAGCCCCTCCAACACTCCCCTGGCTTTAAAAACCCAGATGTTGGTGCTTCTCTCTCTGGTAATTATGTGTATATTTATATGTCTGCTGATTTGTGTTATTTGCTCTGTTTATATAATTTCTACTTGTAATTTCTGTTTGTATTTTCTCTGAGGTTTAGGGTGCTAACATTTTCCCCTGAATTAATTGAATGATATGTGTATGTTTAATTAAAGTGAGTTTGTAAAGCCTTTAAAGTTGCTTTCCTTAGGAAAGCAGATCAAATAATCTATGCTAGCAACTCTCCTGTGTGCAGCTGCTAGCAGCATTGTTGTTTCAGATTGTCATATGATGTATGTGTGAGAGTTGAGGGGGAAGGTGCAGTCCTGGTGTTTAAAGAAACATGAATTGAGGAGAGAAGGGGTGAGAGAGGCAAATAGAAAGATTCTCCAGTATCAGTGAAGTCCAAGTAGAGGTTAGCTGGGAAACATTTTGTAGCTGTTCCTATCAGAAAAGATTTGTGATTATTTCAATAAATTCTTAGGAATTCAGGAGTAAAGGAAGAAAGCTACAAAGAATTGGAAATTAGCCAGCTGCAAGGAGGCAGAGAGAGAAAATGTCAGATTGTCAAATAAAAGGATTCAAGAATGCATGACATTGCATTTTGAAGAAAAAAAAATTTCTAGAATGTGAAAAATAAGTAAGCAGGGGTAAGGGAGAAAAAGGCAAGGGATGAAGGGACAAATACTGTTACTACTAATTTTCCTATTTACTCCCTACCCCTTTATCTGTTTTATGTTCACAAAACATAACAAAAGCTTACAAGTTGGATTGACCATAAATAAGCAAAAAGTAGTTGAAGAGAAAATTAGTTGCAGAACTCAAAGAAAGATGATCCTGTTAGAATTTTTGTAGGATTGTAAAGAGGGATCAATAAATGGATGTAACAAAGACTTAATGTGATGGCATTTCAATAGTGATTTATTCTGTTCAGTGATAAGAGTGGAATAGTTTAATTATTTATTTTGGATTTAACTAAATTTTGTTAAATAAGGGTTTATTTTCTTATCCTCATGCCTCACCCCTACACACAGGCCATTTGTTTGCTTGAACCAACAAATGACTAGATAGGTAGACTAACAAGTAAACAAATAAATAAAAAAATGAGTGAATAAGTGGCCTTCTGTAACAATTGTGCATATGCAAGCACAAAAAATTCCATAGTGACCATGTCCAAAAATAAGTGTCTCTTTCTGCTTAATAATTCCATCACCTGTCTGGCAGGAAATTGATAGCATTCTTTATCATTAGCCTTTGGAATAATGGTTGATTGTTGCACTGATCAGAGTTTATTAGTCCAGATGTATCAAAATCATGCTCACAAAATTTCCAATTCCTTGGAACCACATTAGAAGGCAGAATATTTCTATTTGAGTTTGACAATGCTTCTAGTTTCAAAATTATACATATCTAGAATGTTATTGTTGTAGGATATATTTTTCTCTGATTTCTGTACAACTCACTTTGCAACAATACATATGTCTTCCTGGTTTTCTCTGAAACAGTCCCCTACATCAGAGATGTTAAATATATGGGACATGGGCAGCAGCCCGCCCACTGAGCTAGATTACAATGTAATAGGGAATTACTAACAAAATAAATAAAAGTGTAATAAAACATAGATAGCATACTTTAAAACTAAGTCAATATGCAGCCTACAGGGGTGTTTATGTATAGATTAGTAGCCAGTATTTCTTCTTTTCAGTTTGATATCACTGCACAATATAATTTCTCATAATACAACAAATAGAATACATTAAACATAAATGGTTAAAATATGTGAACAGACACTTCTCAAAATATGTGCATAATATATATACATACACATATACATGCATATATACACAAATAAATGAATTTTATATATACATAATATAACTTTATACACACCTATAGATATAAGGTTACACACAACCATCACCTATTAATTTGAATAATTATACATAATCAAACATTTATTAAATCTATATAGCAGTTCATTAGTTTTAAAGGCATTCAGTATTCTATTTACAAGATATTTAAGACAAGAGAAAATCACAAATGAATAGAGATGGTACTATTAGGGAGAAAGAAGGAAAGAGAGAAGCTGAGAAAGAGGGAAAGACAGAAGGAAGGGAAGGAAGGGAAGGAAGGAAGGAAGGAAAGAAGGAAGGAAGGAAGGAAGGAATAGGGAGGAGAGGAAGAAGAGACCTGAAAAGATTTAAGCAATTAGTAACCTATGTGTCAATTTTCTCATGTCTATTGAATATTTAAAACAATGTTCTATTTCACATCAATTATGTCCTTGATGAAAACATGAGTGGCACTAAATATAAACTTTATATTGCTTAACATTATAGCTATAATGATATAACTCTAATATGGCATCACTTAGACTAGGTGGTCTAACATCCATAAAATATATAGGAAAAGATGGACCAAGTTTGTATTTTTCCACTGTTCTGATCTATGTTAACTCTCTGTCAGGCAGATAATGCTTGTAGCTTTGATTTTATGAAACTCTTGACTGACTGCAACTTCTGAGTGTTCCTCTCTGCTACCTTAGATAGTTAACTTCGATCCTTCCTCAGTTTCTGCTCCTGATAAAGAATCTCCTCCTACCTGAACTTCATCGAAGTCTTGTATCAATGAGGGACCACCGAGAGCATCTCTATCATATCTAGGTCTGATTAAACAAGGCCCCTCCCATATCGGGCACTGATTACCTATTTTCAACCAACCTCATTTTAGGGTATATAGTTCTGCCATTTGAAAACCAAATTTAAGTGTGTTTCCTCTTCAACATATTTCATTTGCTTTGGATGTTTCTTGCATTGGTGAAGATGAGCACTGGCTGTATGTTTATATTGCCATAGTGTGTGTGTGTGTGTTTATGCTATTGTTTGTTTGCACTGTATAAAAACAAAGCTCTTGTTTGGATCAACTTCCTTAATAATAATTTAATGTAAATTCTCAAGTCCCGGTCTTTATATTATCCTGAGCTGTAAGGCCAAATAGAGCAGAATAGAAGATGCATATCTAGAAAGATGATTAAAAGCACCAACAATATCATTTCTTACAATATAATAAATTGATACTTTAATCATAAATGCTTGAAATGTATGAAGAAACATCTCTCTCTGTCTCTCCTATCTATCTATACATACAGACACAGATATATGTACTTCATACATACTGTGTGTTTATATATAAATAACTTTGCCTTTAGTGGCTAGATTTCTTTCTCAAAAACCAAGCCTTAAACCCAGGTCACTCTGGAGCTCATAGATTAGACAGTAAGGTCCTGCTCTCCTAGCACAGAGTGTGTATAAATACCAAATAGTAACTGTTTTTCTTTTGGCCAGGAACCCTGAGGGTCTTCCCCTCCCAGTTTGATTTTTTTTTCTTTTTTGAGTTTTGATTAAAGGGACCATACCTTGATTAACTTTTTAAAGAAGCCTGTTCACTGAATGGGCACTACCTCAGTCAAAGTAAGAACCTGGAAAGACCTTAGCCTGAAAGGGCCAGGATCTCTCAATGCATCCTGGGCCATCTCTAGTCCTCCTGGTGAATATCAGGCCATTGGACACAAATGGCTCTGGAGGTTTATATATATATATATATATATATATGTGTGTGTGTGTGTGTGTATATGTGTGTATACATATATGCATACATACATATATGCATGTGTATATATATATATATATATATGGTTACATGCCCCTATTTATCACCTATATGTTATGTAAATAAGTATGTATGACCATGTAATTCACTAAGAGATAATGGCAACATAACATCCCATGTGCAAGGGCATAAACTCTTGTGCACAAAAAAAAAATGAAATCAAAATTTATCTTTGTTGCATACAATATAATAAAAATAGTAGGCAGTTGGAAAGCAAAACTCAATGATTTAAATGGATATGTATTAATGCAATCCTAAATAAAGAGTGGGTCAAAGGACAACATTTTAAAAAGAATAATTCCCCATAATAAGCAAATGCAAAATCAACTAAAGGGAATCTTGAAAAGTTAGAGAATACATAAATTGAAAAACAAAAAGAGTTAAAAATTATAAATAAAAACAAAAACTGATCCATTGAGAAGACTACTAATATTGATAAGTTCTTAGCAAACCTGATTAAAAGGAAAAAAAGAAGAGAAATAAGATTAATAAATTAGGAAATAAGCAATGTGAAATTGCAACAAAATCTGAATAAAAAGAATGATCAGAATTGAGTGTGGATAGCTATATGTCAAAAAATTAAGGGGATGAATAAAAGGATTAAATTGAAACATAAAAAGTATCCAAAATAGAAAAATATCAGAGAGAGATGTTAAACAACCCAATCTATGTAAAGAAATAGAACTATCTGTAAAGGAACTGCTATGGATGAGGTTGGGATGAGCTGGAGAGGGAAATAAAATCTCCTGCCACTAATACATTATGGAAAAATTTTATCAATTATTTAAAGCATAATTAATTTCAACTCTAAAGGAATCATTTAAAAATAAAGAGAAAAACACTCTACTACTCTTTTTTCCTTTTTTAAAATTTAATACTTTTAGTTTTCAGCATTGATTTTCACAAGAATTTGACTTACAAATTTTCTCTCCATTTCTACCCTTGCCCCACTCCAAGATGTCATATATTCCGATTTCCCCATTCCCCAGTCAGCCCTCCCTTCTGTCACCCCACTCCGCCCATCCCCTTTTCCCTTACTTTCTTGTAGGACAAGAGAGATTTCTATGCCCCATTGCCTGTATATCTTATTTCCTAGTTGCATGTAAAAACATTTTTTGGACATCTGCCTGTACAACTTTGAGTTCCAAATTCTCTCCCCTCTTCCATCCCCACCCACCCTCCCTAAGAAGGCAAGCAATTCAACATAGGCCACATGTGTATCATTATGCAAAACCCTTCCACAATACTCATGTTGTGAAAGACTAAATATATTTTACTCCTTCCTATCCTATTCCCCTTTATTCAATTTTCTTCTCCCTTAACCTGTCCCTTTTCTAAAGTGTTTGCTTTTGATTACCTCCTCCCCCTATCTGCCTTCCCTTCTATCATACCCCCTTTTCATCTCCTTCTTTCTTCTTTCCTGTGGGGTAAGCTACCCAATTGAATGTGTATGTTACTCCCTCCTCAGGTCAAATCCAATGAGAGCAAGATTCGCTCATTCCCCCTCACCTGCCCCCTCTTCCCTTCAAATTAACTGCTTTTTCTTGCCACTTTTATGCAAGCTAATTTACCCCATTCTCTCCCATTCTCCCTCTCTCAATATGTTCCTCTCTCATCCCTTAATTTGATTTTATTATTTTAGATATGATCCCTTCATATTCAAATCGCTCTGTAACCTCTCTCTCTGTCTCTGTCTCTGTCTCTCTGTCTCTGTCTCTCTGTCTGTCTCTCTCTCTCTGTATATATATATATATATGTATTATTTATATATATGTATATATGTATTAATTATATGTATATATATATATATACAGAGAGATACATATATATGTGTGTCTGTATGTATATATATATGTGTGTGTGTATACATATATATGTGTATATATGTGTATATATATATATATGTATGTATGTATGTATGTGTATTCCCTTTAGCTACCCTAATACTGAGGTATCATGAATTATACACATCATCTTGCCATGTAGGAATGTAAATAAAACAGTTCAACTTTAGTAAGCCCCTTATGATTTCTCTTTCTTGTATACCTTTCCAGGCTTCTCTTGATTCTTGCGTTTGAAAGTCAAATTTTGTATTTAGCTCTTGTCTTTTCATTGAGAAAGCTTCAAAGTCCTCTATTTTGTTGAAAATCCATATTTTGCCTTGGAGCTGGGTAGGTGATTCTTGGTTTTAATCCTAGCTCCATTGACCTCCAGAATATCATATTCCAAGCCCTTTAATTCTGTAATGTAGAAGCTGCTAGATCTTGTGTTATCCTGATTGTGTTTCCACAATATTAAAATTGTTTCTTTCTGGCTGCTTGCAGTATTTTCTCCTTGGTCTGGGAGCTCTGGAATTTGGCAGCAAAATTCTTAGGAGTTTTTTTTTGGGGGGGGGAATCTTTTTCAGGAGGTGGATTCTTTCAATTTCTATTTTACCCTCTGACTCTAGAATATCAGGGCTGTTCTCCTTGATAATTTCTTGAAATTTGGCTTTCAGGTAGTCCGATAATTTTTAAATTATCTCTCCTGGATCTATTTTTCCAGGTTAGTGGTTTTTCCAATGAGATATTTCACATTGTCTTCCAATTTTTCATTCCTTTGGTTCTGTTTTATAACATCTTGATTTCTCATAAAGTAACTAGTTTCCACTTGCTCCAGTGTAATTTTTAAGGTAGTATTTTCTTCAGTAGTCTTTTGGACCTCCTTTTCCATTTGGCCAAGTCCGCCTTTCAAGGTATTCTTCTCTTCATTGGCTTTTTGGAGCTCTTTTGCCATTTGAGTTAGTCTATTTTTAAGTTGTTTTTTCTTCAGTATTTTTGGGGGTCTCTTTTAGCAAGTCATTGACTTGTTTTTCACGGTTTTCTCACATCACTCTCATTTCTCTTCTCAATTTTTCCTCTACTTCGCTAATTTGCTTTTCCTAATTCTTTTCAAGTTCTTCCATGGCTTGAGAATAGTTCATGTTTTTCCTGGAGGCTTTTGTTATAGGCTCCAGTGCTCCACCTCCCCCAAGATCTACCAGTCTGAGAGTGACTCAGATATAAGCAAGCTCTGCATTCCCTCTCAGATCTGCCACTTAATTCCTCCCATCTGGTGGACCTGTGGCTGGATGCAACTGCAGCAATAGTTCTGTAGCTGCACCTCCTCTGCTGCCCCCTGGGCCATGGCTGAACTGCAAACTCCTTTCACTCTATCCCCTGCAGTTTTGCCACTAACCATCTCTGTTGTCTTTGGTGTTTGTGGGTTGAGAAGTCTGGTAACTGCCACAGCTCACTGATTCAGGGTGCTAGGGCCTGTTCTGCCCAGCTCCCAGTCTGGTTGATCTGAGCACACCACACGCTGGGCTCTGCCCCACTCCGCTCCCAGCTCTGTGTGATAGATCTTACCCAGACTGTCCTGGGCTGTAGCCCTGCTTCCCTCTGCTATTCTGTTGGTTCTGCAGTTCAAGAATTTCTTCAGAGACATTTATATAGGTGTTTCGAGGGTCCTGGGAGAGAGCCCTAGGCAAGTCCCTCCTTTCCAGCCCCCATTTTGGCTCTGCACCCCTACTAATATTTTTTTTAAAAATATGGTCACAATGTCCCTGAACCAAGGAAGAACAAAACAGAAGTTTACAGGCTAATCTCTTTATTTTTTAAAAAAAATCAAGTTACATCATCAGACTACAGAAATTTAACAAGAAATCATTCTTATGATCAAATAAGATTTATATCATGGATTCAAGGACAGCACAACATTAGGAAAACAATTGATATATATATGTATATATATATACATATATATATTTATATATATATACATATATATATTTATACATTAAAAATAATTAAAATTGTTATGTTCTCTCTTAAACCAAAAACATATATCTTATGCAATGGCAATACACTTAAAACTTGTACAATAAATACAAAAGTTAATCAAAGATGTACACTGTCCACACTATTATTGCATATATCTACAGAAAAGCTTTCAATCACAGTCAGAGAAAACATAAATCAAGGGCATAAAAATATGAAAAAGAAGAGAACGACAAAACTATTATTATTTGTTGAGCTTATAGAATGAACAAAGTAGGAAAATTAATAATCAGAATAATTTCTGACAAATATAAATAAATAAATACACTGGGTAGAGCCAAGATGGCAGAGTGAAAGCAGGGACTCACCTGAGCTCTCCCACAAATTCTTTCAGTTACATCTAATAAGTGAATCTGAACAAATTTTAGAGTGGCAGAATTCACTAGGAGACAGAGCATGGCATATTTCCACCCCAGGAGAGCCAAGAAGGCTGATGGAGAGAATTTGTTGTACCAGGCTGGAAGACAGTAAAGCACGTGGGTCTACACCAGAGCTCAACATATTGGGAGCAGGCCCTGGTGGACTGAATCACCAGTGGCAGTGGCGATTCTTAAACCTCTCAGAGGGGGTCTCTTGGAGCTGGGTGAGGGAGAAGTGCAGGGCATACAGCACTGGCAGGAGATCCTTCTGGGACTATCAGCTCATAGACTAAATATCTGAAAGTCCCCCACGTGAACTTCTGGGAGGTAAGATGGTAGAGTAAAATTTAAATACTCTCACCCCCCCCCAACTTGTTGGCCTTGAAAAACCCAGAGAATATTGCCCCAGGAAAAATTCCGGAATAGTGGAGCCAACTAGGTAGAGCAGGCTTTTGGCTTGAGAGGCTAAGGAGATTGTGACTGAAGGGGATCAGTGCAGGATAGGAGGCGTCCCAGCAAGCACCACTTCAGCAGACCAGTGAGAGACCCTGAATCACAGGGGGGTGGAGCAAGCACTTGTCAACATCAGGACCACAGGCATGCTTTACATAGCCAAGAGAACCAGCAGACACCAGCATAGATGGCAGCTGAGCCTACCAATGCTCTAGCACATCCCTAGGGGAGGAGGAGACTTTCATGGGCCAGAACACCCCCTACACACATCTCACACAACGAGCTTCAGTGTAACCCTGGGGAAACTCTGAAAGACTTCAGGTGGCCTCAGGACACACCAGTCAGCCCCAGCTCAGCATCAGGTAAGCTGCAGCATTATATAGCTTCTAGCTGACAAAACTATAGGCCACAGTGCACAAAACCAGTAAACAGGCTCCTAGCTCCCAGCACAAGAAGCATGAGACAGAGCACCCTGTGCCCTAGAAGCAAAGATCCACTTTAAAGACAAGGAAAAAGGCAATCACCATGAACAAGAAGCAAAATAGAAAAGCAAAGGCCATAGAATCTTACTACAGGGACAGAGACAATCAAAATACACATTCAGAAGACAGCATTGACACTATACCCACATTTGAAACCTGACAATGGAATATGACCTGGTCTCAAGCCCAAAAAGCATTCATGGAAGAGCTCAAGAAGGATTTTAAAAGCCAAATTAGAGAGGTAGAAGAAAAATTGAACAATTATTTTAAAAATATAATTGACAAAAATAAAAATAAATATAAGATAACAACTTCTTAAAAAGTGAAATTGGCCAAATTCATAAAGAGGTACATAACCTAAATAGAGAAAATAACTCCTTAAAAGGAAAAATTGGCCAAGTGGAAAAAGAAGTACAAAATTTAACTGAAGAAAACAAATCATTAAAATTAGAATTGGTTAAATAGAATTTAACGACTCTAAGAGGCATCAAGAATCAGTGAAAAAAGCCTAAAGAATTTTAAACAAATGAAGAAAATGTAAAATATATCATTGGAAAAACAACTGACCTGGAAAACAGATCCAGGAGAGATAATCTAAGAATTATTGCTCTACTGGAAACCCATAATGAAGAAAAGAACCTGGACAGTATCTTCCAAGAAATCATCAAGGAAAATTGTTCCGAGGTCCTAGAACCAGAGTGTAAAACACTCATCTAAAGTATCCACTGATCTTGTCCTGAAAGAGATACCAAATTGAAAACTCCAAGGAATATTTTAGCCAAATTCTAGAATACTAAATTCCAGAATTATCAGATCAAGGAGGAAATACTGCAAGCCTCCAGAAGCAAACAATTCATATATCACAAAACTCAATCAGGATCACATAGGGCCTTGCAGCTTCTATGTTAAAAGACAGGAGGAATTGGAATATGATATTCCATAAGGCAAATGAGCTTGGACTACAACCAAGGACCAACTACCCAGCAAAACTGAGCATAATCTTTCAGACAAGGAGATAGAAATTCAATGAAATAAAGTGTTACAGTAATTAAGGTGGGACTTTTTGCTGTTGACCTTTAAAGATTCTGGCCTTTGTTTGAATGGGGCAGTGTGGATGTTTTATATTTCTCAGCACTGAGACAATTGGGAGTCATTGATTCACTAGTATCTGATGTGATATTGGGGGTGGGGAACTTTTCCATGCCCAGCCTGGGTGAGGTCAGGGCTCTCTGGGCCCTGAACAGGATATATAAGTGCAGAGGTTGGCGGTCTCTCTCCAAGCTCTGAGCCACAGCAGGAGTGGTGTGTGACTCTGGGCCAACTGTTGTAATGAGCTCCCCAGTTGAACACTCAGATGTTGATAACTACAAATTGTATTTGGTATGTAATTCAGGGTGCAGGTTTTTTTCCCTTGAACTAAGCAAATGATATTTGTATGCTGGATTAAAGTAAGATTGTTAACGCCTTAATGTTGCTTTCCTTAGTAAAGCAGATCAAAAGGATCCAGGCTTGCAATGTTCTTTGAGATGGTTGTTGTTGGTTTTACACCCCCGTAGCAGCTACTAGCTGGATTGTTGATGCATAAGGGAATTCCAGACCTTCCTGATGAAAAGGCCAGAGCTCAATGGAAAACTTGATCTTTAAATACAAGGCTCAAGAAAGGCATAAAAAGGTAAACAGGAAAAAAGAGAAAAGAGAAAAAAGCCTTGTTAATCAATAAAGGTAAACTATTTAGATCCCTATATGGGAGGATGATATTGGCTAATCTTAAGAATTGTATATTTATTAGCACATTTAAAAGCAATACGCATTGATAGATGGTGTGGGTCTAAATTAACTGAAGTGATGATTAAAAAAACTAATTAAGAGGTGTAAAGGGATTGTAATGGGAGAAGAGGAAAGGAGGAGGCAGAAAAGGCTAATTATATCACATGAAGAGGCACAAAAAATATTATAGCAGAGAAGAAGAGGGGAGGGAGATGAGCATTGTTTGAGTTTTACTCTCATCAGATTTGTTTCAAGGAGGGAACAAAATACTCAGTTAAGTAAAGAAATCTAACTTGCTCTACAGGCAGTAGGAGGGGAAAGTGGAAAGAGGGGGTGGTTATAATGAAAGGAAAAATTAGCAAAGGAAAAAGGAAAGAAAAAAAGACAGGGATGATAGAAGAGAGGGAAGATTGAGGGAAGCAGTGGTCAAAAACAAAACTTTTGAAGAGGGGAAGGGAAAAGGGAGGATTAAAAGCATAAATGGGGGAGAGAGAATAGGATAGAGAAAAATACATGGGTAGTAATCATAATTGTGAGTGTGAATGGGATGAACTCTCCCATAAAATGGAATGGAGAGCAGAATGGATTAAAACCCATAATCCTATGATATGTTGTTTACAAAAAACACATTTGATAAAGGGGGATACACACAAAGTAAAAGTAAAAGGCTGGAGTAGAATATATTATGCTTCAGCTGAAGTAAAAAAAAATAGCAGGGGTAGCAATCCTAATCTCAGACAAAGCAAAAGCAAAGATAGGTCTAATTAAAAGAGATAAGGAAGGAAACTGTATCCTGCTAAAAGGCACCATAGACAATGAAGCAATATCATTACTTAATATATATGCACCAAGTGGTAGAGCATACAAATTCTTGGAGAAGTTAAGGGAGTTACAGGAAGAAGTGTAGAGCAAAACTATACTGGTGGGGGACCCCAACTTCCCCCTCTCCGACCTTCATGAATCTAAATTCAAAATAAATAAGAAAGAAGTTAAAGAGGTGGACAGAATTTTAGAAAGTTAGATATGGTAGGTCTCTGGAGAAAATTCAGTAGGGACAGAAAAGAATAGACCTTTGTCTCAGTGGTACATAGCACATAAACAAAAATTAACCAGGTACTAGGGCATACAAACCTCACAATCCAGTGCAGAAAGCAGAAATATTAAGTGCATCCATTTCAGATCATGATGCAATGAAATTATATGTAATAAAGAGGCACGGAAAGACAGACTAAAAATTAATTGGACACTAAATAATCTAATCCTAAAGAATCAATGGGTCAAACAACAAATCACAGAAACAACTAATAACTTCATTCAAGAGAATGACAATAATGAAACAACATAGCAACATTTATGGGATGCAGTGAAAGTGGCTCTTAGGGGAAGTTTTATATCTCTGAATGCTTACATGAATAAAAAAGAGAAAGAGATCAATGAATTGGGCATGCAACTAAAAAAGCTAGAAAAAGAACAAATTGAAAATCCCCATTTAAATACCAAATTAAAATACTGAAAACCAAAGATGAGATGAATAAAATTGAAATTAAGAAAACCATTGAACTAATAAATAAAAATAAAAATTGGTTTTGTGAAAAAAGAAGCAATAAAATTGATAAACCTTTGGCCAATTTGAATAAAAAAGAAAGAAGGAAACCAAATTACCACTATCAAAATGAAAAGGGTGAATTCACCTTCTATGAAAAGAAAATTAAAATAATAATTAGGAATTATTTGGCCCAACTGTATGGCCATAAATTTGACAACCTTAGAGAAATAGATGAATGTTTACAAAAAATATAAATTGCCCAGGTTTGAAGAAGAGGAAATAAAATATATAAATAACACCATCTCAGAAAAAGAAATTGAGCAAGTCTCCAATGAACTCCATTGGAAAAAATCCTCAGGGCCAGATGGTTTTACATGTGAATTCTATCAAACATCTAAAGAACAATTAATTCCAACACTATGCAACCTGAGCAGCCCTCCAGGAACTGCTTAGTAAAGGTATGATTAATCTGGTTTCCAAACACAGGGCACAAGTGAGATGCTCCAGCTGCTGAAGAATGATAAAATGGTTCAACATTTTTGTGTATATTTTCAAAAATAAACTTATTGGACTAAGAAAAAATGTGCATACTCCTTGATGC
This sequence comes from Phalanger gymnotis, assembly GCA_028646595.1. Taxonomy (NCBI): domain Eukaryota; kingdom Metazoa; phylum Chordata; class Mammalia; order Diprotodontia; family Phalangeridae; genus Phalanger; species Phalanger gymnotis. Next base: position 86,568,486 of record CM053626.1, read on the forward strand.
ATCAATATCACTTCTAGGGCTATATCACAAAGAGATAATAAAAATGGGAAAAGGACCCAAATGAACAAAAATATTTATAGCAACTCTTTTTGTGGTGGCCAGGAACTGGAAATCTAGGGGATGCCCATCAATTGGGGACTGGCTGAACAAGTTGTGGTATATGAATATAATGGAATACTATTGTGCTATAAATGAACACAGGTTAGAAAAACCTGGAAACACTTATATGAAGTGATCCTGAGTGAAGGGAGCAGAACCAGAAGAACATTGTATACAATAACAGCCACAGTGTGCAAGGACTGATTTTGATAGACTTAGCCTTTCTCAGCAATGCAAGGACCTAAAACTTTTCCAAAGGACTCATGATGGAAAATGCCATCCACATCCAGAGAAAGAACTATGGAGTCAGAATGCAGAGTGAAACAGACCATTTTCTCTTTTGTTTTGTTTTATTTTGTTTTGTTTTCTTTATCATGGTTTCTCCCATTATTTATGATTCTTCTGTGTAACACGACTAATGTTAAAATGTGTTTAATAGGAATGTATGTGTACTGCCCATATCAGATTTCATGTGTCTTTGTGGACAGAGACAAGAGAGACGAAATTTAAAACTTATGAAAGTGAATGTTGAAAACAAATAAATTAATAAATTGGGGGGATTGAATAAATATAAACATTTAAATAAATTCATTTAAGCAAATAAATGTAAATAAATACAAAATAAACCTACAGAATGATAACAATATCCAAAGAGAAATGAAAGAAAGGAAAATCCCCCAAATGTTTAACATGTCTGAGATTTCATCTACCAAGACAGCCCCAACATTTCTATGAGTACCACTAAATATAATGAGATAAAAGAAGACAAATAAATGGAGAAATATACATGTTTATGGTTGGGCTGTACCAATGTTATAAAGTGGTAATATTAACAAATTCATTTTGCAGCATTGGAGCCATAACAATGGAATTATTGTATAGCTCAAAACAAAATAATACAATTTATCTGGAGGGATAAAAAAGTTAAAAAAAACTCAAGCGAAATAATTGAGGGACATTAATAAAAGGAGTACGGAGCAAGGGGCAATGTGTAATGTCTCAAACTACTAAAAAGTAGCAAACATTTAAATAATTTAAGACTAGCCAAAGGGCCGCTAGTAAATGATACAGTAGAAAGAGTGCTGGACCTGGAATCAAGAATACATGAGTTCAAATCCAGCCTCAGGCACTTACTGTGTGACCCTGAGCAAGTTACTTAGCCCTGTTTGCTTCAGTTTCCTTACCTGTAAAATGACCTGATGAATGAAATGATGAGCCACTCCAGTATCTTTGCCAAGAAAAAAACAACACAAATGGAATGGCTGAGCACCAACAGTCAATTTTTTAAAGTTGATTAATTTAAAAAAATAGATAAGGATGACCTAGAAGTAATAAAACATATCACTCTAATTTTTGGTAAACCCAACTGGACTTGCACAAGGTAAGTAAGCCCTCCATCTTTAATTTAAAATTGCTGGGAAAACTGGAAAATATTCTTGCAGAAATTGGTTTTAGACAAACAACTTATGATAAAAATTATTGTAAATTCCAAATGGATTCATGATGTAAATACAAAATTTTATAATATAAAAGTATTTGGAGAAAATGGAACAAGATATTTCATAACTATAGCAAAAGAGAGAATTGTTGCTTAAGAAAGGGATATAAAGAAACGATAAAGATATAAAAAGAAATATAAAGTACATTTTTTATTACATAAAATTCTAAAATCTCTGAAGGTGCAATATAAATGCACCTAGAGAAATCTAGAGAAAAAATCATGACCATAATAAAAATTATAGAAACTTTCTGAATAAAAATGCAGTTTTTTTCTCTGAGCTATATTCAGCAATAGAGAGAAACATCTTTTATGAAACTTAATACCCTCATTGGTCTTTTATGGTTGGTATGACCCTGATCATATTTTAATAATGTAAAAATTCTGTTACATTGCTTCTCTTGTGTTAACAATGTCCATCTTAAGTTTTTTTTTTGATGGATAGATCTTTTTAGATAACATTTTTCAGGGTTTATTTGAAATTTTGAAATATACTTCCTTTGAACACCAGATGACAAGTACCTAACACTGTAAAAATGAGCATCTTTTCAACTTCTATGGTTTTGGCTCAAATATAAAGAAATTATTGTCAAGGTTAATTATCCTTTTCAAAATCAATTCCTTCCTGAAGACATTCCAAAATGTTTTAGAAGTGCCGATTCATTTGCCAGAAGAATTATGTTATATGAAAAAGAAACTGGGAGATCAAAGGAAAGAGAGATCTCAACCTTCTGAAATTTGACAGAAACATAAACATTTCAGAAGGTAAACTCTTTAAATGAAACATTTTGAAATAAAGTTGAAAGTCCCTGGAGGAAATTAATTCCAGATAACTTAAGACTTATACGTTCATAAAATGCCATGGGGATGCTAAAAACAAACTAAGTATCAATCTAGTCATTTCAGTTTGTTGTTTATAAAAGTATGATGATATTGAATACTTTTCTTTTTTCATCATGTCTACAACTAGGTCAGGGTTCCTGTAACTTTACTTCTAGTGGGGAATTTTAGGGTTGCCAGTAGGAAATCCAAAAGAAACTTAGAAAGTTGTGATATGCCAATAAAACCCTCCCAATTTTCCCCCACCCCTCTACATAAACACAGTAGTTCTCATTCTAAGTGTTTTCTTACCATCCAAGTCAGGAAATTTAGAGTGTAGATAGCATTATACTCAGTTTCTCAGTATCCCTCCAAAAGAGAGTACTGGCCTTGTCCTTCAGTGGACTTCCTCCTATACCTATAGCAGGTATACATCATCCTGTAGCAGGAGCAAGACTTTTATCATTGCTGAAACCTTTCAGTTTCTGGGAACATTCCTCCTTTGCAGTCACATGACAATTGATCCATCCCATACTTAATACTTCATTTGGCCCAGGCACAAAAATTGCCAGTTATACCTCTTATGGAAACACCCCCCTTTTTTTAAACTACATGACTATTTAGTTACAATTCATATGCCTGCAACTACTTCCATTTCTCCTTCTTATGCACACATTCACAAACACACACACACACCTAGCACAAATGAGACTTCCCCAAAAGGTGGATAAAAAAGCAAACCATTTTTAGATTCTTTAGAAAATAACCTTTATGAGTCAGAGCCAAGATGGCTCTGTGAAAGCATAGACTTACCAAAGTTCTCTTACAAATGCTATCAGATATCTCTAAAAAAAGTTAATCTGAGCAGATTTCAAAGAGTTAGAAGCCACTAGTAGACTGAGTGTAGGAGGTAGGAGGGCCAGGTGTGCAGAACTGTACCTGACCATCCCAGAATAGGAGCAGCAGCAGAACCCAGCCAGTGAGCTGGGCAGGGAGAGCACTGGACCCATGAAACTAAAACATACCTGAGTGGGAGTGGGAGCAGAAGCAGCCCCAGGGCAGAAGTGTTGGCTATAGCAGTGACCCCCAGGACTCTCAGCTAAGGACAAGAGTCTGTCAGATATGGGAGACACCAACAAAGAGCCTGCACTGCAGGAGAGGATACTCCTGAGGCTTCCGGCCCACAGTGTAAAGTTTTGAAACACACCTTCTTGAACTTCCAGGAGCCATGATGACCAGGTAAAACTGCTCTCATTCCTCCCTTCCTCAGCCAAATAATACTCCCCTGGGAGAAACTCTGGAATAGAGGAGCCAGAAGTGGGACTTTGGTAGCCTTTTAGCTTGGGAAACTGGGGAGAGGGCCCTTTTGTGGTGTCAGGAGACTAATACAGAAACAGAGGTATCCCAGCAGACCCCACCTAAGCAGAATAGTGGGAGTTCCTGGGCCCCAGTGGGGTAGAGCCTGCAAGCATCAACAACATGAACCCGGAAGGGGGTTACCCCTGCCAGGGGAAGTGACAGACACCTGTGCAGACAAAGGCTGAGACCATCCATGCCACAGCATAACCCTAGGGGAAGAAGAAACCTCTGGCAGCCAGACTACCTATCTCCCACACCTCATGAAACTAGAGGCCACAGCACAAAAAGCCAGAAACCAGGCCCACAGTTCCCAGAGCAAGAAGTTTGGGACAGAGCCCCCTGAGCCCCAGAAGCAGAGATCCACTTTAAAAGATTATCATCATGAAGAAACAATCAAGAGAAACAAGGACTATTCATTCTTATTGTGGAGACAAGGAAGATCAAAATAGTAATTAAAAAGATGACAGCATTGAAACTATACCCACATCCGAAACCTCAAAAAGGAATGTGAGCTAGTCTCAAGTCCAAAAAGCAATCCTGGAAGAGCTCAAGGAGGATTTTAAAAAACAAATTAGAGAGATAAAAAAAAATCCACTAAAGAGAACAAATCAGTAAAGGGTAAAATTGGCAAAATGGTTAAGGAGATTCAGAATCTAATTGGAGAGCATGACTCTTGAAAAGTAAAAGTTACTAAATGGAAAAGGAAGTAAAGAAACTAAATGAAGAAAATATTTTTTTAAAATTATAATTGGTAAGTATAATCTAATGACTCTACGAGGCATCAAGAATCAGTCAAAAAAAATCTAAAGAATGACAAAATAGAAGAAAATGCGAAATATCTGATTGGAAAAACAACTGGCCTGGAAAATAGATCCAGGAGAGATAATCTAAAGAATTATTAGTCTACAGGAAAGCCCTGATGAAAAAAGAGAGCCTGGATACTATCTTCCATGAAATCCTCAAGGAAAATTGCCCTGAGGTCCTAGAACCAGATGGTAAAATAATCATTGAAAGAATCAGCCGATCAGCCCCTGAAAGAGATCCCAAATTGAAAACTCCAAGTAATATTGTAGCCAATTCCAGAATTATCAGATCAAGGAGAAAATACTGCAAGCAGCCAGAAAGAAACAATTCAAATATTACTGAACTGCAGTCAGAATCATGCAGGATTAGCAGCTTCTACGTTAATAGACAGGTGGAATTGGAATGTGAAATTCCATAAGACAAAGGAGCTTGGACTATAACCAAGGACCAACTACAGAGCAAAATTGAGCATAATTTTTTAGGAAAGGAGATGGACATTCAGTGAAATAAGGGAATTCCAGACCTTCTTGATGAAAAGGCCAGAGCTCAATGGAAAATTTGATCTACAAATACAAAACTCAAGAGAGACATAATAAGGTAAACAGGGGAAAAATAAAAACTTTGTTATTCAATAGTGTAGTAGGAAGGCCGAATTTATGATCTCAAATATAATCATGTATATGTTTGAATCATCCAAAATCGCAAGGTATGAGAGATTCTCTAAGGAGAAAACAACAAGAAATTTATTTAGGCCCCACCGCAGCAGAACCTTGAACCAGCCTCCCCATTCCAACATCTTGACAAAAAGACTCCAGGCCCAGAAAGCCCATCTCACAAGAGCAACCAGGAGGCCACAGAAAAACAAGATAGTATTTAGCCAAATCATTTTTA
>CM053626.1:86574455-86601652 GCA_028646595.1 Phalanger gymnotis
TAATGAGACAATTTTGCTTAACAACACAAATAGTCACATTGTTTTCATCCTTAGATGGGATTATATGGTTTTATGTATGTTTTATATATGTATATGTATATATGTCAATCTTGAGAATGCTATTGGAATAATTATCGAGTGGAGTAATTATGACAATTAAAAAGGATATACACAGACTGAGAGTGTCAGTATAAAGTAACTGATATGGTGATAAAAAGCATAATTGAAAGGTGCAAAGGGATTGTTCTGGGAGAAGAGGTAAGGAGGAGGTGGAAAAGGGTAAATTACATCACATGAAGAGGCACAAAAATATTATAGTAGAGGGAAAGAAGGGAGGAAGAAGAGCAATGTTTGAGTTTTACTCTCATTAGATTTGGTTCAAGGAGGGAATAACATACTCTGATAAGTATAGAAAGTAAACTTGTCCTACAGGCAATAGGAGGGGAAACAGGAAAGAAAGGAGGGGGTTAGAAGGGAGGGAAGAAGTAGCAAGAGGAAAAGGGTTAGATAAGGGAGGGGTGTCAATAGGGAGAGAAAGTTGAGGAAGGAGGTGGTCAAAAGCAAATTCTTTTGAGGAGTGGAAGGGAGAAGGGAGGAATAAAAGTATAAATGGAGGGGGAGGGAATAGGATGGAATAAAAGACACAGAGAGTAATCATAACTGTTAATGTGAAGAGAATGAACTCTCCCATAAAACAGAGGTAGATATCAGGATGAATTAAAACCCATAATCTTACCATATGCTGTTTACAAGAAACACATTTGGAACCATCGGATGCACATAGGGTAAAGTTAAAAGGCTGGAGGCAGAACATATTATGCTTCAACTGAATTTAAAAAAAAACAGGGGAAGCAATACCAATCTCAGACAAAGCTAAAGCAAAGATAGATTTAATTAAAAGAGATAAGGAAGGAAACCGTATCCTGCTAAAAGGCACCATAGACAATGAAGCAATATCATTACTTAATATATATGCACCAAGTGGTAGAGCATACAAATTCTTAGAAGAGAAGTTAAGGGAGTTACACAATGAAATAGACAGTACAACTATTCTAGTGGGGGACCTCAATGTCCACCTCTCTGAACTCAATAAATCTAACCTCAAAATAAACAAGAAAGAGGTTAAGGAGGTGAATAGAATTTTAGACAAGGTAGATAGGATAGACCTCTGGAGAAAACTGAATGGGAATATAAAGGAATGTACTTTTTTTTTCCTCAGTGGTATGTGGCACATAAACAAAAATTGAGCATGTACTAGGGCAGAAAAACATCAAAATCCAGTGCAGAAAAGCAGAAATAGTCAATACATCCTTTTTTAGATCACGATGCAATAAAAAATTATTTGTAATAAAGGACCACAGAAAGATAAACCAAAAATTAATTGGAAACTAAATAATCTCATCCTAAAGAATGAGTGGGTCAAAGAATAAATCATAGAAACAATTAATAATTTCATTCAAGAGAATGAAAATAATGAGACAACATACCAAAACTTATGGGATGCAGCAAAAGCAGTTCTTAGGAGAAGTTTTATATCTCTAAATGCTTATATGAATAAAATAGAGAAAAGGGAGATCAATGAATTGGAAATGCAACTGAAAAAGCTAGAAAAAGAACAAATTTAAAATCCCCAATTAAACACTAAATTAGAAATACTGAAAACTAAAGGAGAGATTAATAAAATTGAAATAAAGAAAAATATTGAACAAATAAATAAAACTAAGATCTGGTTTTATGAAAAAAACAATAAAATTGATAAACCTTCAGTTAATTTGATTTTTTAAAAAAGAAAAAAAAACAAATTACCAATGTAAAAAATGAAAAGGGTGAATTCACCTCCAATGAAGAGGAAATTAAAACAATAATTAGCAATTGTTTTGCCTAAATGTATACCCATAAATTTGACAATCTTAGAGAAATGTATGAATATTTACCAAAATATAAATTGCCCAGGTTTACAGATGAGGAAGTAAAATACATAAATAACTCCATCTCGAAATTGAGTAAGTCATCAATGAACTCCCTAGGAAAAAATCCCCATGGCCAGATGGTTTTACATGTGAATTTTATCAAACATTTAAAGAACAATTAATTTCCAGACTTTATAAACTATTTGGGAGCCCTACCAAATTATTTTTATGACATAAATATGGTACTTATACCTAAACCAGGAAGAGTCAAAACAGAGAAAGAAAATTATAGACTAATTTCTGCAAAAAATTTAGATGAAATATTAGCAAAAAGATTGCAGCAACTTATGACAAGAATAATGCCCTGTGACTAGTTAGCATGTATTCCAGGAATGCAAGGCTGGCTCAATATTAGAGAAACTATCAGCATAATTAATCATATCAACAACAAAACTAGCAGAAACCATATGATCATCTCAATAGATGCAGAAAAATCCTTTGATAAAACACAACACCCATTCCTATTAAAAACACTAGAGAGCAAAGGAATAAATGGAGCCTTCCTTACAATGATAAGTAGCACCTATCTAAAACCATCAGCAAGCATTATATTCAATTCAATAAGATCATGGGTGAAACAAGCATGTCAATTATTACACTTATAATTCAAATTGGTAGTAGAAATGTTAGCTTTAGAAATAAAAGAATAAAAAGAAATTGAAGGAATTAGAAGAGGAAAAGAAGTAAGTTATCACTCTTTGTAGATGATATGATGATGTACTCAGAGAACCCTAGAGAATCAAGTAAAAAGGTACTTGAAATAATAAATAACTTTAGCAAAGTTGCAGGATATAAAATAAACCCACATAAATCCTCAGCATTCAATATATTACTAACAAGGGCCCATAGCAAGAGATAGAAATTTACTGTAGACTCTAAAATATTTGGGAGTCCATCTGCCAAAACAAGCCTAGGAACCATATGAACATGATTACGAAACACTTCTCACACAAATAAAGTCAGATCTAAATAATTGGAAAAACATCATTTGCACGTGGTTAGGCTGAGCTAATAAAATAAAAATGACAATTTTCCCTAAATTAATTTATTTATTCAGTGCCATTCCAATCAAACTACCAAAAAGTATTTTGCAGAGATGGATAAAATAATAAAAAATTCATATGGCTGAACAAAATGTCCAGAATATCAAGGAAATTAATGAAAAGAAATGGTAGGGAAGGTGGCCTAGCCATACCTGATCCTAAACTGTATTATAAAGTAGCAATCATCAAAACTACCTGGTACTGGCTAAGAAATAGAATCGTGAATCAGTGGAATAGGTTAGGTACACAAGACACAGTAGTCAAAGACTATAGCAATCTTTGATAAACCCAATGAATCTAGCTTCTGGGTTAAGCATTCAATATTTGACAAAAACAGCTGGGAAAACTGGAAAATAGTATGGCAGAAACTGGGCATAGATTAATATCTTACACCATATACCAAAATAAAATCAAAATGGATTCATGATTTAGATTTAAAAGCTGATATTATAAGCAATTTGGGAGATCAAGAAACAGTTTACCTATCAGATTTATGGGAAAGGGAAGAATTCATGACCAAACAAGAGATAGAAAGCATTACAAGATACAAAATAGATAATTTTGATTATGTTAAATTGAAATGTTTTTGTACAAACAACCCAATGCAGCAAAGATTAGGAGGGAAGCAGAAAATTGGGAAAGAATCTTTACAACCAGTGTCTCTGATAAAGGCCTCATATCTAACATATACAGGGAGATGAGTCAAATTTATAGGAGCACAAGTCGTTCCCCAGTTGAGAAATGGTCAAAAGATATGAACAGACAGTTTTCAGAGGAAAAAATTAAAGATATCTATAGTCACACACAAAAATGGTCTAAATCACTATTAGAGAAATATAAATCAAAACAATTCTTATGTACCACATCTCTCTTGTCAGATTGCCTAATATGACAAAACAGGAAAATGATAAATGCTGGAGATGATGTGGGAAAATTGGAACATTGTTACATTGTTGGTGGATTTGTGAACTGATCCAGCCATTCTGGAGAGCAATTTGGAACTATATCCAAAGGGTTATAAAAATGGGCATACCCTTTGACCCACCAATACCACTTCTAGGGCTGTATCCTGAAGAAATCACGCAAGTGGGAAATGAACCAGTATGTGCAAAAATATTTATAGCAGCTCTTCTTTTGGTTGGAAAGAATTGGAAATCAAGGAGATGCCCATCAATTTGGGAATGGCTAGACAAATTATGGTATATGAATGTAATTGAATACTATTGTGCTATAAAAAAATGAGGAGCAGATGGACTTCATTATAACCTGGAAAAATTTATATGAACTGATGCTGAGTGAGGGGAGCAGAACCAGGAGAACATTATACATGATTACAGACACATTATCTGTAAGAACTAACTTTGTTGGACTTGGTTGTTCTCTTCCATGCAAAGTTCAAGACAGCCTTCTCAAGGAAGATGGGTGAATAGGGAAGAAAGGAGAGAATTTGCAACTCAAAGTTCTAAAAACAAATGTTAAAAAATTGTTTTTACATGCACCTGGGAAATATGCTATATAGGCAATGGGGTATAGAAATCTACATTGCCCTACAAAAAAGTAAGGGGAAAGGGTATAAGGTGGGGGAGTGGGGTGATAGAATGAAGGGCAGACTAGGCAAAAAGGAATTCAGAATAAATGCTATCTTGGTTTGGGAGGAAGGGAAGAGATGGGGAGAAAATCTGTGACTCAAACTCTTGTGGAAATGAATGTTAGAAACTAAAAATAAATTAGAGAAAAAAAGACTATTGATAGAAAAAAAGCTATGCACATCCAGAGAAAGAATTATAGAATCTGAATGCAGATTGAGGCAAACTATTTGCTCTCTTTTTTTTCACTTCTTTTTTTTTTGTTTTGTTTTTTTCTTTCTCATGATTCATTCTATTGGTTATAATTGTTCTTTACAACTGGACTATTATGTAAATAAATTCAATGTGAAGGTACATGTAGAACCTATATTGGATTATGTGCCATCTTGCAGGGGTAGAGGGAGGGAGAGAAAATCTGCAACTCAAAAACTTGTGGAACTGTGTGTTATAAACTAAAAATTAAAAATAAATTAAGAATAAATAAATGAAATTAAACGAAAAAGATACCACAAAAAAGAGAAGTTAATCTTTGCATCACTTCCAGGAGGCAGAGCCAAAAAGGCAGAATAAGAGAAGTAGATGAGTTCCCCTAACAGTGCCCTCCAAAGAATTTTAAAATAACCACTCAAATCAAATTCTGGAGGAACAGAGCCAACAAAAGTTTCGTGTAAAAATTTTTCCTAGCCTAAAAATTTAAGTTGGAAGGAGAGGTCTGTAAAAGTGAGTGAGTCTATATGGCAACCATACCAGAGTGACACATAAGGCCACAACAGCAGCAGTAGCAGCTTTAGGAGCTCTCAAACCAGAGTCATTAAGGGAATAAGGCAACTGGTCAGAAAGGAACTGCATGAGGTCATTGTGCTAGCACTGGTTATAGGACAGAGCACTGTTTAGCAACTCTGCTTCCTATACCCACTTCATATTTATAGTTCCAAGAGAGAGAATCACTTATAGTCAAGAGAGAGCAGGACCATATGGAGCAGCATCACTTTCATTCACAAGGGAGCAAAGTCTTGAAGAGTAGTATCCTTTTGTGCAGCAAGGGAGCAGTGACCACACCTTTCCCCAGATTGTACCACCTTGGAAAACTTCCAAACCCCCAGAACCTTTTATGAAAACAACAGTGTGAGAAAGGCTAAAGCTTGGGAAATTACTGCCTCTCATCAAGTCACACTGGGAACAGAGCTCAACTCTAACATAAAGTTCAAAATCAAAAAATATCCTGGAAAAATGAGTGAACAACAACAACGAAATAACTCAAGCATAAATAGCTACTATGGTGACAGAGAAAATTAAGACATGAACTCAGAAAAATATATTAATGTCAAAACAGCTACAAACAATGCCTCAAAGGGGAAAAATATGAATTTGCATAAACCTAACAAGAATTCCTAGAAGAGTTTAAGTCAAATAAGAATAGTAGAGGGAAAAGAGGGAAAAGAAATGAACGCAATTCAAAATTAACAGCTCTGTTAAAGTGGCAAAAATATCTCATAAGTAACATTTTAAAAAAACAGATTTGGAAAAAAAAGAGGTACAAAAATTCACTGAAGAAAATAATTCCTTAACAATCATAATTGGGTAAGTGGAAGCTAATGACTACATGAGACATCAGGACACAATAAAACAAAATCAAGGGAATGAAAATATAGAATGAAATGTGAAATATCTCCTCAGAAAAATAACTGATCTAGAAAAGAGATCAAGGAGAGATAATTTAATAATTTTTGGACTACCTGAAATCCACAATCAAAGAGAGTACCTACACATCCTATTTCAAGAAATTATAAAGGAAAACCATACCAATATCTTAGAACCACATGACAAAATAGAATTTTAAAGTACCACTTCCTGAAAGTCATCCCAAAATGAAAACTCCTCGGAATATTATGGACAAATTCCAGTGCTCCCAGTTGTAGTAGCAATGTGGATTTGAAGATCTTTCCCACCCATTAATAGGCCATGTGAACTCCTTATGCCACAGGAAGCCTAAGACACTTGTGGGAGGAGCTTCCTGACAGGAAAAGGAACTTATGTCATGGGAAATGCTGAGAGAAAGATGTAATGGCTGCTAATGGCTGCCCTCATGATTGTTAGAACTGAACAGGCTGACTTAGGTATACTGTGAGTTTATTTTGGGGAGGACTCCAGCAGGGGACAAGAGAGGTTTTGGGATGGTGAGGTTACAGGCTGTTACATGGTATTTTAAGTTCCTTGCTGTTATGATAAAGTGGGCTGACTGGCTGTGGGAGCAGAAGATTTAGATTCTGGGATTTGATTTTCTGGTGTCTAAAAAATTGTTATACTTCTTTTACTTTCTTTATGGAGAGTCTCTCAAACATTGCAATGCAGCACTACATAGGCATATTCATGATTATTGTTGATGTTATGTTTATTTTCTTATTGTTTCACAAGGTCAAAGAGAAAATACTTCAACTTGCCAGAAATAAGCATTTCAAATATCATGGAACCATAGTCAAGATGAAAGAAGATTTAGCAACTACCATTTAAAAGAAAGGAGAGCTTGGAATATAATATTCCAGAAGGGAAAGGAACTTGAACTGTCATGAAAAATAACATACCAAGCACAACTGAGTATAACCCCTTAGAGGAAAGATAGATATTTAATGAAATAGAGGAGTTTCAATCATTCCTGATTTAAAAACAAACAGAGCTGAATAGAAAATTTGACTTTCAGAAAAAAGACACAAAAGAAGAATAAAAAGGGAAATATAAAACAGAAGTAATAAGGGACTTGACAAGGTAAAACTGTTTAAATTCCTATATGAAAATGTAATACATATATATAACTTCTAATAAGTTTATCATTATTAGGGTAGCTAGAAGAAGGCTACATAAAAAGAGGACATGGGTATGAGTCAATTATGTTAGAATTATCTCAAAAAATGGATGGATGAGAAAGTAGAATGACCTGGGAAAAGGGAAAATGTATAGAAAGAATGAGGAAAATTAACTCACATTAAAAACAAATGCTAGGAATAGGTTTCACAATTGAAGGGAAAAACTGGGTGGAGGAGGAGACATAGCTTAAACCTCAGACTCATATGAACTGGTTCAAAGAGAGAAGACTATATAAACACAATCAATAGGACATAGAAATGTATTTTACCCAACAGGGAAATATTAGGGAAGGAGATAAGTCAAAGGGGAATTTTTTAAAGGTAGATTAAGAAAGGAAGTGGTCAAAAGCAAACATTCTTTTGAAGAAAAGAGTAAAAAGTGAGAGAAAAGAATGAAACAGAAAAAAATAGGATAGAAAGAAATGTAGAGTTAGTAATCATAATTATGAATGTAAATGGAAGGAATTCACCCTCAAAATAGAAGCAGATAACAGAGTGGATTAATACCCTGAATCTGGCAATATGATGTTTACAAGAAACACATGAATCCGAGAGACAGACACAGAGTTAAAATAAGGAACTGGAGCAGAATCCACTATGCTTCAGCTGATATTATAAAAGAAGAAGTAGTAATAATGATATCAGACAAAACAAAAGCAAAAATAGACCTAATTAAAAGAGATAAGCAAGGAAACTACATCTTGCTAAAACACACCAAAGACCACGAAGTAATATCATTGCAAAATATATATGTGCTAAATTGTATAGCATGCAAATTCTTCAAGGAAATGGTAAATGAATTACAAGAGAGAATGAGAGTAAAACTATGCTAGTTGGGGACTTCAAGTTTGCTCTCTCAGAGCTGGACAAATCTACTGTAATATACATAAAAAGAAAGTTATGGAGATAAGTAGAATTTCTTTAAAGCTGGATATGAGAGACCTCTGAAGAAAATTGAAAGGTAATAGAAAGTAGTAATCCTTTTTTTAAACTTTATTTGTCACATTCATAAAAATTAATTATATATTGCACCATAAAAACTTGACAAACCCCCTTTTCAGATCACAATGCAACAAAAATTACATTCAATAAAAGTCTGTGGAAGCACAGATAAAATTTAATTGGAAACTACATAATCTAATCATAAAGAATGAGTGAATCAAAAAACAAATCATAGAAACAATGAATACCTTGATTAAAGAGACTGACAACAATGAGAGAACATATCAAAATTTGTAGAATGTGGCCCAAGTAGTACTTGGAGGAAGATGTATATCTCTAAGTATGTACATCATTCACAGTGAGAAAGAACAGCTGAATAAATTAGACATGGAAGTAAACATAACTAGAAAAAAGAACAAACTAAAAGTCTCCAATTAAACATGAAATTAGAAATCCTGAAAATCAAAGAAGAGAGGAAAAAAATTGAAAATAAAAAGATCATCAAACTAATAAATAAAACTAAGGGGAAATTTTTTATTAAAATAAAACAAATCATTGATTGATTTGATTGAAAGAAAAGAAACGTGAAAACCAAATTAACAGCATTGAAGATGAAAAGGATAAGTACACCATTGATGAAGAAGTCTAAGCAATTATTAGTAGTTTGCCCAAATACATGCCAGTAAAACTGACAATCTGAGTAAAAATGGATGAATATTTACAAATACATAAATTATTCAAATTAACAGAAGAGCAAAGAGAATATGTAAATGTACCTTATTAAGAGAAATTGGACAATCCATAAGTGAGCTCCCTAATGAAAAATTGCCAGGCCCAGCTGGATTTGCAAATAAATTATACAAAACCTTTAAGAAACAATTAATCCCAATACTATACAAGGTGTTCTTAAAGTCTGGACACATAGGCAATTGATGGCAATGTGTAGTTATTACATTGAGTACATGTGAATCTTGCAAAGTGCATCAACCTTTGCATCACAAATGATGGAAATCATATTGAAGATGTTATTTTTAATATTCCAATTAAATACAAATTTCATTCATTTCATTTCTTGAAAATATGCATTTTGCCTATATGTCCAGACTTTAGGTACACCTGTATAAACTGTTTGGAAAAAAAAAGATAAGGGAGTCCTACCAAATTCCTTTTATGACACATATATAGTTTTGATACCTAAACCAAGGAGAGCTAAAATAAAGAAAGAAAAAACTATATGCTATTTTCCTTAATGAACATTAATGAAAGGTTCAAATAAATTACCAACAAGGAGATTACAACAACATGTCACAAAGATCATACACTATGACCAGGTGGGATTCATACTAGGAATACAGGGCTGGTTCAATATTAGGAAAACTCAGCATAATTGACCATATCAAGTACATAAACAACAAAAACATATGATAATCTCAATAGATGCAGAAAAGCTTTTCATAAAATACAACACCTATTCCTATTTATAAACAGTAGATAGGCTAGAAATCAGTGGAGCTTTAATTAAAATGATAATACTATCTATCTAAAACCAAAAGCATGCATTATATGTAATGAGAATAAACTTGAAGCCTTCCCAATAAGTTCTAGGGTGAAGCAAGAACATTCACTTTCACCACTATTATTCAATATTGTATTATGAATGCTAGCTACAGCAATAAAAGAAGGGGAAGAAAACAATTGAAGCAATAAAAATAGGAAAAAAGAAAGCTATCACTCTTTGCTGATGACAACATGCTATACTTACAGAATCCTAGAGAGTAAACTAAAACCTTTAATTGAAACTAATAAGAAATTCAATAAAGTTGCAGGATATAAAATAAACTCATATAAATTGTGAGCAAAATTAAGCAGGACAAGATAGAAATAAAAAGTTCTATTTAAAAAAAAACTGCAGACAATATAAAATATTTTGGAATCTACCTGCCGAGAAAAAAAAAAAACTCAGGGACAATATGAATACAATTATAAAACTTTTTTTTTCCACATATAATGACAGATCTAAACAACTGAAGAAATACATTCTATTTATACAGAGTACTACAACGAAACTACTAAAAATCGTTTTGTTGATCTAGAAAATATAACGACAAAATTCATCTAGAAAACCAAAAGGTCAAGAATATCAGAAAATATGAATACATAAGAATATGAAAAAAAGAGAAGGAAGGTGGCTTAGCAGTACCAGACTTCAAACAATATTACAAAATAATAATCACCAAAACAATGGTATTGGCTAAGAAAAAAAAGTGGTAGACCACTTGAATAAATTAAGTGCACAATACACAGTAATAAGTGACTAGTAATCTAATGTTTGATAAACCCAAAGATTCAAGTTTTGGGGGTAAAAACTCATCATCTGACAAAAATTACTGGGAAAACTGGAAAGAAGTTTTATTAAAAAACAAAACTAGGCATAGACCAACATCTTACTCTACATAACAAAGTATGAATGGATAAATAGTTTCATCATAAAAGGCAAAAATTAGCAGAGCTGGGAAAAGTCTACCTGTCAGACCTATGGATAAGGGAAGTGTTCATGATCAAAGAAAAGATAGAGAGGATAAGAGAAAGTAAAATGGATAATTTTGATTATATTAAATATAAAAAATTGTTGCACAAATGAAGCTAATGCACCAAAACTGAAACTAAAACAGGAAAGTGGAAAAAAATATTTTTATGTCAAGTTCCTTCATTTTTCACATGTATACAGAATGGAACCAAATTTATTTACAAAAAATGAAAAAGAAAAAAGAGAACCATTCCCCAAATGATAAATGGTCAAAAGATATGAACAGAAAATTTTCAGAAGAAGAAATCAAAGCTACAAATTGTCACATTAAAATGATTTAAATCACTATTGATTACAGAAAGGTAAACTGAAACCACTTTGAGGTACCACCTTGCACTTATCAGATTGGCTAACCTGACAGAGAAAAAGGAAAAATGCTGATAGAGATATAGGGAAAATGGTACACTAAGGCATTGTTGGTGGAGTTATGAGCTGATCTAACCATTATAGAGAACAATTTGGAACCATGCCCAAAGTGTTGTCAGACTGTGCATACATTTTCATCTAGCAATACCACTAATTGATCTATATCTGGAAGAAATAAGAAAAAGGAAAAGAATCTATTTGTATAAAAATATTTATAGCAGCTATTTTTATGGTGGTGAAGAATTGGAAATTGAGGGTATGCTCATCAATATGGGAGTGGCTGAACAAGTTATTGTATATGAAGGGATTTGGAATACTATTGTATTATAAGAAATGACAAACAGGTAGACTTCAGAAAAACCTGGAAAGACTTATAAGAACTCATGCAAAGTAAAGTGAGCAGAACCAGGAGAACATTGTACACAATAATTGCAACATTGTGCAATGATTAACTATGATTGACTTAGCTCTCCTCAGTTGGTTGTTGGGGTCTTTTGTTGCTGTTTGTTCATTTTTCCAGCCTTCTTGACTTCAAATTTGTGTTAAAATTGAACCCTCTTCCCAACATATTTTTAACATAAATTTGGAGTCAAGAAAAACTCTAAGAAATTGGTTTCTATTTGTATATGTAAGATTTAATACATGTAATGGTGAAGGTTGATTAATTCAATCAGTCAGATCACACAATTATCCCTTATAGTAACTAATAAGACTACAATCATGTTCCATATATTTATGTTGTTCCCAAAATTATTAAGTACATTTTAAGTAAATGTGTCAAGTGTAGTAGAAAGAATGTTAGCCAACAGGCCTGGATTATAGGCTCAGCTTTGTCACTGTGTATTATTTAACTTCTCTGAGCCTCAGTTTCCTTATTTTTAAATGAGATATTTAGATTAGATTACTTGTAAGATTCTAGCTCCAAAAATTCTGTGATTTTTTCTAATTTTTAAGTTATACATGTACAATCATATTAAACATATTTCCACATTAGACATCTTATGAGAAAAGGATCAGAACAGGGGAAAAACTATGAGAAAGAAACAAAAACGAAAGCAAAAAAGTGAGAAGAGTATGCTTTGATCTGAATTCAGACTCCATAATTCTTTCTCTGCATTTTCAATCACCAGTCTTTTAGAATTGTCTTGGATTGTTGTATCATTGAGGAGAGCTAAGTCTATTGTAGCTGATCATCACACAATGTTGCTCTTACTTTGTACAATATTCTCTTGGTTCTGCTCACTTCACTTAGCATCAGTTCATATAAGTCTTTCCAGATTTTTTCTGAAATCTTCCTGCCCATCATTTCTTATAGCACAATATTATTCCATTACATTCAAATAACACAACTTGTTCAGTCATTCCACAATTGTTTGGCATCCCCTCAGTTTCCAATTCTTTGCCACCACAAAAGAGCTGCTATAAATATTTTTACACAAATAAGTACTTCTCCATTTTTCATAATCTCTTTGGGATACAGACCTAATAATGGTATTGCAAAAGCAAAGGGCATGCATAGTTTGACAGCCCTTTGGGCATGGTTCCAAATTGTTCTCCAGAATGGTTGGATCAGTTCACAACTCCACCAAAAATGTAGTAGTGTTCATTTTTCCCATATCTTCTCCAACATTTATCATTTTTCTTTTATGTCATATTAGCCAATCAGATAGGTGTGAGTTGAGATCTCAGAGTTGTTTTAATTTGTTCTTCTGTAATCAGCAGTGATTTAGAGCATTTTTTCATGTGACAGTTTTAATTTCTTCCTCTGCAAACTGCCTATTCACATCATTTGACCATTTTTCAATTGGTGAATGGCTTATATTACTATAAATTTGCTTCAGTCCTCTATATATTTGAGAAATGAGGCCTTTATCAGAAATACTGGTTGTAAAAATATGTTTCCCAGCTTTCTGTTTTCCTTATAATCTTCATTGCTTTGGATTTGTTTGTGCAGAAACTTTTAAAATTTAACATAATTGAAATAATCCATTTTTCTTTCCATAATGTTCTTTATCTCTTGCTTGTTGTAAATTCTTCCCTTATGCATAGATCTGACGGGTAAACTATTCTTTGATCTCCTAATTTGCTTATGGTATCACCCTTTTTGTCTAAATCATGTTTTCATTTTGACCTTATCCTGATAAAGAGTATAGGATATTATTTTATGCCTAGTTTCTGCCATACCGTTTTCCAGTTTTCCCAGCAGTTTTTGTCAAATAGTGAGTTCTTATCCCAGAAGCTAGTCTTTAGGGTTCTCAAACAGGAGATTACTATAGTCACTTGCTACTGTATCTTGTATTACTAACCTATTCCGCTGTTCCATTACTCTATTTCTTAGCCAACAAAAATAGTTTTGATGGTTGCCATTTAAGATCTGGTATGGCTCAGCCATCTTCCTTTGTATTTTTTCATTAATTCCCTTGATAATCTTGACCTTTTGCCCTTCCAGATACATTTTTTTTATTTTTTTCTAACTCTACAAATTAATTTTGGTAGTTTGACTGATGTGGCACTGAAGAAGTAAATTAGTTTAGGCAGAATTGTCATTTTGATTGTATGAGCTCAACCCAGCCATGAACAATTGATAATCATCCAGTTGTTTAGATCTGACTTTATTTGTATGAAAAATTTTTTTTATTGTGTTCATGTAGTATCTATGTTTGTCATGACAGGTAGACTCTCAAATATTTTATATCATCTACAGTCATTTTAAATGAAATTTCTCTATCTTTTGCTGCTGTGCTCTGTTAGTAATATATAAAAATGATGATGATTTATATGGATTTATTTTATATCCTGTAACTTTTCTAAAGTTGTTAATTGTTTCAAATAACTTTTTATTGATTTTCTGGAATTCTCTAGGTATACCATCATATCATCCGCAGAATGATAGTTTTGTTTCCTCATTGTCTAGTTTAATTTCTTCAATTTATTTTTCTTCTCTTATTTCTAAAGCTAACATTTCTAGTACAAAACAGAATAATCAGAGTGATAATGGTTATCCTTATTTCACTCTTGAACTCATTGGGGATGCTTCTAGCTTATCCCCATTATATATAATGCTTACTGATGGTTTTAGAGAGATACTATTTGCCATTTTAAGGAAAGCGCCATTTATTTGTATGTTCTCTAGTGTTTTGATAGGAATAGATGCTGTATTTTGTCAAAAGCTTTTTCAGCATCTCTCAAGGAAATTATATGATTTCCATAGGTTTTGTTATTGATATAGTCACTTATGATGAAATTTTTCCCAATATTGAAATACCACCTGGTCATAGTATCTTTTTTTTCTGGTGATAAATTGCTGTAATTTCTTTGTTAATATTTTATTTATAAATTTTACATCAATATTCATTATGGAAGTTGGTCTATAATTTTCTTTCTCTGTTTTGGCTCTTCCTGATTTAGGTGTCAGCACCATATTTGTGTCATAAAAGGAATTTATAGGACTCCGCCCCCTTCCCAACCTCTTTTTTTTTTAAATAAAAATTTCCATTGTTGGGAGGAGGGTGCCAGGAGCATAGTGAGGTGTGAATTTTAGGACTGTTAGGTCACTAAGTAGCAATCAGGGCCAACTGAGCATTGCTCAGTAGGCCACTAATCAACGTCTTGTTTGACAAGATAGATGTAGGAAGTGTACATATGTTTTAAGTCTATGATACACATAATGATGAGTCCAGGATGAATATAATGAAGAAAAAAGGGTCAGCTAGATGGTGCAGTGAGTAGAGCACCTGCCCTGGAATCAGGAGGACCTGAGTTCAAATCCAGCCTCAGACACTTGACATACTCATTAGCTGTGTGACTCATTAGCAAGACATTTAACCCCACTTGCCCTGCCTTCCTCCATCAAAAAAATAAAGAGAACAAAATCTCTAATACTGATGGTATCTTAGAAGCAGGAAATGGTGTGTTGAATTCAATGTCAGCCTGCAAGTGCTTCCAGAGATCAGTTTCTTCCTTTCCTTATTGTTATTCTTCAGGCACACAAAGCCTTGTCTGAAGAAGAATTTGTGGACACAACTACAAAGCTTACCAAGAATATGATTTTTGAGTATATCTATCCAGGATTGGACTTTATAAGCCAAAGGGAATGGTTCAAGATCACAATAAGAAGGAAAGATGACTATTTTCAGTCCTAAGTTTGGTGAGCTTATTAGCTCAGATTATATCAATAGAGTTCATTTTTTGAATTCTAGTGTGATTGGAAATGATGTTTTCCTTCTTTTTAATAATACCTCCAAAGCTGACCTTTGCCTTCATAACTACACTCTCTAACTCTTAAACATTGGGAAAAGGTGACAAACACCTAGTCAGATGGTTTTGAAATCCATGTTCCGTCAAATAGCCATATGGTCTCAGAACCTGGAAAAATGTCACATTCATATTTGAGACTCACATGGTCAACCCCCTGAAACATGGGCCATGGGAGAGGATTCAGCCACATCAGATTGACCAATTAACTTCCTGTAACTTGAACAATGGGAAAAGTTATGGCTTAAAGTACCGTAGTAAAATATTGATAAGCTGCAACCAAGGGATGAAAAGTAGCTCTGTTGTCAATCAAAATGTTATTGCTTCTGACTCAGGATTTTACCAATGTTGCTTAATCACCAACACAGGAGAAAATTAAACCTTTGTAATGAGATTGACTATGACTGATGCAAGAACAGAGCATCAAATTGTTTTCTTCATAGGGGGAGGGTAGCTTCATTCTTAATTCTTGTGACATCTATCATCATTTTCAATTATTGTTGTAGGAGGAAGAGAATGTCTAAGGCAGTGTGGGGTAATCAAACACAGCCATGCAAAAACTATGCCAGAAGTGAGGCTTCTGACAAAACTCAAGACTACAAAGAAAAGGATATTTATTTCAACTGTCCTGTCTTCTCTCAAAAACCAAATCCAAGATAGCAATTCTTCAATTTGATCCAAGCAAACACATAAAGTCAGATGCATATTGTCAAAAACAAATGTTCATTGTCCACAAAACTCAGTGGAATTCCTCTAGACCTCAGTTTCCTCATCTGCAAAATGGAGATAATAACCACCTCACAAAGTTGCTGACCAGAAAATTCTGTTTTTATTCATGTAATTTACCTATGTAGATGATCTTTACATTTGAAAGCATCAGTTTTACATACCTTTTCTCTTCCTCTCTTCTACATACCCAAAACCTATCTTAAAGCACTTTTCTGAAAAGACCCACTTGCAATGTCTTTCAACACTTAGAGGATTTATGGTTTTATTAACTTGGTCATCTCTCCACTCTTGTAGACCAAAATTACACATGCCTCAATGAACTGTATTTGTGCATTGCTGTATCTGAAATCTACCACCACCTTGTGGACAACTCACTAGTGATGAGCTTCTTCAAATTTCAGTAGCCTAGTTGGTCCTTAGCAGAGAAACATAAAAAAATGCATGCCCCTGACTCTAAGCTCCTTTACCTGGATGGGATATTCCAGAACTTTTCCTCTTCCAATAAAATTTCCAAGATCTCACGGTTATCTGCAAATTAAAACAAGGTTTCAGAATAGGATTTTGTGACAAAATAAAAACAAAAATAGAAGAATGGACTTTGAACTAAATTCAATAGGCCTAATTTTATAGCATGGACAGTGTTATAAACATCCAAAATTTAAGGATGTTATAAAATAACCTGAATGGGAACCAAAACAGAAATAAAGTATTTTAATCCAAGTGAAGATAAGTCTTAAGACATGTAAATGCTATAAGAAATTTTGAATGAGATACCATATTTCATACAAGCAGGATGTAGAATATCAGCTCAGCAGTGCATCGAAGTGAAGCAT
The DNA here is from genome assembly GCA_028646595.1 of Phalanger gymnotis. Taxonomy (NCBI): domain Eukaryota; kingdom Metazoa; phylum Chordata; class Mammalia; order Diprotodontia; family Phalangeridae; genus Phalanger; species Phalanger gymnotis. The sequence goes on from CM053626.1 coordinate 86,591,627, forward strand.
AAACTCCACATTTTACTATGTAAGCACAGACAACCTAAATTTCACGAGGAGCTGTATTTTCTGAAATGCTTAGCTCCCTAAAGAAGAAGAAGACACTATGTCATACAAATTCATCTTTATAATGAAAACATCAATCATATCTTTTTCTAAATTCTGCTTTAGGAGAACTATATTCAGGAAAAGCATAGAGATTTGGGAAAATCTGAAAGCAAGAAGATTATTCAGCATACTTAAGGAAGCCTTATATCATCAAGAGCTGTGTTTATAGTCTGCTTTCACCTTTTCATGAACTCAGAGAGGGTAGAAGTTTTGCATTAAAGACTTAAAGATAAAATAATACTTTCTTTTAATTGAACCATTATCATACAAGAGAAGATGAAAATTAAACACCAATAAAATGAAATTAAAAGGAAAAAAATGGGGAATAAAACATTCTTCAAATGTTTTTTTTTTTTCCATTCAGTATAGCAAATGAGTTTAGGATTTGAGTTAGATGGTAGCAGAAAAGGGATATGTGAAGACTTTATTTTGCTGGTTTAATAGTATTCCATAATTTTCTAGTTTCCTTGAAGAATTTTGGAATTTTTTGAAGATAGATGATAGATAGATATACAGACAGATAAATATATACACACATTTGAAATATACCTATCTATACACATACATTTATTTCTAAACCATTTGCCTTTATTTATCTTTATTCTCCCTCTTTCTCTTTCTCCCTTTCTTCCTAAGTTGCTTCCAAGTGGTCTTAATATGCCAGTAATTATTCAGCTTTCATTTTTGAAGAGGACAAAAAATCAACTGGTATTAAGAAACTTTCTGCTAAGTTATCTTTGGCAATATCACCATGACCGACCATATACTCAGGTCCCTGACAACTTTTAAGCATTTAAAACAACAATATGGTTCATGGATACTTCACTTGATTCAAATCATGACAATATGTTGACCCCAGTATGCCATGTTATGAGATTGAGGAGATGACTTTATACCATTATTTGGAGAGGAGTTATTCATTCAAAACTGATAGAGTTTTGATGGAGGTAGGGTAGGAGGAATGCCACTAACCATGACACTCAGATCTCTCAAAGAAACATACAATAAAATATTGAAGAAAAAGAGCTATCCAGTCCATACAGTATAGAATTCTAGCATGAGATGTAACAAGAAAAAAAGAGTATTAGTTTGAGATTAATGCTAGTATTCTTAGTATTTTCATATATTTCTGGGACTCTATTTCTCATTTGTGGCCAAAGGAATATTTTTTTTTCCTCTCTAGTCTTTAGCAGAGCTGGGCATATAGAACTGCCTTTGTTTACAAAATTATATAGCTTAGCTGGCATTCAAATAGCAACTTTCATAGATTCATGGATTTAGGGCTGAGAGAGGCATCGGAAGCTATTTAATCCAACTCTAGGTTTTTAGTTGAGGAAAATGAAGCCGGGGAGATTAAATGACCTTGCCACATAGGTACTAAATGGCAGAGGATGTTTCTCTGCTCCAAATCTAGCACTTTCATGCTCTACCATTTAACCTATCACCAATAATCCATTTCCAGGGCGAGTACTTGAAACCTATCCAGATTGGTAGAACGTGTTGAAGGTTTTACTCCACTGACATATCCTTAAAGAACTGAGTTCCCTCCCCATGTTGATATGTCAGAATAGAACTTTTGTCATGGTATTAATATAAATTTTGCTTTAAATCAGATTTCTATAAATGGTATTTATTTCTTTTTCTGTTTCTTTTTCAAAAAATTACTTTCCAAAAATGTATATTTATGATCTCTTAATTTAAATAAGAGAGTTCAAATTTATTGTAAACATACTTTCCTTCTATTTTCAATGAAAAAAATACTCTTTATTTTTCTTCTCTTCATTTTATTTTTTATGGTGATCTTATATGTTATTAGTAATATATACAAAATACTATTTTTAAAAATGCTTTTATCTAAGACTTTGACCAAGCTGCTTTGCATGCCTGGAATACTCTACTTTATCATCTTAACCATTTTGAATCCATAGCTTCTTTCTTTAGTGCCATTTCTTCCCATACAAGTTCTTTCTCATTTTTTGGTCACCAAAGCAATTGATACTTTATATATTTTGTGCTTCCTCATCTCTGTAATTTTTCTTCCCTTTTCTCCATGTATATAATGAAAGCTCCATAAAAATAGGTACTATTTTGAATATATACATTTATGAGTATGTCTATGTATATATACACACATACACATATACACATGAATAAATATATGTGTGTGTATATGTATACACACATACGTGTGTATACATATACATACAAATATACCATGCTTAGTATAGTATCTGGCACATAGTTTTATGATTAAATACTTGTTGAATTAAAGCTATATATAAATAATTGTAGTATTGCTTTGTTTTTACCCTAGTTAGCTATGTGACTTTGTGACTTCTGGATCATAGGATCCAGACCTAGGAAAGAACTTAAAGATGATCTAGTCCAACCCCTTTGTGTTACAGTTGAAGAAATTGGGTGTCAGAAAAATTCTATGACTTGTTCAATATCATGAAGGAAGTACATTGCAAAGTCAAGATGTCAAGGAAAATTCTTTGATTCAGATCTAGAGATCTTTTGACTATAGCATGTTGCCTTCATTATTGCTTTTTAAAAAAAAACAGAGATTTGTATTAGGTAGTACTCAAGTTCTATCATTCTATGACCTCTATATAATTTTATAGAGGGAAGATACATTATGAGAATGCCTGGAAGGCAATGAGATTGAGTGACTAAATAGATTAGAAATGCAGAGAGGCATTATGAATAGCTAATAGCATTCTATGCTGTCCCTTGTGTTGACTCAGATTTGTCCCTTCCTATTGAGTCTAATACCACATAATACCATTTAGTTACATGGAAAAAGAAGAATATTGAATATATTGGCTATATTAGAAGAGATGCTTATAAACATTTTTAAAAGTTTTTAAAAGCTTATTCCTTTTAACCTTTTGTCCTTCTATCATGGCTCAAAGCAAGCCTAGTTTTACAATTATTATTTGGGAAAATGCTTACAGAATATCCTTTACAACAAAAATGTATAGAAACCTTGCCATGTTGTCCTCAATGAATACTTCCTTATGTTCATAGGTGAAAGAGGAAAACTTTTGTGTTGAACAGATCTAATGAAGACACCAGTTAAGATGGTTGATATGTTTTGCCACAACTAGTAAATAAAGGCTCAATGATAGTCTGGATATATGAGTAAAAATTGCCTAGAAGATCCTCTAAGTGCATTTGTCCTAATCTTTCACCAATTTACCTTAGAACATTCTCCCTACACTGACCAATGTCCAGGTGTCTACACAGCTTGTACCTCACCCATGCAGTGTAGAGCATTGGGTATTTGTAAAACTTTCAAAATAAGCTTGCTTCCCCATGTGCCATGGGTATAGAATAGAATCCATTATCTGAGGATATAATGAAAATGAACAATTTCTGAAGTTTTCATTTTAATAGTCAACATTACACACAGCATTTTGGTAGCAACCACAATAATAAAAAAATACTTTTTGAAATAAACTTGTTATCTGTCAGGATACTAGTAGCTAAGAGGACTTTGGAGTATGTATGACTTTACTAGGAAGGACTATTTCTGATTCTATGATGAAGCCTTAATGGATTTCAAAGGATGTGAATTCTACAAATTCTCAAGTCAAGTATTGTGGCACCCCTGAGAAGAACTATCAAATGGAAATTAAAAATTGAGGGAATCCCTGACCATATTGCAATCCCAACATTTTATTACTACTAGCTAAGCCTTCTTATGCCTTGTTAAGGTGCTTCTGAATTAAGCCCCACACTTCTAAGTTTTTCAAAGCTGTGGAGGAGCTGACGGCCATCTGCAAAGTGAGATCAAGGCACATAGTTAAAGAGAAGATGGAAATGTAATTCTGGGAAATGTAATAAATGGCCTTTATAAGTAATTGTTTGGGTTTATATCCTTACAAATTCCATTGCTTCAAATCTAAAGGAAAGTCCTTAAAAAAACTAGGTTGTTGGAGGGGTGAAATGCCCATACAAAGCAGTTAGCCTAACAAGAGAGCTATAAAATAGCATCTTATCAGCAACCACCATATGTGTTTCCTCGGTAAAGGCTCTTTCCCTTGCCTGCTGCAGCTATCTCACCATTCATGAACACAAACCATATTCCTATGTTACTGCATCTATTGCTTGTCTGTGCAAGGCTGATATTGCTGCCCAGTAAAGGGGCAACTTACTTACATCAGGATAAATGGGTCACAGCACCTGTTTGTAATCACTTAAGAAGGCTCTCACCTGACTCTTTACTTTTGTTGTCCCATTATCCAGATGATAAAGAGCAAAAGTCTGATCTGTCAGCCACACAGAATAGAATCCAACCAGAAATCACTCTCTACAACTTTAGCAATTGTCTAATAGATACCATTTACATGACTGAAGGTCAAACATGAAAAGCTGATTAGAATGATAGTAATTTCATTTCCAAATTTCAATTTTAACATGATGCTTTTAGTCTTTCAATCTTTTTTTAAGTCATTCCCTTTATCATGGCCAAAGGTGAAAAATGAGGTTATTAGTGGGCAAGGTTTCCTTCTGGGCCAAAATTTTACTTTGGACAGATTAGCATTCCAAAATTTTGTTAATGAATTATTGCTCTCTATTATGTTTCATAGTATTGCTTTTTACTATTTTCAAAGAGGATCAATCTTACAATGTTTGAAGAAATTAGTTCTTGAAGCAAAAATACATGTCTTTCAAAGGATTAACTGATGAAATGAATTTTGAAGGATGCAGCAATGTAGTGGAATTAATACTGGGCCAGGAGATGTGGCTTCTAATTTAAGCTTTGCTATTTGCTGGCTATGTAACCTTGGACAAGATAATGTCAGAAATAAAAATACATGAGCACCTACAGTATGTAAGTCAGTATGTTAGACCCTGAAGATACAAAGAAGTACAATTTTCAATCCTAGAGCTCAAGGTACTTCAACGTGGCTGCAAGGACAATGTAAATATCTATATGTATATATACATTTAGTCATATACACATAGGTGTATGAAAAGGGAAAAAATATTTCTTTTCTTAAGAGAGGGAAAGACATGTTGGAGAGAAAGAGAAAGAGAAATGACTTCATAAAAAAGGGAAATCATACAAACAGATTAATTTGAATTTGTATACATTTTCTACTACAGAATATAAGCTTCTTGAGGGCAGGAACTATTTTGTTTTTGTCTTTATATCACCAGTGACTAGTACAGTGTTGGCTATATATAAGGCTCATAGTAAATACTTGTTGAATTGAATGGAAAGTTAATTAGAAATTTTGACAGCATATGATTATGCTATTAACTAGCTATGTGATTTTGTGCAGGGCAGATCTGGAAAAGAATTTAAAGACCATCTATTTCATGGATTCCTAACTGTATCCCTGTGATTTTTTAAAAATTATTTTGATAACTACATTCCAATAAAATGAGTTTCATTTGTAACTGTATATTTTATTTTGTGAATTTGAAGGTATTATTCTGAGGAGTTTATAGGCTTTACCAGATTGCCAATAGGTTCCACAACACAAATAGGTAAGAACCTTTGATTTTTTTCATCTCTGTTCAAAAATATTATTGATACAGCCACTGTCATGTTTTTTTTTTATTTTTCCTCTATAATAGGAATATAATACTTGTAATCTTACTGAAGTTTTAAAGCAAAGGTTTAACAATCACTGATCCAGAGGTTTACTTTGCGGATCGAGGAAAATGAAAACTTGTGACTTGCTCAATGTCATAAAAGTAGAAAGTAGCAGTAAGGTGATACAGTGGGTAGAACGCTAGGATTGAAATCACAAAGACATGAGTTAAAATCCAGTCTTGGATGCTTTCTAACTGTGTGACCTTGGGCAAGTCTCTTAACTTCTGTTTACATCAGTTTCCTCACTTGTAAAATGAGGATAATAGCACCTACCTCCCAGGGCTGTGGTGAGGTCCAAATGAAATAATATTTATAAAGCATTTAGCACAGAGACTGAAACATACTAGGTGCTCTATAAATGCTAGCCATTATTGCTAAGTGACAGACTAAAAACTTTACAGCAGATTCTTTGATTCAGATTAAAAAAAGGATAGTCAGTAGGTAGATTTACACATTGTACAAATCAGTCAAGCTATGAATTGATATCAAGTTGAGAGGTAGGTGCTTTGGATAAAAGGTAAGTAAAACAAAAGGATCATACTTTTCAGCCTTTAACATGATTTTTTCCTTAGGTTGTTACTATACTTTTACTACCTTCCTAGCATCACACAAATATGCCCTAATTTGAGCCTCAAATACTCTAAAGGAAAAAAATTTTATATGCCATTTCATACCCTCCCTTCCCCTTAACTACTACCATTGTGGGGAGAAAATAATGAAAACATGTTTTCCTGCCTATTTCACTATCTTCCTTCCAACTCCACTCCTTTTATTTTTTCCTCCATCTTTTAAAAACATTACTGAGAAACAGCAGCTCTGATTCATGCTTTGTTTCATTAATGAGAATATAGTGTTTGTATTCTCACTGAAGGTTTTCAAGCAAAGGTTTGATAATCACTAAACCAGAAATTTGATAATAACTTACACAAAATATTCTATAGAGGATTCTTTTCAGCTACATTTTTGATGTTATGACTTCTGAAATGCTTTGAAATTCTCTAGTTCTATGAATATCTCTTTTCCCAGTGAAGATGGAAAACGGAATACCTCTCCATGGATGATGGTACATCTTCTAGCCCCATAATCTAAGACCAAAGAGATAGAAATTCTCCCCATTCCTCTTGTATCTTTTTTAAATTAAATTTATTTTTAAGATTAATAACATTTATGTATATTTAATTATTTATGTGTTATATCCTTTGCTAGGTGACAAAATGAATGACATTTCTAAATATAATCATGTGAAACTTAAGGATAATAACCATTCTATTCATTTAGTGCAGTCCAATAAGTGAAAAATATGGAAGGCTGATAGTAAAAAGAAATATAAAAGATTCAATTATTTTAAGTTTAACTATTAGGACTGGAAATAGAGTCACCAACATTTTTTTTTTCTTTTCTGAGGAGGGAGATATTGGAGAAGGGACTGGCCATTACCGGTTATTTGTGCATACTAAATGCAAAATGATGACCACAGATAATAAGTGTCTCAGAAATTTGGTGGATAGAAGCCAGATGACATCTGGAGCCATTGAGGAAGTCTTCAGGAAGGAAGCAAAACTTCGGATGGACCCTGAAGAAAGCAGCATTAGCAGGAAGAATTCATAGGCACAGAATTAGAAGAGACTTCAGATGTCATCTTATTAAACATATACCTCACCTCACAGGAAATCCTATAAAATAGTAAGAGAAAACACACTACCTCCTAGGCAGTCTACAGAACTTTCAGATACTCTTGAATTTAGATTTTCTCTTAAATTGACGTAAACTATTTATTTATATATTTTTGGCAATATATTCCTATTTCTGCCCTTTGGTACCAGTCACAAGAAGTCCAAAGTTCTTTCCATGTGATAGTTCTTCAGATACTTGGAGACAACCATTATAACTGCTGTCCAAATTTTTTTCTCATCTACTTACTTCAAATGCTCCTGATATTGTATTATCTTATTGTCATTATGATAGAATCCCAATAAAGCTGCCACCAGCCTCAATATCCCAACTTCCTTATGGGCCACACTGAACAGCAGACATGTCCTGATTTAACCACACAATCTGTCTTTAACCACACCACATGCCCTCAGACTCAATATAGCTACTGCTCCTAACTGGTCACTGCCCCCAGATTCAATTCATATATTTGAACAGGTATGTTCTTGTACTCAATCACAATCACTTCATTGATTAAGCCCAAGATAAGACCATAATATCTAACTATCCATCTTAACCAGGCAGGACTACAATAGCTAGCCAATTGGAGGGCATCATGAACAGGATGTTTGACCACTGAATCATAGAAGGGACCCCTCCCGTATTACCTAATCTCTTGATAACCTCCTCCTGCCTTTTTAATATTCATAATTTTGTTATACAATTGTATCTTTAACCTATAAAATCCATCTTGCTTTCACTAAAGTTGCTGGTTCCTCTTGGAATCTAGCCTGCTTCATGAAAGGCATCAATCTCAATAATTGTCTATACTTGGATTAGAGATGGTCTGACTCTGAATTCTTTCAGACAGTTCTGCCACAATACATCATGAAACTTTGACAATTAGAACATGCCAAGTTAGAGAATTGTGTGAACAAACACTCAGATATATAAATAGATAGATAGATAGATAGATAGATAGATAGATAGATAGATAGATAGATAGATAGATAGATAGATAGATAGATAGATGTAGAAATAGATATATAGATATATACACATATATATACATATATGGTACGCTTATAGAAAAGCATTCTGATTATGTTGATTGTAACAGAAAGGTCACTTAGCATTTTTCCTTTTAGCATTTCACATTACTTGATGCATTTTACATTAAAAAGAAAAAAAAAACTAACAACTTGGATTAGTAGTTGTTTCTTGAATTTGACTTACTCTCTCCCACTTTCATGAATCTTATTAGATTGTAAACTCCCTGAGAACAGTCTTCTTTTTATACCCCTAGAGGTTAGCACAATGTCTGATACTTAATAGACACTTAAAAAATATTTATCGATTAAATATTTATTCATGAAGTCCTATTGCTGAAGTGCATTTCACTGTCATTTCTGTCTTTCAAGATGCTGATTTGTTTTAATCCTCAGTGCAGGTGCCACCTGGTCTTGGAAAGCCTTTCCAGATCTATCCAGCCATTAGTCCTGTTCTTTTAAAGTAACCTTGTCTTAACTTATCTGCATATATGTTATCCCCTCTATAGAACATAAAATCATTAATGTCACATACTATTTCTTTTTTGGTTCTCATATGCCTGGAGCCCAGAACCGTGCTTTGTACCTAGTAGGTGCTCGATAATTATTTGTTGAACTAAAGTTATAAAAGATAAATTTGGAGAAGTTGGTAGCAATGAGACAGAAGACATTCTTAAACATTATATTAAGGAATTGGAATCTTGACCATTGGTAGTGAACAATGGCTGATGGATTTGCCTATTGTTTGGTTGATTTAGTGAAGAAACTATATGAACAAAGAATTATTTTTAGAATATTGTTTTGGTTGAGCTGTTTAAGATGAATTAGGGAAGAGATTACAGGCAGGATGACCTGTCAGAAGGCATTAGGAGAAGCAAGTTTTGGGGCCAAGATATTGAGTTTAGTTTTAGATATATTGACTTTGAGAATAAAAAAAACGTAGAATGTCCATGTGAAAATACATAGTAGGTAGTTGAAGTTATAAAGGTATAATTGTGTTTAAAGGTCATACTGGAAGATAGCAGCTGGAAAGCAGGGACTAGCATGAGCTCTCTGCCAAGTCCCTCCAAAAACCTATAAAAAATAGCTCTGAACCAATTCTAGAACTGCAAAACCCACAAAATAGCAGAGGGAAGCAGGGCTCCAGCCCAGGACAGTCTGGATGGTCTGTGGTTGAGGCCTATCCTGCATGGAGCTGGGAGAGGAGAAGAGTGGAGTGGAGCAGAGCCCAGGAGCCGGACGGAGAGGGCCCTAGTGCCCTGAATCAGTGAGCTGCAGCAGTTACCAGACTTCTTAACCCACAAACACCAAAGACAACAGAGAAGGTTAGTGGGAAAAGTTGCTGGGGACAGAGTTTAAAAAGGAGTTTGTGATTAGGCCACCACCCCGGGGGGCAGCAGAGGTGGGGCAGCTACAGAACTACAGCTGCAGTTGCTTCGAGCATTAGGCCCACCTAGTGGGAGGAATTGAGTGGCAGATCAGAGCAGGAGTGAAGAGCCTGCTGAAGATCTAAGTCCAGTCCAGGTCGGAGGTTCTTGGGGAAGGGGGAGTGCTGGTGTGGCAGAGCTGATGCATCTCCCCCCGGCCTTGGAACATAGTACTCTATACTCTACAAGC
>CM053626.1:86609485-86634413 GCA_028646595.1 Phalanger gymnotis
TTCTCAGCTCCTGGGCTGAACCTAGATGTTGGTAACTGTGAATTGTATTGTGTCTGTCTGTTGATGTTTGTAATTTGTCTGTAATTTGCTCTGAAGTTCAGTGTGCTGGTCTCTTCCCCTGAACTAAGTGAAATGATATTTGTATGCTGAATTAAAGTAAGCTTGTCAACCCCTTCACCTTGCTTTCCTTAGTTAAGCAGGTCAAAAGAACCTGCGCTGTTTGCAGCTTTCTGGGTGCTGGCTGTGGGTGGATCTTACACCCCCACAGAAGCTGCTAGCCAGATTGTGGAAACACTTGCCCATAGTCACATAGTAATTAATTATATGAGCTCTTATTTATAAGAAGATATAAAATGCAGGCTTAGTTTTTAGCCAGTAAACCATATTCTTAAATCAAAGAATTTATCTGCTCCTTCCTCTTCCTCCTTCCCACCCTTCCCCACCTTTTATACGGAATTTTAGAGATGGAAAGGGACTTTTGAGGATATAATATGCAAACATCTATTTTCATAGAGAAAAAAAGAAAAATAAAACTACGATCACAAAAGTTTCGGTCTCAAAGCTAACTAGTAAAAGAGGCATGGCAGAACCTAGAGTTCCTGACTACTTCTGAACTCCATCAACTACATTGTGTTTTCTTCAACCTAATTAAATCTCTGCCCTTTCCTTCTGACTCTCCCTGATTCACTTCCCCACCAGTAATAATTCTTGTTTACTGTCAACCAATAGAGGCAGTGTGATGTAGTAGAGACCTTGAATTAGAGTCAGAAAGACCTGGATTCAAGTCATGCCTTTAACACATATTTGGTTTGTGTTCTTGAGTAAATGACTTAAACTCTCACTAATTAAGGCAATTCTTTAAGATCATAAGTTGTATTAGAATTGGTGACCTGCATTGCTATAGGGATTTTCCACCATCTGGAATTCTGCAGCAATGAAATCATGAGTGTTGACCCTTTCTTGGTTAATGCTTCTGAATTTGAGGATTTCTATCTCATGAATAATTTGGGCTTTTATATTTTCTCAAATTCTAACCTGAAGCTTGATGGGTGGGACATCACAAACAAATACCAAATTAAGGGTTAATATGTATGATTTCCCTCATCTTATGGCTATAAAGGACACATCACTTCATGTGTGTCTGAGTGAAAAAAGTAAGGTTGGATATTTAACACTCACTTTTCACAATGTTAATTTTAAAGCATCATAAGGACAGTGAATAGAAATCCTCTAGATAAGTAAATGGAAGAGACTGGATTGAGAGCAAGAGGCTTTATCATTTATAAAGGAAAATTTAGAGTTCTTCAGCATTCAGGCTAGAGTTAAATTCTTACCTGAGGGCCAGTAAGCAGACACATTCTTTAATTTAAAAGTCTAGTATTTATTGGCCAAAAACTAGACTTGTCTTTTAAATCTTCTAATAAGTGAGAGTTTGATATAGCAAGGGAGAGGGGAAAGGAGAAATAGAACTAGAATGGGATTCAGGAAGACCTGAGTTCAAATCCTGTCTCTATTGGTTAACTGTGTGACTATGGACAAGGCATTTAACCCTTGTCAGCCTTGCTTTCCTCATCTGTAAAATGAGAGGTTTGGAGTCTATGGATTCTGAGTTCCTTTGAAACTCCAAATAGAGATGGATATAGAGATATATGCTCCTTGCAAGAAAGAAATAATATCCATGTATCCTAGGTTTGTATGAGATTCTCCTATTGTTCATAGAATGCTGACCCAAAGCTGTATGACTGTGGCCTGGGAGGAGTTTGTGGGAGAGTTTTACAAAGGAGGAACATTTTTTGTGCTGAAAGGGCATGTGTGATAAATGTCTCTCCACTCAACTCATACTAACTCTTCCCCCCGTGTAATATAGCATTATATCAGCACTCTCTTCACTCATTATGGAGTCATGAGTACAGAAATATTGGGAGGGAACATAAGCATGCAAAGCATCATGAGTTGGGCAGTTAATTACTCACAGGTATTTAAGTGTATGGCTCCTTTGCCTGATAATCCCACAGGCACCTAATGATAGTGGCTCAGGAGTACAGCATGATATATACCTCAAGCTGGAGCCCAGATCTCATGGATCTCTCTCTTACATCTTGCTTTTCCTGGAAAGATTCATAGGGAGTGAGTGAGAGGGGGACTTTAGGGATAGTGAATCAGTGTGTGGTCAGAACTGCAACCCTCTTTATCAACCATAAAAATACTATGATTAGTAAGATTTGATAACTTCACATAAATGGATTAGATGAAGCTTGCTAAACTGATAATTTGCTAACCTTGCATTCCAAGCCCTAAATATAGTTGACCAAACCACTCGCTGGGGTCGTAGTAACTTCCCAATAAATAGGTAAGCAAGTCAGTGGTTAAACATAAAGCCACTTCTATCACCATGGGCCTAGCAATAGGTAGACATAGGCACACCTTCATGCTAATTAGAGATGGCTCTTGCAAAATTCCACAGGCTTGCCTAGAATATGTTTGAAGGAATGAGAGAAAAGAGGAAAAAATAGTTAATTCATTTGAGTAAGGGCTGTGTGTGGAGATGATCCAGTAGGAGCATTCTTTGGTATCATATCTATCTCCACATGGCCCTTCTGATATTGATTTACCTTCCCAGATTCAGAATTGTAGCACCAATGAGCACCAATGAGTTGATACTGCCTTTATGATGAAGTTTACACTTGCGCTATTTACGCTGGCTCTAAGATCAAATGAAATATGTAAAAATTATGTAATCTTTTTCCTTTTCATCATAGAGGAGACCTAGAAAGAAAGAAATGAAAATATTTTCTTAAACTCCTAAGAAAGGAACAGGATGATTGAAGGAGAAAATTCCCTCATGCAGTAGAAAATTATGACATTCAGATCATACCTGAGGATATTTACTATCCTTCAAAAACTTCTGGGAAGGATGAGAGAACACAGGTTATTAATTTGTGGGAGATATCAAAATTGAAAGATGTTATCCAGTTAATTAGTAACAGATAATCTAAATCATCTCCGTGAAGCAAAATGATGATGTCATATGGATAATGATGATGATGATATATGTACTTAACTAAAAGTAAGTAAGGTCTTAGACATATTCCAGCTATACATTTGTAATGGCAAATCCCAAAAAGTAAACACAAGAAAATCACAGCATATGCTACTTTCCAAAAACAATTAGGTAGTTTAACTTAGCTTGATTCAATAAGAAAAACTCTATCAAGACCCAATTTTCAGATGAACCTGCAAATGATCCCATGCTGAGCAAGAGAAGCTGTTACATGATACCAGAGGTCTCATTAAAGCACCAATATTAAAGCACCTCAAGAATATATAATTAAATAGTGGAATCAAATGTGACTATTGAAGAACAACATGGTTGAGGATATCTCTTACAAAGTACTTAAAGAATCAATTTACATTTGGAAATCTGCAAAGAGGTTTTATGAGAAACAAAATAAAATTTTCTGTAAGCTATAAAAACGTAGTCACCTGACTACAAAGATAATGAGAGGGTACTTTCACAAACTGTAATGTTTAGGGGTGAGGTCTCCAGGAAAGTATTACTTCTCACATTAGTACAAAAATGAGAATTCAAGAACCTGCATAGGGAGTTCAGAAGTACAAATTTTAGAAAATAGAAAGGGTCCCAGATTTGGAGTCAGGTGATCTGGGTTCAAATACTTACTTTGCCTCTTACTACTTGTATAGCTTCTGCCCAGTCCCTAAATATGTCTGGACTTCAGTTTTTTTTTATTGTGAAATGAGAGAATTGGATTAGATGAACCTAAATTTACTTCTTTCTCTATGACTCTATGTTCTAATCCATATTTTGTTGTGTCTTCATCTCCTTTCTACATTTTTATAAAAGTGAAACATAACTTAAAATATAAAAAGTATCCAGGAGGGTAAAGTGATAAAAGTACATAGCCATTGGATAGGTAAGGAATCTAAATTGGGAGAAAAAGTGGGGTAGTTTTTGCCTCAGTGATAGCAAGGTTTATATTAACCTACTAAGACAGGAATGGGATGACTGAAGAAGAAAACTTAAGTATGGAAAGAAAGGAAGAAAACATTTCTTAATATCTTCTGTATGCTAAGCACTGTGCTAAGTACTTTACAAATATTATCTCATTTGGTCCTTACAACAATTCTGGAAGGTATGTGCTGCTATCATCCCCATTTCACAGTTGAGGAAATTAAAGCAGATAGAGGTTAAGTGGCTTGTATAAGGTCATACAACTAGTAAGTGACAGAGCAAAGATTTGTACTCTATCTGCTAAATCATATAGCTGCCTTCATAGGAGGCATATGAGACCACTCAAGCATATGATTAGCCTCTAGGAGTTACTCCAGGTACTCTCCAAACAGGAGACCCAGGGAGAGCTTTCCAATTTACTCAAAAATAGAGATGGTCCTGAAATCATTTCTACCCTACTTTGGCACCTATATAGTAGGATTCAGATATACATTAGCCATGATATGGATAACTCTATAAACCATATAACATCACTTTCCCAAAAAAAGGAATTTACTTGATGAGCATTATGTAGATAGAAGCAGCAACGAAAGGTGAAAAGGGCACTGGCACTAGAGTCTCAGGAGCTGGGTTCCATCTCTAGCTCTTTCACTCATTACCCATCATGGGCACATAATTTAATTGCTATGCCACTCAGGAACATTATCTTTAAAATGAGAGGATTGGACAAGGTGAATTCTGAGGCCCCCTCAACTTCAAAATATATAATTCTGTCACTCTCTAGTCCTTTCTGGTTTTTTTTCTTGTAAATATGAGTGTTGAAGAGAGAAATAATCTAAACAAAAATAGTCATTAGATACACTGGTGACAAACAACTTATCTAGTAACTAATGTGTACAGATTTCTCTTTAATCAATAATACAGAATATTGTAACTTGAGACATCCATCACACATTGACTGAGATCCAATGATTATCAAAGATTTCATTGAAATGTTGGCTATCTAAGAAAGATAACCTAAGGAACATGATATCTAAAGCTCTCAGTTTTCTAAATTCTAACCTTATATTATTTTGACCTACTGGAAAACATGTCATTTTATGGAATCATAAGATTATAGGTTAAAACTGGAGGTGTTCTTGGAGGCCCACTAGACTAATGCCTTAATTTTATAGAAGAAGCTGAGGACCAAGAGAGGCAGCCTGGGTTAGTAGCTGCAGGAGTGGGGAAGCTGTGTCCTCGAGGCCACAAGTGGCCTTCTAGGCCCTCAAGTGCAGCCATTTGACTGGGTCTAAGTTTTACAGAACAAATCCTATTACTAAAGATTTTTGTTCTGTGAAGTTTGGATTCAGTCAAATGGCCACACTTGAGGGCCTAGAAGGCCACAGGTCCCTCTCCCCCCTCCCCAGGGTATTGGCTGTGGATTCTAGAAATTCTGTGTTTGAATCTTGCCTCAGACATTTAGCATCTGTGTGATCATTGGCAAGTCACTTAGCTTCTCATCCTCATTTTTTTTAACTGTAAAGTGGAGGTGATGGCAGAACCTACCTCCTAAGGTTGGTGTGAGTGAGTCTCAAATGAGATAATATATCTAAAGTGTTTTGCAACACTATCACAATGCTAGCAATCATTATGTGACTTGCCCGCAAGCACGCAGGTACTAAACAGCAGAGACAAGACATCTGATTCCTTCAGTAATGCTTTCATCAAATTAAGATTTAATGTGATTTTCTTACCACAAATCTAGTTCTGTATTCAGAAACAAAGGACCTGTGTTTGAATCCCAGCTCTATTACTTACTACCCATGTGACATTGGGCAAGTCAGTAAGTCTCTCTGGCTTCTATTTTCTTGTATATAAAAAGAACACTTTGAAGAGATGACCTCTAAGACCCATTCCAGCTCTGACTCTATGATCACATAAGCCTGAGAAAAATCCATTTCAACATGTTTCTCCTTTAAAGATGTTGTTCTCCCTGTTTACATAAGAACTGGTGTGAAAAAATATTCCCTTAAATTCAGTGTTAAGGAAGCGTTTTTTGATGATGAAATGGTGTACTCTGTTTTATGAAACAATGAAAATTGTATAACTCAATATGTTTCCCTTATTGCCTTAACTGCCTGGGAACTCAGTTCCATTCACTTTGCAGTTGTAGCTGGGAACACTTTAGTTGTAATTCTTGTCAAGATATTAGGAGACACCCTGTTTTCCAGAGCAAAGGCCCAGCAAGCAGCTTCTGTCCTGAGCTTGGCTTTGCCGTTCACCCTCTGGATGATCTCACCCTCTGGCAAAAATCATATAATTATTTTATTGCTTTGACCAATACCACCATGTTCTCTGAGTTCACACAAGCATGGGACAAGTACCCATGTTCCGGTTATGAAGCCCTGCTATGAAACAAACTGATCTCATTCCTGCTATTACCTCTCATTGTCAGGGCTGCGGCTCACTGTGGAGCCATTGATATAAGTATTGAGATCATCCCCAAACCGCCATGGGTCCCCCACACGAGGAGTGCGGCCCCAGGCACACATGTCCTTGCTTACAAGTCACTTCCTTCACTTCAAAATTAAATTTCTGTTTGATTCTTGACTCTCCTGTCTCTAATCTGCTCTGTTTGGCTCTAGCCACCCACAGGTTAAAGGCTGGTTCCATCTGGTTGACATTCCCAAAGATGGGAAAGAATGTGGGCAGGAGAATAGACAGACAGATAAACCTACAATTTTCAGTATTTCTAAATGATGAATGTTCAAATTAACTTTTCCAGTGCCTTTTAATTAATGTTGGGGAAGCTCTTTAAGATGCATGTAGTTTTCTTAGGGGAGTAGTAGATTGGAATCCAAATGTTCACATAATCTTCTTGCTGCACATTTTATAAAAAAAAAATTCTTGTTGTTGTTCTTCACCTTTCATTCTCAAAGAGGACCAATGGCATCACAAGGGTGATGTTTTGATTTGAGCATGAATTGAATTTAAGTGAGGCAGTGCTGTATAAAGTCATCAGTTTCACTCTTTTCCAGAGTTACCCTCCAGAGCCACCCTCAAGTGTCAAGATATAAATCAATGTGACTGGAATCGACCTAGGATGTAATAGGTGACCTGGGCCATTCTAAATTAAGGTCTTTCCTGTATCTCAGAGAAAGAATTGAAGCAACTGTATGAGTTTTATTAGTGATTAGGGAAAAAGAAAAAAAAAACTTTCCCTTAAAAGCCTATTATTGTACCTCTGCAAAAACTTGTTTCTCCATTTTTAACTGCATCAGTATTAGCATATTTTCTCATTGATCCCCATGACGACAACTCTGGGAGGTATGTGCTATTATTATCATCACTTTATAGATAAGAGAATTAAGGCTGAGAGGTTAAAAGACTTTCCCACAGTCACACAGCTAGTAAATGTCTGAGGCAGGATTCAAACGCATGTCTTCCTGACTCTAATTCCAACATTCTATCCACCACATCACCTATCTGCCCCAATATACATCTGCAATAGGATTATAATCTTATACTGGAAATGGTCTGATTTGCCTCTCATACTCTTTCTAGGTGTAAGATGATTCTTTGGACATTAAAGGTCCTCACTTTTCTATTCTGTTTAACTAAGATAAATGAAGATGCTATTTGTGCCAACTAATTGCAGGTAGAATTTACTTTGTGAAAATGAAATCCAAAAATATTAATTTACAAAACCCTGATGTTTGAACAAGTATGTACCATAAATATATAAATATACATTCATATACATTGTTTTTAATGATGTTAAGGCATTTTCAACTTGTCATAATCTGAAGCTGGTAGGGGACTTAGAAATCATCTTGTCCAACTTCTTTATTTTGTAAGTAAGGAAACTGAGGCCTAGAGAGGTTAAGTGACTTGTTTAAGTCATACAGATGATGAAGGAAGGGATTGAAGATTGAATCACTGAGCCCCCTTAATTCCTCATTAATTCTTATCCTCTCCAAAAGTCAGCTGAGTTTGTTTTGTTTTCATTTCCCAATAACTAATTTTTACTTCTTTAGAAAGACACTTCAGAAGAAACTCAACCCCATCAGACAGATATTTTGAACACAGGCATCTACTCCTGATTTCATTATTTTGGTGGTTTACAGACAACTTTTTAAGAATGTTGGTGATTGCATAAAAAAGGAGAAAATGTCCATGAAAATTTTTAAAAGGGCATTTACTCCAAATAATTTTGAGTATGGAAATATTAGTCAGCATTTACATAGGAATTACATTTTGATAGAAGTCAATACCGGGAAATAGATTGAAGGTGTCACAACAAGGAATCAGAGCAGCCAATAATCCAGAAAGAAAGGATTGGATGTCAGCAGGAAGACACCTCCTGCAGGGGATAGAGGTTGAAACTTCTCTTCCTATACACTTTTCCCTGTGTCCACTCTTGATCATCATCTGTACTGAATGAAAAAGAAAGTACCTTCTTGGGAACCTCTTTGTATTTTATGGCATTCTTAAAGGAAGTTCATTTGGTCTAATTTCTTCTTTTATGAAACACATTAAAAACAACTTCATAATCTTTTTTGCTAATATAACTAATACCTTACATATTCGATATGTTTGTCCAGCAACCTATACTGAACAAAGCAGAAAATAATATAGTAATGTGTTTTCTCTCATACATTCTCCTACACACCTACACACACATGCAAACACACACACACACACATACCTCTTAGCACTCAAAATAGATGTCCCAAAATTCAAGCATAAAATCAATGAGAGTTTAAGTGAACACAACTCATAGGAGACCCCTCAGGAACTGACTTGCGGCTTATTAGTTCTCAATTTACAAAGACTTCCAACAAATTTGACTATTTGACTTATTAGCCCCCAGAAGATTAGAAGAAGAAAATTATGGGAAGGGCATGTTAGAGAAAGCAGGCACACTAACAGCTGCAAGAAGTTATATCTGACAGCAAGAAAACTTTAAAAATCAGTCCATAACCAATTATTATGTACCTGTTGTGTGCTAGGCAATGTGCCAGGCAATGGAGAGTAGCAAAAGACGTTCCTTGACATCAGAATTCACAGTCCAATGGGGTAGATGACACCCAAAGAACTGTTCGCAAACAAGCTATAGACCAAACCCAGTGTTACTTAAAGTAGTAGACTATAAGACCGCTTTTCAACTTTGTCCAGATCTATAATTTCTCTGACTCCAAGGAATTCCTGGAGTGGAAATTCACTTTTCCAACTTATATTGGCACCTCATCTGTAACTTTGTCTTAGAAAGTTGCCTTGGATACTGAAAGTTTAAGTCACTTGCTCCTGGTCACACAATTGGCACTGCACATATCAGAGGCAATGCCTTCCTGATTCTATCCACTATATCACAATTGACCTTCTTATACACTGCTCCTCCTCCACCCGACCATGCCCTCATGGATACTGCAAAAGAGTACAATACTAACTGCTTATCTTATTGGTCCAGAATCTAAGGAAAATGCTAAATATCTGTCATTCTCCCCTCTTTAACAAAGCAGAGGTCTGTGATACTTCTTAGACCCATTTATATTCATGGTAGTTAAAATTCAATTTTAGCCCTTAAATGAGGTAAGCTTCAATCATAAGGGAAAAAAAAACAGGATGTGAAAGGCTTCATTTTCCAAATACTGTGTTAGCTCAAAATAGGAGAGTACATATTTAGAGCCTTTAAAATAAAACAATTTAAAATGTATTTCTTCTAAAACATATAGAAAGAAACATTACTTGGGTAAGGTTACCTCTGAAGTTGTTTTAATAGCCATTCATTTACATTTTGGACGCTCCAAATATTTAAAAAGCTGATGCATTATTATGTAGATGAATGATTATTATCCGTAATGTTTTCCAAGTCTTTTACAAAACTTCTTCCCAATTATTTCTTCATTTTATAAACTAATATTTCCCTTGCTCAGAAGCTATTAAATGGGCAGACTCCAGGCAACTTGAATTGAAAACAGTGAGCTCAATTGTATTGATTGCCCTGAATTGGGGATAGCCTTGGTCGTAGAATATTGGAAGATTAGAGAGGAAAAAAGCTAGCAGAACAATGGTTAAAAAGAAATGGCTTGAAAATTTAGATGATGAAAATCATCAAATCCTGTGTGTCACATAATTAGGTTTTCATTTTGTCCTCTTCAAGTTAGTAGCCATTAACAGCAATTGCCTGTCTGTCTACTGTCTGTGCCAAGGTTATGAAACATGTTTACCTTGTAATGTTTCTGTAGTCTCTGTGCAGAATAAAGTATGCTCTCATTTTCTTGAAGTGCTTTCTCTGCCTTCAATCCATTAATCTCAGGAGACTTTTTAAGAAATGGTAAGAGGATGCTAATGTTGTTTAAATATTTATACTATTTAAATATCACTGCTCTCCTCAGCTCAGGGGCTGTTAAAGCAGTTTGTCAGATCTATTCTATACACCTTTTTCATTTTCTTCAAAGGCATGCCATTTTTTCCTCATAGCAGTAATTTTCCAAACATTGGCCCAGACACATTATGAGAGAAACAATTATAATTGTGATCAATGGCCGTTGTGCACTTTCAGAGTTTCTGCAAGGATCATCTACTAATGGTCTGTCTACAGATAGATACTGGAAAAAAATAGCATCTGTACCGTTTTATCACACAGGTAGAGTAAATAAATACTGAGCTGAAATAAATCACTGTTGTATAATCCTGCATGCTGTTCAAGATCTGAAAGGCCGCATTCAATATAAGTAAATGAAAAATGACTCGTGTTATTAATCGACATAGCAGAGCAAGAATCTTGCTGTATGCATATCCATTTAAGCATCATTGCAGAATGAAGGAAAGAGGTACCTGGAATCAAACCAGAAAGGAATAAGTGTAAGTGATAAAAAGGAAGGGGTAGTTTTGCATTTTGTTAAGGGATAAATATTGTGTTTCTGTGACTGTGCAATGTTGTGCACTAATGAAATAATCTATAGTTGCATGGAAATAGCTCCATGGGTATAATGATATGCTTTGTTATAATACTAGTACAAGAAGAGCTAGATCTTAATTGAAATGCAAATATGAGTCGAAGCTATTTATTGACAGTCTTAGGATAATGCTTCTTGAGGACAACCTTTGAATTTTCTTTTGAAATCCCTTGAAATAAATCTTGAAGTAAAGTTTTGATGCAGAACTAAAGTCAGAAGCATGTTTTTATTCAATCATGACTGTAGGTTCTATACCTCAGTGTTCTTTGGTTACCTAATTTGAAAGTCAAATGGAGAATAAAAGTGTTCTGAACAAATGAAATTAGATCATAAGCTTCAAGCAACTAATTGCCTTCAGAAAAATTAAGTTCATTAAACAAAATGGAAAAAAAAATTATACTTCAGTTCAAAATTTTTTGGAGTTTTTGCCCTGCCTGACCAAAATACTAAAGACTTTCATTATTGCATAAATAAATTGAAAAAATTAAATCAAGGGAAACTCTAGTCGATGAAACGCATATAATAAATTAAAAAGAATTCAGATGTTGGTATTTCTTCTAGAAGACTTTTTTTGGAGAGACATAGATGCTGAGAGCCCTTCTGGCCTGTTCAAATCTGTGTTTTTATGATTATCCTGTATAATTTCTTATTTATAATTAGCTGCATCTTGCTCATGGCTATAGATAATTTGGATAAATCTTACAAAATAATCTTGTAATTTTTCTAGATTGCATTAGCAAATACCTAAAATTATTCAATTCTAAACTTCACAAAATATTTATAGATTACTCAGTCAAGAATATCCATGTGACTATGCAATTAAATGGGAAGGTAAGACCTTATTAGTCCTAAAGTAAATTTTTAGAGATACAAAAGATAATTCGGAAGCAGCATTTGAATAAATGATGACATCAGAATCAGTATAATCGTTACTATGATAGCTTGGTTTTCTCTCTTTGCTTTTTGATTCAATTTAACCTAAATATGTTCTGGCTAAACAGTATAATAGAAATGAGCTCTCCTCAGAGGCAGGAAGACCTGAATTCTAGACCTACCTCTCGCCCTTTCCCAAGGTGATATCAATTAATCTTCAAGGGTCCCTGGTAGTGCTATAAAATTAAAACTGCAGAGCAGCAGGTCTGCATTTCACTGGTGGAAATGATTTTCTCCCTTGGAGTTCTCCAAAACATGGACGTTACAGGTTAAGACAAAAAAAAATTTTGAGGAACAATATAATACAATAATAATTATTGTGCATATTGATTAATCTTTTGTTCACAGTTATTTTGAATTTTTCTCAGTCAATTCTATTGAGATAAAGTTTGGAGCAAATGTCTTCATTTGTTACTCCATGCTTTTATCATTTTTGCCATTTACATTGGCTCATTTTGCCTTACACTGGCCAGGTAGTCCTAAAAGCCCTAAGTATTAAAAAGATTTCTTTGTTCTTTCTTTCTAGTTTGAGTCAAATAAGTGATTAATATGTTTTGTACATATGGATAGCTGTACAGGTACACATTCAAATGCATGCACATGTGCGTGCACATAGCGGTGTTTGAATTTATACCCATAGATATACATGAACAGCCATTCAGACACATGGTTTGTAGTAGGCAGTATCAACTTATTGAAAACGAATATGGTTCATTCATTCACTTTGAAGTAGAGCTGGCAAACAAGGGGAATGCATCTTGATGAGATGGTTCAGTTCCACTTGATTTTCATTTCTCCTTGAATCATGTTCACCTCATTTGTCAGGCTTGTCTCAAAGTGAATGAAATCTTATCCATTTTCAATAAATTGGTATTGCTGCTCTCCCTGATGGGCTATATGGAACCTTGGAAGACTACATTTGGTGCTCTGTCTTTTCTTTTTTTTAACCTCTCAGAGGATGAACAAGAAGGCATTCTACATGCTCTAGCTTTCCCCTAAATTTTATCTGACATTTTGAGAGAGGACAGATGGATTTCAAGTTTCAAAATCATCGGTATCATATATCAGTGTCTGGTGAGGATTTTATTAAGAAAAGCTCAGAGACAAAGGGGTTATTTGCTTGGTGTCAGATAACAGGCTGAGAGCAGACAGACCAAGTGTGCTAGCATTTAAAACAGTGTAAAATCAGGGTAAATTTTTTTTTTCTTATAACTCTCCTAAAACCATTTTTATAACTCTCCTAAAACCATTAATTGTTGCTTCTCTTAATCACCACACTTTCTATCATTACTAGTTTTCCATGACTGCCTATGATTCTCAGTGTGGCCCGAAGACCCTGAGATAAGTCAGAATATCCTTTTTCAGCCCTAATGTTAATTTTCCATTTTTGCTCATTAAGTCATGCATCCGTTCATTCTGAAAAAAAATTATTAAAGATATCTTATGGGCCTAGCCCTAGACACTATGAGAGAGAAAAGTAAAAGGCATGATATATCAATGAGTAGTTCTAGCAGAGAGATAACAACAGCTAACTCTAGGGAAATATGAAACAGCAGTGCAAATTAAGATTGGGTGCTATATACTACAGGGATTTGTCTAAGAAACATGGGGTGATCAGGGAAAGCTTCATAACTGAGGTCAGTCTTGATATGAAACTTGAATGAGTGGAAAATTCACAGAGAAGAGGGAATATTAGATGAATATAAGTAGTAGGAGCACAAAAACACGAAAAGGCATAAGAATCGAAAGTAGATAAGGGTATTCAGGTGGTTCACAGGAATGGGGTGCCTAAGAGGTAGGCTTGAGTGCCCTACTGACCAGAGTTCAAAGACCTCTGCCTTTTATAATATATGAGTCCTTGGACAACTTACTTCCTCTTTGGGGCTCAGTTTCCTTTTTTATAAAAAATGAAGAAGGTTGAACTAAGGGACCACTAAGATCACTTGCACTTCTGAATCTATGATCCTGTGTTGTTCAATATGCTTTTTAGGTGATTAGGAGAATGTCAGGTATTAGGGAATTAGAAGGCTATGGATCTTACATACCTCTTACATGTCTTTTCTTAGAGGACCTCCACAATCTTATCTGTCTGAAGTTTATTCAAAGGGTCTTGTTGACTTAAGGCTGACTGAAAGATTAGAGAAGTAGCTAATGATTTTCATTCAATCCAGAAATGAAAGCTCTTCCCAGATCATCAGTTTTGCCAAGTCTTCTAGGTCCTACATTCATCATAGCCTCACAGATCGAGCAACTGATTGGTTGTAGTCCTAGCCTGTCTTCATTTCCTATCTTTCCAACCTTACCATATTGCCTTTCTTTGACTTCCTTTTGGCAGTTGTTCAAGGCAGATATTGACCAGGACCCTCAAAATGGCATCAAATGGCCCTTAGCTCTTCTCGTATTCCCATTTCCTTGAACCTTTTTTAATATCTACCTTAAACGAAGTAGGAACAACTTTATCTCTTTTGTGGGGTTAAATATGGAGAGCTTGGAATTTCTGACCTACTCTTCCATCTTTCCAGAATCCTCTCTCAATCCTCAGAATCCTCATACTTTCAAGGCTGTAATTATCACCTTGGTAAGCATCACTTAGATCTATATCTATAGCCCAAACTTCTTTCCTACACTTTTGCTTATTTTTTTTGTAAATTTTAAATTTTCAATGAAATTTTTCTTAGATAGTTGGATATATATTACTATACAGCTATATCTGTCTATCTATCTAACTGTCTGTCTGTCTATCTATCTATCTATCTATCTACCTATCCACACAGTAACTAGTTCATTTAGGGCTATATCTTTAAAAAAAATCCCAAAGTTATTAGACTGGCTGATGAATCCAAGCATACTTAAAATAATATTTTTTTTAAATTTTATTTTAGTCTCAAGCACCAGAACACAAATACAGAAAAGAGAGAAGAAACAAAAATACATCATACACTTAAATATTGGAACTTAAAAACAAAGTAAGACAGGGAAAAAACATGTCATTTGAATAGCAGAATATATGAGATGATTCAAAATATGTAATAATAAATTTTCATTGCAAGAAAGCCTGTGTGATAAATACTACATGTTGTGTTGAGAGCTGTCCATCTTTTCTTCACTTCCTTGTAACTTTTCTTTTGTTCTCTGCTGTTCAGTTTTTTTACTTTGTTCTTTTTTTACCTACCCCCACCCATGCCAGAAGGCTACAATTAAGTATGGATATATTTCTCTATAGCTATATGTATACATATGTATATATATATATACACATTTACATATATACATGGAAATACAGGCATACACTTTCCCAAACATTCTACTCCTGATCTTTGTTTTTATGTTTGTGTGTATCTCTTGTTTCCTATACCTCCTGCCTCCTCTACTTCTAGCTGCTACCTTGACATCCTATTACTTGCCTACCACCCTCGAAGGAACCCTCTCCATCCTCCCATTTCCATAAATCTAAACACCCCTCTATAGTCACCTATAACATATTCCCTCACCCCCTCTCTAAGGATCTCTCCTTTGATCTCTCCTCCCTCCCTATCCCCTTACTAATTTAGAAGACTTTCATACTATTCTAAATATATTTATTGTTCCCTCTTAAGCCCATTCCTGATGAAAGTAGGTTACCAGAGCTACCAGCCCTTCATCTAATTCCTCTGTATTGATTCTCCTCTTGCACCTCATTTGTATAAAATAATTACTCTCTTAGCTGTTCCTAAATGGTTTTACTTTTTAAATTCATATCATACTCAGCTTTACCCCAATCTGTCTTATGAGCTACCCAATTATTAATAAGAATCTTAGACACACATTTTACACTTATAAAAGGTAAACAGTCTGTCTCTACTGAATCCCTTATAATCAGTCTTCGGTATGTACCTTATGTTTCTTGTGGCTTTTGTATGTCAAATCTTCTATTAGGTTCAGGTTTTTGTTTTTTTCAACAAGGTCTTGAGAGTCTGACAGTTGATCAAATGTCCATTTTTTTTTTTCATTCAGGATTATACTTAACTTTGCTGGGGATGATATTTTCCACTGGAGCACCAGTTCTTTTGCTCTTCAATATATGGTTTATCAAGACCTGTGGTCCGTTAAGGACTCTACTTCTAGGTCTTGTGGCACCATCGTATTTAAATTGTTTTATTCTTGTTGCTTTTAAAATTTTATCCTTGAGCTGGGGGTTTCAGAATTTTAACATATTATTCCTATGAGTTTTCCTCATAGTATCTCTTTTTTAAGTGGTGATTGATGGATTTTTTTTCTATTTCTACTTGCCCCCTTGTTCTGCTGCTTCAGGACAATTTTATTTAATTATTTCTTGTATTATTGTATCAAGATTTTTTTTATCATAACTTTCAGTTAGTCTCATTATTTTTATGTTTTCTCTTCTTAATCTATCTTCAATATCTGTTGTTTTTCTTATAAGATATTTCACTTTTTCTTCTATTATTCATTATTCATATTTGAATGAATTATTTCTTGATCCCTTATAATTTTACTGGCTTCACCTTGCCCAATTCTAATTTTCAAGGTGTCATTTTCTCCGTTAAGAATCTGGATCTCCTTTTCTATTTGGTTAACTTTCCTTTCAAAACCTTGTTTTTCTTTGACTATTCTTATTTTTCTTTTTAGTTTTTCCTCTATCTCTGTTATTTGATTTTCAAAGTTTTGGTTTAAGATCTTCTACGAATTCTTTTGGTCTAGGGACTCTTTGGGGTAGAAAGAGGTTTCTTCACTTCAAAATCCTCCTCTAAAGATAAACCCCAGTCTTCACTATACCCATGATAGCTTTCTATGGTTGGATTCTTTCTCCTTGGCCTGTGCATTTTTTGTGGTAATAGCTTAATTTTTGTAATTACCTCTAGCTCTGGGGTATGGGGATGGTGCCTCTTGCCTAGGATCTTTAGTTCTCCCCTCTGGCCTAGAAGCAAAGCCAAACCTCCAACCTCCTGTAAGTGCCCACTGCCAGAGTCTTTCTGCCCCACTGCTTCTGCACTCACCTGGCCTGTGCTTTTTCCTTCTTGCCCCTTGCTGCTCTTCACAGCACAGCTGGATCTGGGGTTCCTTGTCAGTGGAGGTTCCCTCAATCTTCCCAGGCATGGACACCCAAATCCCTTCACTATCCTGGGTAAAAGTTCCTGTGTCTGGGGCCCAGGCATCCTCTCAAACCAACTAACCTCAGGGCTTGCCACTGCTTATTCAAGTAGCTCCCTGCTTATTGTTAAAGGGGACCCTAGCCTGAAGGTGTTTACTTTTTACAGGGACCAAATCTCATCCTGGGATTTTTCATCTGATCTTCTCAACTTGTCCCAGGAAGACCTCTGTTGTGCCCCTATTCTTATTTATTTTTACCTGTACTTTGTTCACTGTAGGGTGCTACTTTATCTCTTTTGTGGGGTTAAATATGGAGAGCTTGGAATTTCTGACCTACTCTGCCATCTTTCCAGAATCCTCTCTCAAATAAGAATTTTTTAAGGAAGTATAGTTTATAAGTTTGGGTTTACCACCACATGGGGTTGTTGCAAATAGCATCAGTTAGTAGCCTGTTTAACAGAGTTTCAAGCTTATACCTCTTCTCCTTTTTATTGGATACCAGTCTAGGCCACAGCACAATTAAAGGCTTTTAATGTCTTTTTTCTTTCATTCCCATCTTTTTCCCCTAAACAAACTTTTGTAAATGTGACTCAGTTGTGTAGTTCAACCATTCATTCATTCTACAAATATTTATTACATGTTTACCACATGCCAAAAATGGTGCTTAGGACAGAATATAATGATGAAAATATGAAAATAGTAGCTAACCTCAAGGGGATTCTCTCATCAGTTTTTCTAGCACATTTTTTCCTGGATTTCTTCATACTCCCCTTTCACACTCTATTTTTCGTTATATTTATTGATTGACATTACCTAATCGCATATAACATAATCTAAGTTCTTTAAGGGCAGAGATTGAACTTTTCTTTGTTTTTATTTTAGTATTTCTGAAACCTAACAATGATAATATAGTAGACACATAATAAATGTTTTATTGAAATGATTTAAACTAAATCAAACATTCATGTAAAGCAGAAGACATAAAGATTCTAACAAGGATAAAATAATTTCATGCCTAAACTGACCACAATCAGTAGAAAAGATAAAAGGATAAAATACAAAAGAACTCTGTTCTGACCTTCAGCTCTTCTCTAATTGGTGAAGCACATAAATGAAGGATTTCGTTTCTCTCTTGTTCTGTTTTTTTGGCTTGGTTTTGGGGGTGACAGACCTCTATGGTCAGGTATTTAGTCATGTCCTAGAGACTGTCAGAGAAGCATTGGTTTGTAATTTTGTTTCATCCTATTTGTAAGAAAGCATGCGGTTCCGTATATTCATAGTTACTCTGACTAATTGTATGTTCCAGATATAGAAGTTTTTGATATACTTAATTGCACGTATGGAAGTAGGAAATTTTGACCCAAACCAAATGGGGGGCACAGAGAGTCAAACATGACTGAAATAACTCAACAACAACCAAAATATCCATTTGTTAGACTTCATGACATAATTTTCCCCTTTCTGGTACCTATCTATTGTCCCTTAAGATAATCATGGACAGATAATCATGTTGCTGATTTGGAAAGATACTAAATTGTACTTCCAAATCCCTAGAACAGTGTTTACAACAAAGTGTCTACATCTGAATAAAGTAGTCTCTAATGTGTTGTTTTCTATGATAATATTAACAAAACCAGCTTGTGTTTGTGTCATGCTTTCCAATTTTCAAAATTATTTTACATTTTGACCAACCATAGATTTTTTTTTTATGCAGGACAAAATCAAATTACACTACTTCTTTTTAGGGAAACAAGAATGAAGAAACATAGCACAATAGAAAATAACTCAATTCAAGTCAAGTCGACAAGCATTCATTAAGTGCCTGTTATGTACCAGGGAAGAGCAAGAAGCTAAGCAATTATGTTCACTATGACTTCATTTTTCACTATGGCTCTTTTACAGAATCTATGGAAAAAGGAGAGAACTTTTTTGACAGCTGCTCATTTCATTCTTTTCTCATATAGGCAGGGCCAAAATTGGTATAGCAACCTGAAGACTAGAATTTAAAATCATTCTTGGCCATTCAAATCTTTGTAATTCTTCATATAGCCATCACTGGATCAATTAGAAACAAGCTTGAATGCATTTCTTCTATACAAATTTCTCTACTGGCTCTTTCACAGAAAAGGCACTTTTCCAAAATTAGTTCCTATACTCACCTTGGAAATATATTACTGCTCTGAAGTCCTTCTCTTTTTTATTCTCAAGTATTTCCATTTATTTATTGGAGGACAACTTTTTATAAATGACATTGGTGACCTTTCTTAACAACAATGAATGTTGAACTGTTATTTTAAGATGGAGGACAGTAGTCTCAGAACTCTTGCTGAGCCAAAGGGATCTTGTTCCTGTCTCATAAATTATTTTCTTCTCTGCATCAGAGACTCAAGGGGGTTCCATCCAAGTTAAATAACTGACTGTGTCTGTTTCTAGAATTTGTGCCTAGTCTTTTCTGCTCATTAGAAGTTCAGCTGCTTGCAGAGAGCATCTATTTCACAAGTCTTTCTATGGTGTGAAACTTTACCAAAAACTAATATTGGTAAGTGGTATGTTCTCAAAAGTGTCCTCTCCTTCCCATTCTCTTCACTGTAGGGGTCTTCTGACTCATTCTATCTCTCTCATCATGGAAGACTACAGCTGGTTATTTTTAGCTGACTTCTTAAACTTGTTAGAGATCTCTTAGAATGTGTTTGTCAAAATTGTCGAGGACCAGGACAATTGTAATTATTCTATTTGTCACAGAATTATGAGTACCAACTAATGTGTTATTCTATACATCAATATAATAATACCTGGAAAAAATGAACATGATACAATTAAATTAAAATTACAAGTCTATTATAGCTTAAATAATATTTAAATTCAAACTCTATTAGAGAATGTACAAAGAACTCAAAACCAAAAAACTGCTGTTACATTTATGTTTACAAAATCTTTGACAACATGTTCAGTTCTGTCATTTAAATACTGATAGAATTGACTTGTTTTAGAGGTAATCAATCCTAAAGGTTTATACTGTTTTGTGCCTTATTTAAGAGTATTTTTGTGCCTTATTTTGTGAATTATTTAAATGTAAGGGAAATAGAATTAAAGAATGACTGAAAAATTACATTGAACTATTCTCCATATTACTCCCAGAAAAAAAGGGACCTCTCCAAGTGACACAGATTGAGTCAATGCTGTAATTTATAAGACTCATGAAAAAGACAATAGGATTCAATGTATTAATTATCAACCTCAGATTTAGCAAAACCTGGGTTCAAGTTCTAGCTCTCTCAATTTTACTCTGTGAATCTGATCAAGTCTTTTGTGCTTGCGTCTCAAGAAACTCTCTATTAATTAACTGTAAGTTAGAGAAAAAATGCTAGTCTTCATTGGCAGAGGGAGTATCATTACTGGAAGTTCCCTATAACAATAAAATCAGAGGTCTAAATTTTTAAAAAAGACAGAAAATCTAGATTTCATATCTTCAAACTATAAATGAAATCAATGATCAAGATGACTGTGTATGCCCAGACTTATTTTCTATTAGTTTCCACATAGTAATTTAGTCCTAATTCTAACTTTAATATGCATCCCTAGATGCATATTAATCTAGATATAGAAGTATTCCAAGAACTAGTCCCAAAGGGACTAAAAGTATTGGCACATCAATGTCCTATTTTTTTTAATCCTGTGTCTATGTCCTAGTTCACAATTAGTCCCACAGTACAGAGGCATGATTCTAAATTCCAGAAATCTTAGAGAAGTTAATGAGATAGACAGAAACACAACCTGAGATTGAAGGACAAGGTATGATTTTTATTATCTAGACGTTTGCTTGTTATTATCCAGCAGAGAGTTCCCTAGAGCTATTCTTACAATTTTATACAATATATTCCCTCATTTTATTTTCCTTATAATTTGGATCGACACATTTCCCTGGGTTGAAATAAATTAACATATTAAGCCAGATCCTCTCTTTGCTCTAAAGCAACCACTTTGGAATTTATAGCTCTGGAAACTTTGGAACAGACATTATTTTAGAGCACTGGGTTACTCTGAAATTAACTGAAAGAGCTCCTTATTAGCTGTTTGACTTACTGCTTTCTTTTCCCTGTAACGGATCCCTCTATAGGATTCATTACTGAACTCAAATATCAGCATAATGAAAATTATTTTCAAATATCATTTACACTACTTTATTCTTGGCACCAAAAGAAAATAGCATTTCCTGCTTTTGAATGCAAAAAGTCTCAGTTTTACCAGGGACTTCAAGCAGGTAATCTAGCCCAAGTCATCCCTAAATATTAATCCCTACCACAATATATCCAACAAATGATTGTCTAGCCTCCACTTGAAGATCTCTAAGATTGAGAGACCTACTGTCTCTTATTTAATTATTAGAAAGTATTTCCTTATATCAACCTAAAACCTGCCACTCTTTAACTTTTACTGCTTGCTCTTGTTGCTACCCTCTTGGGCCATAAAGAGAAATTGTAATCTCCATTTTATATTATAGCTTTTCAAATTTTAGATGCTATTTAACATTACCCCATCCCAAGTCTTCTTTTCTCCATGTTAAACACACCTAATTCTCTGAACTATCAGTGAAACTGTATGACTAGATTCAAGCCCATAAACTTAGTCATGCTTCAATGCTTTTCAGCTTATAATTGCAATTCTTAAATGCAATTCCCAGAAATAAACATAATTTCCATATGTGGTTTGATAACTCAGCCCTATATACTATATCTCTCTTAGGCTTACATATCTAAGATCTCATTATTTTTCTTAGCATTCAAACTCCTTCCTAACCTCCCTCTTCTCCCCACCTCCCCCAACACATACACATCTTTCCAGTCTTCTTATCCATTATACCACCCCCAAATACTCTGGGACCAAGTAAAACTGGATTCCTTGCTGTTCCTTGCACTAGACATTCCATTTCCTGAATCTGGGCATTTTCATTCAATATCCCTCATGCCTGAAATGCCTTCCCCATCTTCACCTCCTGTCTTCCCTGTCTTACTTCAAGTCCCAGCTAAAATTCCATTATTTTTTACAGTAAGCTTTCTCAGATCTCCTTTAATTTGATTACTCTCGAATAATTAATTCTATTACTACTCGATTAATTCAATAACTCTAGCTTATCCTATATGTATCTTACATGAAAATAGCTGATTATATGTTGTCTCATTCATTTCCCTGGAAGCAGACATAGTCTTTTGCTATTCTTTGCATCCCTAGCTTTTAGCGTAGTGCCTATAACATCGTAGACACTTCACACATGTTTATTCACCAACTACTGACATTTCATACTTTTGATTCAAGTTGAGCTTAAAGCCCTACAATTCTTGGAACTTCTCCTGAAAAACTGTTATCTAGCCACTATTTCCCTATTATATAATGATATTAAAAATGTCAACAATTATGAAGCACTTTAGATATTGCAAAATATCTTAGTAACATTATCACATTTTAGTCTGATAACAACTATAAGAAGGGTATTCCAAGTGTTATTATTCCCATTTTACAACTGGGACTCAGAGACATTGAGTGACTTACTCTTGTTTCATATTTAATAATACGGACATAAGATTTATACCCAGATCTTCCTAATATTCAGGGCCAGAAACCTTTCCAGTATCCCATACTATATGTATGAAGTTGATTTTTTGACCTCTAGTATGATCTTATTTTTATCCCTAATATTTCTGCTTATTTGATCTATTCCATTCTTCTAGCGATTTAAAGTATTTTTGAAACCTATTATCTAACATGTTAGTTATTCCTTCTATCTTTGTGTCAATTGACAAAAATGATAAGCATAACATCTAGGTTTTATTATAATTTTATAAAGACAGTAGCAAAGTGGTAATAAAATAGGGCTATAGGACTTCCCTAGAGCACTTCACTAGAGACATCCTTTGAATCCTGCTAGTCAACCAATTCTAAATTGACATAAGTGTACCTCTCCATATCTTTCTACCTTTTCCACAGGGATAGAATAAAGGGCCTTGTCAAATTCTGTAAGATATAGGTAAACTATGGAACATGCTTCTAATCTACCAGTCCAATGATCTTGTGAAAAAAAAATCAATAGGATCATATATTTAAAGCATTAGAGCTGAATCCCTTCCTTTTATAGATGAGGGATTTGAGACTCTAGAAAATAAGTAACTTTTCTAAGTCACAATAAAATGAACCTAGTTCCTCCTGGGGGGGGAAGGGAAGGAAAAAAGAAATTTACATGATAATTTTGTTGTATATTCGAATAGAATACCAAGTCGTGCATAGTAAATTTATGGTTTCATGTACAATCATCTTTCTTATTGTATTATGTTATAGAAATACTTGTTATATTCTATAAATTAAAAATTTTTTAAAATGCTGTTTCATTAGGATGTTTGGTCAGGATGGTCTATTTTTTATTATGAATTACTTAATTACTTTGACTGGTGAAATGAATGTCTCTATACATTAGCAGAAACAATATTAGTTATCTGTTATATAAGCTCAAACAAGGTACATCAAATACCCCTTGAAAGCATGCCACACTAAGCCACATTAGCCATTGCTGATCATGAGAGCAGACTACTGCTAAAAGAAAAAGAATTTCTAAAACCCAACAAAATGGAACCAGAAAAACCTGCCTTGGTAATTACCTGAGATTTGAGATTAATGAGTCTCCAGGTTAATGGGGCCTATACAGGCTGTACTTCAGTCTCGTCTGATACCACACTCTGTGAGGTCTGGGCCCCATTCAGTACTGCCAAATTGGTTTTCTTGGATCCAGCTCCCTTCGCCCTCGAATCTCCCATTGACCATGTCCCTCTTTCTTATCCTAGAGTTAATATTGTTTGAGGTAGATTAAAATATTAATATGAGTTTTCCTAATTGTTCATTGAAGTAAAATTATTTCCATAATGTGAGGTAGGAATGAGATTATTAATTTTTCCCTCTCCATAAAGTAATGAAGTAATGAAAACAAATCAAATGGAGAAATTGAGTGCATATACACAAATATTACCAAAATTTGATTTCCTTGCCTTTCCTTGAAAGTTTTGGTTGTATATTTCACATAAACCCTTGGACAATTGAAATCAAGAAGTTAAAAGATCACCCTTCTGAAGTTTTTGTCCTAAATCTTTCCTGATTTTCATGACCAAACTCCTAGAAAAAGTTGTCTACATTAATACACCTCCTACTTTCTCTTTTCACATTCATTTTTCAGGCCTTTATAGTCTAGCTTCTGTTGCTATTATTCAACTGAATTTGCAAATTCCCTTCAGCTACCCTAATACTGAGGTCTCATGAATCATACACATCATCTTTCCATGTAGGAATGTAAACAAAACAGTTCAATTTTAGTAAGTCCCTTGGGATTTCTCTTTCATGTTTACCTATTCATGCTTCTCTTGATTCTTGTGTTTGGAAGTCAAATTTTCTATTCAGCTCTGGTCTTTTCATTGAGAAAGCTTGAAAGTCCTCTATGTTATTGAAAATCCATATTTTGCCTTGGAGCATGATACTCAGTTTTGCTGGGTAGGTGATTCTTGGTTTTAATCCTAGCTCCATTGACCTCCAGAATATCGTATTCCAAGCCCTTATATCCCTTAAGGTAGAAGCTGCTACATCCTGTGTTATTGTGATTGTGTTTCCACAATACTCAAATTATTTCTTTCTGGCTGCTTGCAGGATTTTCTCCTTGATCTGCGAGCTCTGGAATTTGGCAACAACATTCCTAGGAGTTTTCTTTTTGGGATCTTTTTGAGGAGGCAATCTGTGGATTCTTTCAATTTTTATCTTACTCTCTGGCTCTAGAATATCAGGGCAATGCTCCTTGTTAATTCCTTGAAAGATGATATGTAGGCTCTTTTTTTGATCATGGCTTTCAGGTAGTCCAATAATTTTTAAATTATTTCTCCTGGATCTATTTTCCAGATCAGTGGTTTTTCCAATGAAATATTTCACATTGTCTTCCATTTTTTCATTCCTTTGGTTCTGTTTT